>CAJQZJ010032225.1:1940537-1974649 GCA_907164525.1 Lophiomys imhausi
TTGAAGATATTTTCTGGTCCATGGAGGTGGGACTCTTCTCTTTCTTCTATTCCTATTATTCTGAGATTTCTTCTTTTCATTGTGTCCTTGATTTCCTGAAGGTTTTGTGTCAGGACTTTTTTAGATTTGACATTTTCTTTGACAGATGTATCAATTTCTTCAATTTTGTCCTCTGAGCCTGAAATTCTTTCTTTCATCTCTTGTATTCTGTTGGTGATGCTAGTGTCTGTAGTTCCGATTCTTAAGGTTTTCCAGTTCTATGGATATCTCAGATTGGATTTTCTTCATTGATTCAACTTCCCTTTTCAGGTCTTCCTTTCCTTTAAGTGCTTTATTCATTTCCATCACCTCCTTTGCAGTATTTTGTTGTTGCTCTCTGAGGTATTTGATTTCCTCCCTTAGGCCTTCTATTATTAATATAAGCATAGGATTAAGGTCATTTTCCTTTGCTTCAATTGTGTTCAGCTGTCCAGAGTTGTCTGTAGCATTATTGCTAGGATCTGGAGACATCCTATTGTTTTGGGTTTTTTTTTTTTACCATGTTCTTGTGCTGACCTTTTGTCATCCGATGGACCCAGGTGTTATCTGTTTGTTTCTTTTGTTACCTGACCTTGGTGCTCAGGAAAACTCCCTGCCCTGGGGGTTAGCTGATCCTGAGATCCTGGTGTTTACCTCCAGATGGTGGGCATGTTCCTGTAATAGATTGACTGGCTCTCGGAGAGGAGGGTGGCTGTCCCTCTCCTCAACTGCTTGTGACCCAATTGGACCAATATCGAGGGGATTGGTGTGGGGAGAGGGCTAGCCTCTGAGGACCTGGGAGCTGACCAGTCTCCTCAGGCAGGTAGAGCTGTGGTTGGGTCTGTGTTCTCCTCTCACTGACCCAGTCATTCTGGCTCCCCAGATAGGCTGACTATGCAGGCAGGGAGCTCCACCCACAACAGATGCTTGGCCTCAGTGTGCCTGTTGCTGACTGCCTCAGATGCTTGGGTGCTAGGGTGAGTGACCCACCCGCCCCAGTATTTGTGGAGAACACACTGTCATGGGCTCTGTTTGCAGGCAGTCTTGGCTCCTAATTGCTTTGCTGTGACTGGGTTAGGTCTCTGCCTCTCCGCTACAGTGCACACTGTGCCGCCATGTTGGAAACTCCGGAAAAAATAATCTCACTTACCTTTGCTCTTGTGGTGTGGCTGTTTTTCCCTCTTGGGTGTACAGGTCCGAGTGCAGGCTGGATATCAGACAGGCGGGGCCGCTGGTCTGTGGCTGGAGCCTTGGGCTGGATCTGCTCCTGGGCTAGATCTCCTCTAGCCAGTGCTCCTCTCCAGACCGGTGACCAAGCTGGCTGATCTCAGAGTGGTGTTCCCGGGAACTGCGTGGGCTGTTTTACCTGGTGACCGGTCTCAGTGTTCTCTGTGGGAATTCAGACACCGTCTGTGTTTCACTGTAGCCTAGGGGACCTCACATTCACTCCACAGTGACTAATCTCATTCACCTACTACTCAGATGCACTGCTCTATGGTCGGCGCCATCTTGGATCGTGACTAGTGACTCTTAGACCTGGGTTCCAAGTGTGGTTGGATCAGTTGGGTGTCCAGAGGGATTAACTTACTATTCGTCCTCTGAAAGATGCAGATAATAGTGAAAGGTAATTTGCAAGGTACTAGTCAGGAGTTAGTACTTGTCGCTACCTCTTGAGCAAGTGCTGCTGCACCATATTTGCTGTTGTTATAACTTCAAGGCCAATCCAAAGGGAGTTAGTATATATAAGACCATCCACACCTAGAAGCCTTTCAGACTTCTGTAAATCATACCTCTAGATTTTAAACAGGTTTTCACAGTGAGTTTTGGAGGAATATCGCCACACATTTCTGCCATGATGAAGGGAAACATCATCAATTGGAAACATTCTGACGCTAACAAGGACAGCTCTCAGGGAAACCACATAAGCAGAGGCTAGCCCACTGTGATTTTACAGACCTGCCAGAAGGGAAATTCCTACCTCCAGCCTACATTAGACATTCTATCCCACTCAGAAGGGAAAAATTTATAAAAATTTTCACTTAAAAATTTTTTATTCTTATTTCTTTTTAAGATTTTAAAGTTTTATTTTAGGTTTTGCCAGTGTGCATATCTGCACCATGTGAGTTCAGTACCAGCAGAGGCCAGGAGGGGACACCAGTTTCCCAAGAACTGGAGTTACAGACAGTTGGGAGCTGTTATGTGGCTGCTGGGAACACAGGTCCTCTGTAAGAGCAACAAGTGCTCTTACCCCTGGAACCATCTGTCTAGCACCCTGAGAAGTACTTTCAAAGCTCATGCTCCTAAGGCACAGCCTCATTAGAGACCCGAGCGTGTGCCATCACCCTCAAACCTTGTCTTAGTAAAGGCCTAGTTTCAGGAATTCCCTTTGCCTGGGACCTCGTATTTGGCTCCCAGAGAATTACATGGCACTCTAAAAGAGGGAGGAAAAATTCCGTTTTGAAGAAATAGAGCAAGGATCAGAGCCATACTCATATAGAACAGGAATTCTGGAGTTATCAGGCCAGATTTAAAATTACAGTGATTAATATGACATCCTCCAGTTCCATCCACTGTCCAGAAAAAAATCAGATTTCAGATGTATTTGTCTGTTGATACATGTCTAGGCTGACCCTGCAACTCTCCCATTGTGAGTAGTGATGCAAATGGCACTGAAGTGTAGGAGGCGTCTCTCATGTCTACAATATACAAATAGAGATTCGTTCAGGTATAAATAGTCAGAATACATGAGACTTGAGATTTTTTTTGAAGAACATCTATGCTGATTGACATATTGGATGAATTAACTTTCAGTCCCAGAAGCAGTTTGTGACAGTCTTCCTTGTTCTTGCTGGCTTTTAAGCAAATCCTGTAATTTTTTGATAGTTGGTTTGCTGTTTTTCAATTTTGATAGTTGTTTTTCAATTGATAGCCAGCTGGCTAGGGTAGGAGAGCTAAAGATGTTACATGTACTGTATTAATTTCTGGGTTTTTTTTAGCCCATCATATATTCTAAATATTAATCCTCTGTAATATGTTTAGCAAGTGAAGATTCCCTTCCATTAAGTAGGCTGTTTCTTCACTTGGCTTTACTGTGCATATACTTTTTTATTTTATGCAATCCTGTTACCCAAATTTTGGCATTATTTCCTGAGTGATTGGATTGATTTTCATAAAGTTCTTGCCTGCCTATACCTATACCTTGAAGTGTCTCCCCACCCTCCTTTTTTTTTCCCCCTCCAATAATTTTCAATTCCAAATTTTACATCAGGTTCTTTCATCTATTTGGAACTGATTTTTATACAGGGTGAGAAATAGGAGATCTAACTTTATCCTTCGTGGTTTTTGATTCCTATTAGCTTCATACTTACTTATGGCTTCTCTAGCCTCTGGCTTAGTCTTGTAACATTTTAACTTAAGTGCCCAGAGCCATCTGCATGTGATCTTGATGTCTTCAAGTTAAAGTTTATAAGGGAAGAATTCTAATAGCCAGCTCATGGTTATGCACTCATAAATGCACTGGTAACACTATGATTGGCCGTCGTTGGACCAGTGCTCCCCCTAAACCCACTGACTGGGGGCAGTAGAGTGAGTTTTCTGGTACAAAGTGTGCTTCTTCAGTGTTATTGTTAGCATTGATTGATTCAACATGAACGTTCTCCTGATACCATGAAGTATTGGTAGGGATTCCCCCCCCCATGACTCCAGCCCACTGGCAAGTATAGGATAGTTGTTAACCACAATGAGACTTCAATCCTGTCCTCGTCACTTGTCATCTATGTTTTCTTGGATAAACTACTTAAGTTCTTAGATCTAATAATATGGAAGCTGAGGATGGCCAGAGTACTTACTCCTAGGATCACGGTGTGCTGAGGTGATCCATGCAAAATGCTCGGCACGTCGTAAGCACACGTAGAGAACTAAAGCTCATCATTAAGTTTCCTTCCACGGGGGAGAAGGGGAGAAGGGGAGGCAGTTGTGTTAGAGCACTAAGGATATCGTCCCTCGGCCAGCTCACTCGCATGCGTCCTTTTCCTTTTGGCTGTGGCTTTGCTTGGTTCAGGCCACCTTGTCCCCAGACCACCTTGTCTTCAGCCCCTATATTTGCTTATTTGGTCATATCTACATACAAAATATCTGTAGCCCTTCCTTGGTCTGTGAGTTCTAGGCTGTTCAACAGGTTTCCTATCTCTTTAAACTTAGCCTTCTTCCCCAGATCTTACACCTCCGTGCTTACTCCTTCCATTCTTCTGCATCCTCTTGGCCCTTTCTTTGTCTTTCTTTCTCTTAGCTGGAACACAAAGATAAACGACCATGATAAAGAGGGCACAATTATGCCATGGCTTTAAAAGGGGAGATGTTTATTCTCTTCACTGCCTTGAAATAGTTCAAGCAGAGACCCAAGCTGGTGGAGACTGTCCCTGATACATAGGCATTCTCATATTGACTTTCTTCTTTCACATTACTGTACTCTAACTGGGCAATTGCATTTTAAAACCCTGGTCCACACATTGTAGCCCACTGGGAGGGGAGAGGAAAAGTGGAGAGCAAACAAGTGCCCTTTAAAAACGTGTAACTTGGAAGTAGGGGTATAGGCCAAAACTCAGCCACCAGGCCATGCTTTAGGGCATGTATGGATATGTGCTCAGCCCAAATCAAGACCCAGAAGAGACCTAGTTGCAGCTGAAAAAGGAAGAGGTGGGCAGTTTGGTTTCTACAAAACCCCAGACCTATCTGTGGCATTCACAGAACATGGAATGCTTCCAACATCATGGTGAAAGTATTCTTAGTTCTCTCTCTGTCTGAAACACCCTGCATGGGTCTCCTCTCTATCTCCGAACAACACTTGTTCTGTATCACCCTCTTAACTTTAAAGGTTGCAGGGCCTCTTCAAGTGTCCCATGGCACCTGGAAGTCCTCAGCTGCTCATCCATTTCTTACATCACTGTAGTGAGAAGGCCAGTTTGTCTGCTAGCTCACTCTGTTAGTGGGTTTCTTCAGAACAGGAGCTTAGTCTTGCTTATCAATATATCCTCAACACCTGGCTAAAAAGGAATGCTGACATCCTGTTGCAGACAGATACCCAGGAAAGATCTGCTTGGTCCTGAAGGAAGAAATAATAGGGATGCATTTGTAAATGTGGCCAGCCTATATTAAGCCCTTTGTAGCATGGATGATCTAATTCTCATAACAAACTTTACAAGTAGATTTTTTCTTTCATTTTTTTTAAACTTAAGGTATTTTTACATTTATTTATCTTGTATGGGACTATGGCCGTGGAGTGAAAGTGGAGGTCAGGGGTCAACCTGCCGGAGTTGGTTCTCTTCTTTTATCTTGTGGATTCTGGGGAATGAACTTAGGTCATCAAGCTTGGTGACAAACACCTTTACTTATTGAACCAACTAGCTAAGGCCAGTCTCTGCTGTTAAAAAAAAAAAAAATCTTCCCATCAGAGTTTTAAAGGCCTATGGAGTTTGACACATAGCCTGCTAGCCCATGGTCAACATCAATGTTTTGGAATCTAATCTATTCTTTAAAGGCATTTGAAACTTTAATTCAAGCTAGAAAGTTATGTCATTAAGTCAAATGAGAACCATAAGTAAAATACTTTGATGGCATTCTTTAATAGCGTAGAATTCCTGGTATTTTATTACAGTCACAGAAAAGTACTAATACAATGACTGGAAAAGAGACCATTTGAGAAGGAGGAAAATGAAATACTGCCACAGCGGCTCTTGTCTGTCTTCAGTTCCACCCAATATTTAACTTATTTGTGTATGTGTTTGCGTATGTCTATGTAGTGCATATCTGGCTGTGTGTGTGTGTGTGTGTGTGTGGGGGTGCATGTGTGTGTGTGTGTGTGTGTGTGTGTGTGTATGTATGTGTGTGTGTATGCGTGTGTGTGCGTGTTTGTATGTGTGTGTGTGTACACTCACCCATGCAGGTACATGTAGAGGCCATAGGTTGACATTAGGATTTCTTTCCACATTTTTTTTCTCTATCTTAGTTTTTTTGAAACAAGGTACCTTATTGGCCCCTTACTAAACTTGAATCTTGTCATTTGAGCCGTTCTATCTGATCCCCAAGTCCTTGAGATCCTACAGCGCTGGGGTTACAGATGGACCCTGCAGTATTTTATGTGGGTCCTGGGGAATCTAAACTCAGGTCCTGATGCTGGTCTAATAAGAGCTTTATCCACTGAGCCAACACCTCAATATTTTTAATGAACATTTGAAAGAAGTCTCAAGTGGCCTGTTTATTAATACACATAACTAAAAAGAATAGGTAGTAAGAAATCAGTCTAGGTTCTAACTTGGCTCAGTGAGTTAGATTAGCAAGCAGGTACGATCAACATGGTGATAACATGTATGGTTAAACTATTACTTTTAGTCAGACAAGAATCAACACAAAAGAACCAAAGACACTGCGTTGACATAAAAATACATTTATCTGACAAAAAAAAAAAAAAAGGCAAACTGGCATTTACTAACCAGGAAGGCAATACAAATCAGCTGTGATCTTTATACAACTAACAATAACAAAAAAAAAAAATTCAATGTGGGGTTAGATTGCATTAAAGGAACAATGGAACAATGTGGCAGGTATAATGTGGATTTTGTTGCATCAGCTTGCATTTAGAAACTTTTCTAATAGTCTAGAGACTACATTTTCAAAGGGGTATGTAGGAATGGAGGCATTCAGAGAGGAGTGAAGACTGAGTGCTTTGAGACCAGTCATGCTTGAGGGAACCAGGGTTGTTCTCGGAAAAGACGAGTTTTGGAGGAAAGCTTATAAACCTATTCTCAAATACTGAGATCAGCTTCAAACTCAAGGATGACCTAAGAGAGGGACCATCACAGCTCCTTTCCAGTCACTCCTACACTTTCCTTTTCCTCTAGTTTATGCCAGAGATGGAAGAAAGTTATGGCTTTATCATATGTTTATTGTCCCAGTTTACTTCTCACTGCCATGATAAACACCATAACCAAAGTCAGCTTGGGGAGGAATGACTTCATTTGGCTTACATTTCCAGGTAGCAGTTCACCACTGAGCGAACCCAGGACACTGTGCTAAGCCAGGAACTGAAGCAGAGACCAAGAATGAACATTCCTTACTGGCTTACTCAGCTGCTTCTCTTTTCTACTTATTATAACATTTTATGAAATGTTGTGATGGCTTCTTTTTTGTTTGTTTGTTTGTTTATTACTTCAAGTTACATCTCCATCACAGTGCCCTCTTTCCACCCCTCCCAGTTCCACCCTCCTAGCCTCTCTTCCCTCACCCACCGATCCCACTCCTCTGATGTAGAGTGTCCCTACACATCAGGCCCTCTCAGTTCAACAGTCATATGAGAGCTAAGAGCTTCCTCTTGCACTGGGGGTCTTCATGATAGCACCCCTAGGGCAAATTGTCCCATTAATAGGTAACAAAGCCTATGTTCCTGATCCTTTTGGTGTGTTGGTTATAGGATAGCTATCCTGTACTACATGTCTAAAATCCAATTATAAGTGAGTAGATGCCATGTGCATCTTTCTGAGTCTGGATTAGCTCACTCAGGATGAGCTTCTCTAGTTCCATCCATTTGTCAGTTGCTTTTCTTATACAACCTCAGACACCTGCCCAGGGGTGGTACCAACCATAGTGGGATGGGCCCTGCCACATAAACACGAATCAAGAAGATGTCCCACAGACATGCCCATAGACAAACCTAATAGATACAATTCCTAAATGTAGGTACCATTCAGCCAAGTGACTCTAGTTCATGTCAAGTTGACAAAATTAACCAGTATACACATAAATACTCAATCTTTTTTTAGTGCTATCTTGCTGGATATCCTTTATATTCTTCTAGCTGCTTACTGTGACAAATAGTAGCAATCCTAGCAATCCCTCTCCCCTCAAGTCTTTACAATGAATTATTTATTAAATGAGGGTCATCCTTTCTGGATGCAAAACTAAGGGCTAAAATAAATGGTCTCTACAATGACTCCATGTCCAAGGAACTCATGAGCCCGTTTTCTTCTCATCCCTACATACACAATAGTCTTCTGCTCATTAACTTGATTGGTCTCTTAGAGTCCACACATGGGTAATCAAGGTCCAAAGCACAGGCTGAACTTTCACCTATCTCGTCCTTCTTTCTCATGCTCATGAAGTTCCAAGCTCTGAATTAAAATTAGATTTTGTACATTACACATTGTCCTGGCCCACTGAAGGATTTGACTAGGAACTGATGCTTTGTGTCTTGTGTGGCAATAGTGTGTGGCTCATCAGAAGCAAAGCAGAAAGAAATTCTACATAATTGCAGAGGGACTGGGCAAAATCTGAGGATCCATTCCTACCTTCTGACTGCATTAGAATATTCAACACTCTACTCATTGAAAGCTCCCTCCTGTAAAAGGATGTGAAAGATGCTCAAAGAGTATTAGATTTGAAACAATTAGAACTAAGTATAATGACAGACAGATGAAAATATCACAAGGTAAACCATTGATTTTGTGCGTTAACTAAAAAATTAACAATAAAAAGAATGTAAATTTTGCAAAGATTTGAACGGATCTCATGAATTAGGTATAGTTATTAACAGACAGGAGGATGACCTAGATGATCCCTAGGATTTTCCTCAGTCTAAGAGATGTGCCATTAGAAGAGCTGGGTATCACCCAGGAAATCCTAGGAGATGGGAATTAGACATGAGGCGAAATGCCTTGCTTTGCTGCTCTCGGCCCCCTGGGTGTTCAGGCTTATGGTCAAAGTTTCAAGACTGAGAATTGAAGTGGTGTGTCTGCAGTACAGTTTATCAACATTGACGCCTAATCAATTTCTAGCACCTATACTGTGAAAACATTTTCTAGACTAAACTTGAGGGCTGAGAGGGCAACCAGAGCTCATTGTTCGCCTCACTGCTCCATCTTAGGGCTTAGGTGAATCAAAGGACATTGGATCAAGCAGAGGGCCAGCCTCTGAAGGTCACGGTCTAAGCCCGTCCATTTCAGGTAATCTGCTGTGAGTATTATCACCCAGCAGGTCATATTTCAGCAGACCTGGTGACCTTGGAAACTGGTCCTGTGGTACTGTACAAAGCATCCCTTGGCAGGTTTCCTCTGGGAACTGAAGACATGTAACTAACTCATTGCTCCAAGATTCTGGTTTCAGGACAGAGGGTCAAAGTTGTGGAGTCTGGGGATCTGGGTATTGTTCTGAAACAACATGGGTTCAGTTCCACTCTCTTGCCATCTCCTCTGATTGTCTGCTGTCCGTAGTCATCTTATATAGGCCTCATGGAGGCATCTCCCAGCCTTTGTTTGTTTCAGGGGCATCTTAGAAGGTGTGTTAGTTCTGGGACTCCTTGGGCCAAAGGAGTCTGCTTGGAGCTGGAGGTCACTGCATCAGGAGATTTTGAGGATCTATTACAGGGTGTTCCTGGACTATGTCTTCATTTTGGAGGGCTTTCTCATAACTTTCAATCCTAAGACAGATGGTTAATTGGAGGGAACTTGGCAGAACAGGATGTAAATATTTGCCTGTTACATTGCTGGAGTCCTGGTTCTATCCAGGGTTGGGGCTTTGGAGGCGGACACTTGTGACAACAAAAACAATAAAAATACTAATGAAATAAGGAAAATGTTTGCAGTGGGCTTTCCTGGGGTCCTGGTGTATACTAGCTGCTTGCCATATTTATGTGATGAAATTCTTTGTAACATACTATAGTAGGCTGTACTCTAATGTGTTACTATTAACTTTCATTTTTCTAATAAAAAAATGATGCTTAGGTATGAGAACTCATTCTAGGATCACAGCTACACAACAGCAAGGGGACAAAAGATGGAGCGCTACTCTATCTTTCTTTTAGTTACTGTTCTACTGAAAGGTCTCTTAACATTGTCCTGGACTCTCAGCTGTGGACTCACCAGCTGTGAATTATACTCAAGATGCTTGAAATTTTTCTTATGGACTCAAAAACAGAAGTTGAGAGTGAGATGAGGGGTGGGAGAGTACAAATGATGTAAATACAGCTCTTGTGAAATTCTACCCCTCAAAACTTCAAGTTATCAAAAAGAGACTCTCATCTCATAATTCATGGGAGAACAATCGAGAAAATTAGAAAGACAGAAAACTAGGGTTGGTGGCTCATGTCTGTAATCCCTGCCCTCAGGGGACTATGGCAAATTGGATCATGAGTCAAAGGTTTCCCTAACTATGCTAAGCTTGTATAGCCTCTTTAGAAATTCCTGTAGGGACAAAGAGCAGCAGGTCGTAGGCTCTCACATCTCAAAAGGTAAATGTATGTGAAATAGGTAGGAAAGGAGCGAAGGCTGGCCTCAACTGGTCCAGGACTGCCAAGAGTTTACTGAGTTAGAAGAAGGTCTTTGGCCCTGGAATCCAGGTGGAGGTTTGGAGAGGGCATTCACATTTGGAGTGCCTTTGATTTTATATTAAGACAGGCTTTCAAGTAGCCCTGTCTGGCCTTGAAGGCTATTTAAGGAAAAGTGACCTTGAACTTCTGATCCTTTCCCTTCTACTTCCCAGGTTCTGGAATTCCAGGCATGTTCCATCTGCTCTGGTGCTGAATTGGAGCCTTCTTGGAATCTTTACAGCTTTGCACTTCTGATCTGGGCACAAGGGAGAAACAGAGGGTATTGGTTGTGTTTCTGTCTGTGAAACAATTACAATTCCAGCTGGAAAGAACATAGTTAGGGAAAGCAAAGATAGGAAATCAACTCTGAACGAAAACTCCTGAAAAGAAACTGTGTCTGCAGAGACTGACACTGGATAGGACTCAGCTCTGTGGAGAGACTGAACTGTTGCGGGTCCAAAGGCTAGTCACCTTATCTTGGTGCCTTTCCTGTCTCAGAACTATCATTTCCTGACTCACAGAGAGAAACCTTTTAGAATCTATTTACTTAGTCGACCAGTGGCTTCTCCCACCCCCAAAGCTAAGAATGTTATCAGATGCCATCTTGAGCCTATAGAAAAAGCTTCCTCATCTTGCTCTGTCTTTTAAATGTACCCACCAATGTATTTAAACTTGTCTTGATTTATGGCTTTTTTGTTCTATAGAACTATGAAACTGCTTCCACCTTGGAACATGAAATTTAGGGTAGCCTAAATCTGTGTTCCCCAGCCATGATCATTCAAAATGGCTTCAGAATAAACTGTCTCTCATTCCCCTTAAGACAAGAGCTGTGATTTTTTGGGTTGACAACTCTTACTGTGTCAAGGCATAACAGAAACTAGGGCTGAAGAGGTAGCTTAGACGGTAAAGTGCTTACCTTTCAAACATGAGGACCTGAATTTTGTCCTCAGAATCTTCAAATATTAAAAAAATTGGGGCATGTTTGTCATGTCAGTACTAGGGAGGTAGAGACAGGAGGACCTCTGGGGCCAGCCCCTGTTCCAGAGGAGATAGCTAGAACTTAAGAAAAGACATCTGAAGCTGATCCTGTGCTTTTAATCCCTGTGTTTATGAGACAGACAGGTGAATCTGAGTTCAAGGCCAACCTATAGCAAGTCCAGGACAGCCGGGACAAGGGGGGAGGAATACATACTGAGACCCTGTGGCTTAATTTGGTCTCTCCTGCTGTGATCCTGAGCAACCTGGGGGAGGGAAGGGTTTATTTTGCCTCACATATTATAGTCCATCACTGAAGGAAGTCAGAGCAGGAACCCAAGGAAGGAACATGGAAGCAGGAACTAAAACGGAGGGCATAGAGAATACTCTTACTGTCTTTGCTCCTCCTGATCACTTACTTTGCTTTCTTGTACAACCTAGAACCACCACCTTAGGGGATGGCACTACCCATGTTGGCTGGGTCCTTCCTCTTCAATTATTAATTAATCAAGAATATGCCCTACTACCTGGCCTACAAGCCAATCTTACTGAGGCATATTTTCAGTTGAGGTTCCCTCCCCTCAGATAGCTATGCCAAGCTTGCAGAAAACTAATCAACACACCCTATCTAAGTCAATCAATTAATCAATCAATCAAAAATATGAGATTGACCTTTGACTTTCATGTGCATCTGCACACACACACACACACACACACACACACACACACACACACACGCATGTGCTTACTCACACACATGGCACAACAGAAACCTAAAGGACTTGATGTTCACCCCTTCAGCAATTGCCGTAAGCATCCCTATGTGGGAACAAGTAGAGGTAGGTACCCGAAGTAGTGGCTACTTTTTTCCTTTTTCCTTCTTTTTATCTAATTTGCTTAAAGTTTCATTCTGAGCCACTTTCACATCAGAGTGTAGACTTCAATAGGAAGATAATTTTGGCATTTGATTGCCTTTTGTAGTTTGGGTTTTGAAATTTCCTGTGACAGACAGAACAATCCACCCTCTCCAATTTCATGCAGATGTAAATGCAATTCCACTTAAAAACAAATTTTTTGAGAGTTCTTTTGTTTCCTCTGTGGTGGAAAATTGTGGAAGTTTTTGAGTTAAGAATAAAACTTTGACTTCAAAAGATACAATTAAGGGTGCAGGGCATGATATTCTAATAAGCTTTGTCAACTTGACATAGCTTAGAGTGATGGGAGAGGAGAGCTTCAACTGAGGAATTCCCTAGATCAGAACAGCAGCTGCACATGCTATTGTCTTGATTGGTAATTGATACAGGAGGGGTCCAGCTCACTGTGGGCGGCACCAGTCCCTGGGCAAGTGGTCCTGAACTCTATGAAAAGCTAGCTGAGTATAAGTCACCCTGCAAAACGTCTAGCAAGCAACATTCTCTAGGGCTCTGAGTTCTTTGATGAGGGTAATACTTTATGGAACATAGAACAGGCTGCCTTCAAGTTCCTTCCTTAACTCTATTAATAAAGGACTGTGGCCTCTAGTTACAAGCCAAAAACCTCTTTTATTTCTTAAGTTGCTTTTGCCCAATGTGTTTTATTACAGCAACAAATATAAAACTAGAACACATAGTAACATGAAATAGGTTAAAAAAAAAAAAGGACAGTGTTATAGATTTCAAAATGGCAAGAATAGTTTCATGAGAGTAAGAGTCTTGAGGTCAGATCCTTCAGCTGCTGACCCATGGATTCAGTTTCTCAAATCCCACTTAAAAATCTATAGTAGAAAATAGTGTATTGCATGTAGATAAATTGTGTGTTATTCCGTGGAGTTTTTTCTTTTGGTTAAGGGCACTGTCTGTACACACACGTGTACACACACATGTATGTGATAGGCTTGATTATGAAATATGAAGTTATTCTCATAGATTAAAAATTTAAAGTTTCAAAGATGCTCCTTTGGCCATAGTAGTGTACAAACCAGAGCTTTGCTATGTCATTTAGTAAACATCAGTAGCACACAAATATCACTTCAGAAACCTCTTAAGGAAATTATGGGCCAACATTTCTAGTACATGAACAACACACAAGATTGACCTCTGGCTTCCATATGCCCGCACACATGTGCACACACCAAAACAAGGTATTTATAGTCCAGCCAGAAAATGATCTTCATAATAATAATAGCAGCAGGGTGGAGGTGATTGCCCATAACTATAGCTCTCAAGGCAGAAAGATCAGGAGTTCAAGGTCATCCTTGGCCTCATAGAGAATTCAGAGCCCATATGGGCTATATGAGACCCTATATCAAAAAGCCAACTACAACCCCAACTGATACATTTGCAATCCAACCTATATCGAAGGCTCAGAGAACATTGTAGAGGAGGGATCAGAAACATTGTGACAGTCAGAGGACCAGGATGTCTGCTGTGAGGCAGGAAAGCTGCATCCATGAACTCCCAGCAATAAGGCTGCCTAAAAAAAAAAAAAAAAAAAAAAAAAAAAAAACCTGAACAAAGACATCATCAGTTGACATAACACCATGGAGGAGGAAAATCTTAAAAGGCTCCACCCCTAGGTGAAGAATTATAGGACATTAATGGCTGCCGAGAAAAGGAGAATGGGGATTCTCCAGGGACACCCCCCATGGTAGGTTATCCAATCCCAACTGGTCAGCTCTAAACACATCACACACACACACACACACACACACACACACACGAGAAACACTATATAGCTTCAGCAGACTGAATCATATATACATATGTACACACACATACACACTTTAATTAAAGAAGAGGTCATGAATTTGAGAGGGAGTTGGAGGAATCTGAGAGGAGTTGCAGGGAAAAGAGGGAAGGGTAGAAATGATGCAAATACAATACTCAAAACAACAACTGAGTCAAAACCTCAAAGCCTCCTGTGAACTGAGACACACTGGACAGGAAAGTTGACTTCATTGATGACACCTGTGGGGTGTTACCTTATGGAAGCTCCTGTTAAGATCAACATACTCCTTTGAACAGTATCTGCCACTTGGAAACTGCAAGGGACCCTTCCATCCCCAAAGTTCCCTCTTAAAACCTCAAGATCCCCATGTGCACAGTCTCCACTTCCACAGAGGGGCTATAGCCCTTCAGTTGTCTTGAACAATTTGAAGCACAAGTCAGTCTCCTCTCTGTTTTCTGTTATCCAAGTCCACTGCAAAAATCCCAATCTAATGGTCAGCTCTACAGAACACTGTCACAACCATGGATGTTCTGTGTACACTATTAAGTCAACTGGTCAACGCAATTGTATGCAAAGACTAGTTTCCAGAAGAAGCTGTGGATGTCTCCCGAGGTTTCCCAGCACATGGACTCCAACACCTGCCTGCCCGGCCCCAGAGCGAAAGCATTTCTTAAAGCAGTGCCTCTTGGAGAGCTTGGTGCCACATAAAACTGGCATCCTTTGGTGTCTAACTTTTTTGAAACATTGAATTTAGTGATAGGGTGGTTCATCCCACTGTGGTGGAGAGATGGTATTTCCAGGACTCTGGGCATGGAGGGTGGGGTACGAGTAGAGGTAATTGATGCCTAGTCTATGTCTAAGAAGCCTAACTCCTTTGCCTCTTATAACCTCTGTCCCCTGTTAAATTAGGGGCTTTCCACACCCTCTCTAGCTCCCAAATAATGTCACAGAGACCTATTACATCTATTAATAAGCTTCAAGCACTAGAGATGGGCAGATTCTCTTCTATTCTAACCTGACTATGCTGGCCTGGCCTACTACCCAACCATGTGCCCCATTACCTCCCATATTAGTCTCACCCTGGCTGCTTCTGGCCCATCTGTGTCCTCATGACAACTCCCTCATGGCTACCTCCTCAAGGCCCCCTTTTCTTCCACCTGGGACCCCCCTAACAAAGATAACCCACCTCAACTCTCCTCTCCTACCCAGATACCGGCTCTTCAGCTCTTTATTAACCAGTCAGAGATTACAGAGAACAAATTTTACACAGCTTTGAGACAGGAGATGATTCAATAGTAATCGTGATGCCCCCATCCCGACTGCAACCAAATATCTAGGCACAGAAATCAGCATCTGAATACATGGTGCACAAAACCATCCCCCAACAGTCCCCAGTCTTAAATTCTGAGGTGATCCTCTTTGCCTTCCTCAGAGTTGTGGGGACTCTCCTCTACCCTCTTGTGTCCAGGGAATGCGGTTCCTAATCAGCCAAAACAAACAAGAAACACAAACAGAAACCCTACACTTGGGAGTCCCAGGAACTGCAAAGAATTTCTCTGGTTGGAAGATCAACCATTTCCTTTTCTTTCCCTCCTGAAGGAACAGGCTGTAAATATTTTCATCTGTGTGAACCACACTGTCCCTGGAACAAGCACGAGGCTTTGCTGTGGAAGGCAGGAGCTGCTGTGGGTGTTTCTCTGGTATAGTGTGGCTGGATTTGGCCTGTGGGTTGTGGCTTTCCAACCCTTCTTTCAAAGTCGGCAGCTGAGTCTTCTGTACCAGCAGTGACAGAACAGCATCGTGCTGTTTTAAAATTTCCTGTTCACCTTGAATACTTTTTTTTTCCCTATGTGTGTTCTCATGCTCCAAAAGCTATGAAAAGTTCTTGTCCATCTCATTGAAATCTTAAGACATTCTTTGAGTCGAGTGCATTGTTGGGTTGGGATTTTGTTCTTTGGGTATGTGAAGAAAAATTAGTTTATATAGTGCTATGGCTAGGCCTCTTACTGTGCCTTGTATTATGTTACATTGTGTCTCTCTCACACATACCTTTGTAGAACATACATTTATAGAAAACCTTTCTGTGGATACATAATTTATTATAAAACTTATAAAAAACAGTTTATTATTCATAATAGAATTACTGATTAATTTCATTTTGTTTTTGAGAGAGGGTTTCTCTGTGTAGCCTTGACTGTCTCAGAACTTGCTCCTTAGACCAGGCTGGCCTCGAACTCACAAAGATCCACTTGCCTCCGCCTCCTGAGTGCCGGGATTAAAGGTGTGTACCAGCACTCCCAGCATGAGTGTGCTTCTTAATAAGCTCTTTTTGGTGTGTATTTGCAAACAGAGGCCAGAAACCAGTCTCATGTGTTGTTTCTTGGGACACTGTGTATCTTTGTATTTTATTTTATTTTATTTTATTTTTTTTGAGAAGAGATACAAATGATCCAGAAATCACTGTCTGGATGACGCTGGTTGGACAAGCCCCAGGGGGCTGCCTGTCTTACCTCAGCAGTGCTGGTATCAGAAGCTGGCTTGCTTTATGTGGGTTCTCATGATCTAACTGGGTTTCTCCACCAGCAGAATTATATCTCTAGCCCTTAAAAACATTTAAAAACTATTTTCCTAGCTGGGCAGTGGTGGTGCACGCTTTAATCCCAGCACTCAGGAGGCAGAGGGAGGCAGATCTCTGAGTTTGAGGCCAGCCCCATGATCTACATAGAGTGAGGTCCAGGAGAGCCAAACTTACACAGAGAAACCTAGCCTCAAACAACCAAAATAAAAAATAAATCTAAATTTTGTGTAGAGAGTGCATATGAATTTTATCCTTAGGGAAAAAAAGAGAAAACAATAACCTGCCATTTCAGTATTTTCTGTACTAAGGGGAGAAAGGGAGAAAGCATTTTGAGGAGTCTTGGAGTTCTAAGAAAGGTGCCGGAGGAGAAATGGGTCTGGAATCTTTCCATATTCCATTTTCGGTGGGAAGGTTGGGTATACATAGTGGAAACACTTAAAGATAGTATTGTGTTTCCTCTTTGGAATTACTCAAGGGAAAACGAAGGGAGTTTTCCTTCGAAGGGAACAGAAGTGTCAGGCTGAAAAGCGACCTTCCCACGTCCTGTATGCAGAAGAGGAAAGATTGCTTTAAATATTTGAATGAAGGAAAATGAGATTCAAAAGGAGCTCCTGGCTGTAATTTTGTTTTTGTTTTTAAGAATTACTAACATTACTCTCTTTTCCTTGATATTTCAGCCTAATGTGCTAAACATCAAATCTGCATTTTCCAGAAGGTTGTAGAGGACCTGGTCTTCGTGCGGTTTTACCAACACTTATTCACTGCTTCCTTAGAGCTGACCTCTGTTCCTGATAAAGACCAATCATAGATAAACTCATAATTCCTGTCCTGTGGGGATTAGGAACCGGGGGAAGTGGGGGGTGAATGGCGACGGAGCCCACACAGAATCCTCGGAATCAGGCTCCGGAGACCAGACTCATGGTGCTGATCTAACTTTATTATATAGCGCAATAGCCTTTATACGATTGATCTGCTAGGAGTCCCTAGTAGATAACACTGTGTGCAGTAATGAGGAGCGTTCAGGGAACCGTAGGAGCTGCTGATGCCTCACTTGCCATTCTTTACCGGCCTCCATCAGGCTTATCTCAACACTCCCCCCACCGTCCTTTGGAGCATTGCTATTCTTTGGGACTGTTATCTACTCTTTGGGAACATTACCTACACCTTGGGAAGACTCTACAACACGGGAGCACTACTTACCTTTTGGGAGTAGTGCTCTTCAGAGCACTGCCTGTACCGTGGGAGCATTATCTATTCTTCAGGTTCGCTTTTTACCTTTTGGGAGTCCTTTACATCCTGGGAGCACTGTCTATCCACTGGAAAGCTGTCTAAGCTTTGCAAACATTGCTTCACCCAGTGGTCTTCCTCCGTGGCTGCACTTGAATCTCACCGGGATATCTACTGAAAACAAGCTAAGCCAGGACCCCAGCCCAGCGACTGGCCCAGGTCTCAGGGGTAGAAGCTGCGTAAGAATAGTTATCTTTAAAATCAGTCAGGTGGTGTGATGCTAATATGCAGTGGAGGTTACCAACAGTCCAAAGGCAGGGGATCTGCCAGCCAGGACAATTCCACGTGCTGTGTGCTATGACAGGAATGCTGACGTTAGTCACAGCCAAGAGGGCAGAGCTCAGTCTTGTCTTTGGGAGGGATGATCTCTGAAAGAGCCACACTAGGAGGGATGCATGGGCTGAGTCTCAAAGAGATTCGTAGTTATTTACCAAGCCAGACAAAGAGGTGGGGTGTGTGGCAGGGTACATTCCACCAAAGGACTGAGCCATGATAACTTAATGTAATACGAAGTGTCAAGGTGGACCCTGAAGCTGTGCTCAGAGGGAGGACAGTTTATCTGTCTACTTGGGTCCACAAGACAAAACACCACGACTAGGTGACTCAAACACCAGAAATTCATCGTGTTCATAGTTCTAGAGCTAGAATTTCTAGCGTAAGGTGTCTGAAAGTTTGGTCCCCTTTTGCAATGATGTTCTTGCTAAGTTTTCAGCCCTACATCCTTGAGGCTTCAGAGAGCTCTGTCTTTAGGGGCCTGCTGGCATTTCCATTAGAAGACCCTTATCATCGTCCACTCACAGCCCTAGTTTGCTTTCCGGTGCTTTGATAAATATCACTACCAAAAGCAAGCCAGGGAGGGAAGGCTTTATTTCATCTTACACAGTCCATCAACAAGGGACATCAGGGCATGAATGCAAATCAGGAACTTGGAGCAGAAACCGTGGAAGAATGCTGCTTACTGGCTCACTCAGTGGTTCATGCTCAGCGAGCTTTTCTTAGATACCTTAGGCCCACCTTCCTACAATGGGCTGTGCCCTCCCATGTCCATCATCAATCCAGACAGTCTCCCATAGAAACAGTGTCTTAGTTGTTACTGCTGCTCTATTGCCGTGAAGAGACACTACGACCAAGGCAATTTGTAAAAGGGAGCATTTAATTGTAGGCTTGCTTACCATTTCAGAGGTTAGTTCATTATCATCATGGCATCACAGATGCATGAAGGCATGGTGCTGGATCAGTAACTGAGGGTTCTACATCCCAATCCATAAGCAGTGAGAGAGAACCTGGGCCTGCTGTTGGCTTCTAAAACCTCAAACCCCACCCGCAGTGACACACTTCCTCCAACAAGGCAATACCTTCTAATCCTTTCAAAACCACCACTCCCTAGTGACCACACATTCAAATATATAAGCCAATGGTGTCTGTTCTTATTCAAACCACCACACATGGTTACAGATGAAGGTAATTTTTCAACTGAGATTTCCTCTTCCTAGGTGAGTCTGGTGTGCTGGCTTGTTTTACGTCCATTTGATGTAAACTAGACTGTGTGTGTGTGTGTGTGTGTGTTTTGTTTGCTTTGCTTTGTATTTTGGAAATAAGAGGTCTCAATTGAGAAAATGGCCCCACCATGTTGGCCTGAGGACAAATCTGTAGTGCATTTTCTTAGTTGGTAATTGATGGGCCTATAGTCCCGGGTCGCATAAGAAATCGGGGTTAACAAAGCTTGGAGAACAAGTCAGTATGCTGCCCTCCTCAATGGCTTTTGCTTCAGTTCTTGCCTCTGGGTTTCTACTCTGCTTGAGTTCCTACCCTGAATTCCTGTGATGATGGACTGTGATGTGGAACTGTAATCTGAAATAAATATTTTCTTCCTACTGCTGCTTTTGGTCACAATATTTTATCACAGCCATAGAAACCTTAACTAGGATGTTCTATGTTGTGTCCAATTGACAATCAAAACTAACCAGGACACTCACTGAACCCAAAATAAGTTGCTGTGGACTGTGGATGTCTCCACTTGTATTTTAAACATTACTATTCCTGGCAAATCCCTTCCTTCCTGGCAGTGCACATGGGCTAATTTTGGAGGCCATGATCCATGGTATGTTGGCTGCTTCTCCTGCACCAATGAAAAGGCTGTGGCAGTACCTTACTTAAAGGCTACCATGTAAAATATCAGAAGCCACAGTGTGAGAGATGGCAAGTGTATTGTCTGGGGAATTACAGGTCTGGGTTTTCATTAAGAGAACAGCTATGTAGTGGTTAGAGATGTCTCGGTACCTAAGAGTGCTTGCTGCTCTTGCAAAAGACCCAGGTTCAGTTTCCAGCACTCACAACAGGTAGCTCATAACTTCCTGTAACTCCAATTTCAGGGGAGCTGACACCCTCTTCTGACTTCCACAGACTTTTGCATGCCCACAGTACACTTACCTACATGCAAGCCCACATCCATACAAATAAAGCAAAACAAAAAGATGAGATGAGATCAGAAGAGAACAACTATACAACTTTCCCTCTAAACACATTTTAGCATTCTCCAGGAGTCTCCAGGAAAGAACAGCCTAAGCATTGGAGGCATAGGGAACCCATCTGAGCACAACATGTCTTTGGGAACTCTTTAATGGGTTTCTGCAAAAGCTGGTGTTCCTTTGACCTCCTCCTCTCCACAAGTGGACCTGGCTGCAAGCCCACATCCCAGGTCAATGGGCTAGGAAAATCCCTTGCATGTCCTGTGGAAGAGGGTTGGAGTCAGTGCTTCAAGAACTGATTCCAACTCAGCTTCACCGCATTCAGAAAGTCACTTCAGACACTGAGGAAGAGGGATCCCAAACCTGTTTCTTTTGTGTGTGTGTGTGTGTGTGTGTGTGTGTGTGTCTCGGAAGACAACCCTGGTTGTCTTTCCTCAGATATCATCCACTTATTTATTTTTTTTCAGAATCTCTCGTTGGTCAGTTGATCACTGAGTTTACTGGCCTGGCTCTCCAGAGAACCCCAGTGACTCTTCTGTTTCCCCCCACAGCCCCTTGCTTTACGATTGCAAGTGTGTACCACCACACACCTGGGTTTGCTATCTATTACTTAAACGCGGTTATGGGTGATCAAACTTGCAAGAGCAAGTACTTAAGGATTAAGCAATTTCTCTCACTCCCTAAGCTTGTTTCTTCATCCTCAGAGTAAGTTAAACTATCTGATGTTAAAGTTCCATTAAGCACCCCAATTCTGGTTCTTTTAAGGCTTAACTAAACTTCAGACCAAGAATATTTGATGGGCATGACACTTGGGGTTAACAGGCCAGTCTTAAATTGTTGTAATGACTAGAAGAGGTGAGTGAGTTGCCTCCTTTTCCGCTTTGGTTTCCCCCTCCATGGCCCCTGCAGCCACATCCTCCCTGTTGTCTTTTGCCATCTGATGTTTGCACAGGGAACTATAACTCACAGAAATTGCTAGATGCAAGTAGTTTCGACCAGTTCAACTTCTCAACAATTAAACAGTCTAAGGACCTGTTTGCCCATTTTCAGTTACTATGGCATCAAAGACAAACATTTCCTACGGTAGTGGTTCCTACTTGCCCATTTGTGCAGGTAGGTAGGCAGCTGTCTTTTTCCTCGACAATTTTATGGCTGTTATTGCTGTTTTAAGAAGGGCTCATGTTCCGGAGGCTGACCTTGAACTTCTATATTCCTGCCTCCACAGGTATGTGCCACCACACCCAGCATATCATTCTCTTTGAATGAAACTATTTTGAGTCATTAGTTTGATGATGACTCCTCTGGAAACATGTGGAATGATGAGTAAGTTAAGGTAGGGCCTCATAGGGCCAACCAGATCTCCTGTTAGTTCTGAAAAGACAAAAAGTGTGTTTCTTCAGTAACAATTACCTTATTTGACCAGTGTTAGGGTAACCAAGGAGTATCCACTCCTTGTTTTGTCTGGCTGCTAGAAACATAGAATCTGAGAAAAATGGTTCCATGTTTTAACAAAACAAAACAAAACATGACATCGAAAGATCAAATAGTGTGCATCTTAGAGTGAGTGAGTCAGAGAGCTAGCTTAACTTGTCTTGGAAGCAAGGAGTCCTGAGTTTGAGCCCCACAAGTACTGGGTTTACACGTATGTGCCTGTGAGCCCAAGCATTGATGTAAAACTGGCAGATGTAGTGTGCACTTGTCATCCAAGTCAGAGACAAGAGGCTCCTTAGGGCTCAACAGCCTGCCAGTCTAGTCTAATTGCTGAGCTCCCAGCCAATGACAAACCTAGTCTCAAAGAAAGTGGGCAGTGATTCTGGGGATGACATCTGAGGTCTGAGATTGTTCTCTGCTTCATAGGTGCACCTCCTCCCCCAATCCCCCCCCACACACACACACACACAAACACAATGTCCCATACTTGTTTGCTGTACAAGGCATGGGAGAATCTCAAATGCCACCTAGAGACGTGGACTCCAGTAACTGAGTCTGTGTGTTTCAGGATACACCTGCTTCCACAGGCTTCCACTGAGTGCTGTTTGAACACTCTGAAAGTTTCTTCTTACATTCTGCTTTTCTTTCAGAGGGTAGACAGTTTCAGTGCTCTTGAACATTCCAAAAAGAACAAAGCTTTGAAGGAGACCACACCTAACTGGGAGCCTATGGGCAACATTCAGACCTGTATGAAGGGAAGTTAAGAGATACAATGTTGCTGAATCCTGAAATGAGCAGGAAACTTGAGAACCGCTGTGGTCATTTCCCTGTCCCGGGGCAGGAGTGCAAATACATTTAGTCAGTCAGTCTAATTTTAGAGATTGCAAGATCTGGCAATTCTGTGATTCCCTCAGAAGGGCATCACAAGCTACCTTTGCAAGCTATTCTTTATTTCTTCATCTAGTCTAGGTACCCTTTGGTTGGGAGCTGTAAATTCTCTAATAAGCATTCAATAGTTCTGATCAGTCCTCAGATTTATTGTCTGAGTTTACTAGCACACACTTCTTAGTCTTTTCTTCAGATCTTTGAAAACATTTTTTAGACACCTAAAAACTTTATTACTTTACTGCTGTCTCCTAGAGTTTTCTTACTTCATGTCATTTCTCCATTTGAGAAGAGTCCTCTCGTATACACCCCTCCACTGCTGTGTTTCACAGTGGGGACTCACAGGCACATGCTTGTAGCCCCAGTACTTGTAAGGAAAATGTGGGGGAATTTGAGGCCATGCTGAGTTACATAACAAGGTCTGGTCTTAAAAATAAACCCTAAGAACGCTCCTCCATTGCTGGTGGGAGTGCAGGCTTGTACAACCACTATGGAAATCAGTCTGGCGATATCTTAGAAAACTTGGAATAGCTCTACCTCAAGACCCAGCCATACCACTTCTGGCTATACATCCAAATGATTCCTCAGCAAATCACAAGGAAGTTTCCTCATCTATGTTCATAGCAGCCTTATTTGTAATAGCTAGAAACTGGAAACAACCCAGATGTCCCTCAGTGGAGGAATGGATTTAAAAACTGGTACATCTACACGATGGAATACTACTCAGTCATCAGAAACAGCGAAATCATGCAATTTGCAGCCAAATGGATGGAACTAGAGAAGCTCATCCTGAGTGAGCTAACCCAGACTCAGAAGGATGCACATGGCATCTATTCACTTATAGTCGGATTTTAGCCATATTGTACAGGGTAACTAACTATACTACAACCAATGCATCAAAGGGAACAGGAACATAGACTTTGTTTCCTTTCAATGAGACACTTTGCCTTAGTGGTGCTGCCTTGTAGGCCCCCAGTGTATGAGGAGGCTCTTGGCCCTCATATGACTGCTGAACTGGGGCAGGGGACTGCTATGTAGGGACACTCCACTCCAGAGGAGTGGGATGGGAGGGATAGGGGGTAGAGGGTGGGAGGGCAGGACTGGGAGGGGTGGAAGGAGGACACTGATGGAGATGTAACCTGAAGTAATAAATAAATATTAAAAAATAAACCCTCAAAAACTAGGGGCTATGGAGATGAGTCAGCAGTTAAGAATACTAGCTACGCAATTATGACCAGAGTTCCCATTCTATCCCCCACATGGCAATCTAGGTGTCCCAAGTACCCCCTGTAACCCCAGTTCCCAGAGAAACACAGAGAGGAGGTGAATGAAAAAGAACTTAAAAGACATGACTGCCCCTAGGTATGGTAGAGAAGAAAGTTTATTGTAGATAAAAGGGAGAGCACAGCCGGAGGCAGGGGCATCTGAGAGAGTCCAGAGTAAACATGACCCTGAGCCCTGTAAGTAAAAGGGAAGAAGGAAGTGGGGGGGGGGGGGAACCAGGTACAGCAGTCAAGAGGGCAAAAGGTAAAAATGGCTGAATTATATAGGGAAGACCCTCTGGGGGAAGGGCGATCCAACCCTGGGGATGGGTAGAAATTGGGCTATGCCAGCCATATCCTCTAACAGGTAGGAACCCAGGGATGCTGGGGAACCTGTCAGGCCCACTTTGATGTGTTCAATGGGCACCTCAGCCATCTGTCCCAGTGATAGAGACTGAACAAGAAGTTGACTGGGGCTTCAGAGCTCACAGTCTTGCCAAGACAACAGAAGCCATAGAGTCAGTGAGAGAACCTGCCTCAAAAGAATACATGGAGGGCGATGGAGTAAGGTCTCCAACATTCCCTTCTGGCCCTTGTGCACCAAAACACACACATGTGATCTCTCTCTCCTCCCTGCCCTCCCCACACACACACCCCCCCACACACATAGCACACACCCTACAAATAGATGTTTTTAAAACAAAGACTCTTCACCTCTCTATTTTGCATCTTAGGGAGCAATCACCCTGACAGCAAGGAGCCATTTTTTTGTCAGCAGTGCAGACAGAAGAACCAGGTCAGGGCCAGTCCCAGGAGGAGAAAGCCACCCCAACTACCTTCTTGGCCTTTAGGCAGTCAATGGACTTAGAATACCACAACTCAGTCATTGATTTTCATGACAGCCATAAGTCATGGAGAAAATTTATCACTGACAAAGGGCTTGACCATACAGTTTGTTGAAAGAGCTGGACAAGCGTGCTTGTGACTCTGGAATGCCTTCCTAGGAGATGAATTCAAATCAATTTAGTCTTGGCTTGAAAAGAGGTCAATTAGAAATTTTACTGATTATATTGTCAAGAAAAGGTGAGGCAAGGGCTGCTTTTGTTAACAGGCCCTTTAACAGACAAGGGAAATGAGGAACAGAGCAAAGAAAAAGCCTCCTTGGGCAATTAGGAATACCTGAAGACTAGGGAGGTATAGCCTGAATGTGAAATTTTATTTTAATTTCCATAGAAATCCCACTCAACTTGAAAATGTACAAGAAGCCCTGGGCTAAAGTTAGTGCAGTATGTACTCAAGCTTCTTCATATCTTCTGAGCCCAGGATCTGGTCCGGGGTTATTCTCATGGCATCGTAAAGCATAATTTATGGCTCTTTGTTATGAGGATCTGAAGCGCAGAAGTTGTGTGATAAGACAGGGAGTGGGAGCTGGAAGATGATGGTCTGGTCCAGACAAGTTAGCTTGGCAGCTAAAGATGTGTGCTGTCAGGATAAAGCCCAGATCCCCATCGCCTTCAGTTTCAGTCCTCAGCATGTGACAAATAAACATCAGCCCAGACGGCGTGCGTTTCATTGTGATGCAACCACTTGTTTCTTGTTTGTGTCCCTTGCTAGACAGATCACCGAGGACAGCATGCAGTGGTCTGGGGATTTACAGCTGTCACTGTTCTGTGGTCCAAGCCCAGTGACTGTTGGAAGCATCCCAGGCTACAAATGAGGTATATTTTCTTAAGGTTTATGTTTGGGCTTTTTCTCGATTCAAGACAAATTGTAGCTTTTGGAGCCATCTCTCAAGACATCAGGTACTCAAGTGGGTATGGAGGAGGGATGACTCCTCACACCAGCGTAGGGTTTCCTGCTAAGCAATTCCCAACCTTATCTTCCTCTGGGACTCTGGGACTCTCCACCCCCTGACTCCTTCACCTGCCTTCTTGATTATGCTGCTTCTCATAGAACCTAATTCGTTAGTGTTGCCTGGCGGGATGCCAAAGGAAAAAAAAAACTTAATTTTTATTATTTATTTATTTTTAGCGAACAAGCATATGAATTCAAAGAAGTGATGAGGCTTCCGTAGGAGACCATCCAAGAAATGGTGTCAACACGTATGTCATGAAAAGGTGGTGAGGAGGACCGTGTATCAGAACTAACTTTATAATGCATTCTGGTTGTGCAAAGTGCTAGCATGTTACATGTCCAAATGAATTCGTTCCACAGCTAGACGCGACAAGAGTAAGGATCATTTCCAGGCATAGGTAAGGCTGAGGCATGGTTGCATCATGTACCCAAGGTCTGGATGAGAGGCGAGATCTCTGAAAGTCGAAGACTTGTGTCCTTTGTTCTCGTGGGGGGTCCTGAAGCCTTACAGCCTGCATATGCCTGGCTCCTGGAGCGCCTGCTTTCTCTCATTTTTCTGATATTAACCACACACTGAGTGAGAAGTATGGGGTTTAGCTTCCAGAGTAAGTCTCCCTGTGTCTGGAGACAGCGACTGGGAGAAAAGAAGAAACGGCAAACAGTACAAAGCATGGCTCGGGGCTTCTTTCTATCGTTAGGAGAGAAGATACCCATTTATAAGTGCTATTAAAGCCTGTGGTTAGATTTCACCAGTGTAAATCATTCACGGAGAACTGCCAAGGGGTTTCCCTCCCTGCAGGGTGAACAGCTGGCTTTCAGCAGTGCTCAGTCTTGATAGTCTGGTGGGGTTTTTTGAAGACCAGCGCCCTCTGGGGGTTGAAGTGACAAAAACAAATCTGTGAAGAAAAAAAGGAGGAAGAGTTTTTGCCCTGGCCTGCTCTTATCTAATAACAAAAGTTGAGGAGCCCTCTTCCTCCTCCTCCTCCTCCTCCTCCTCCTCCTCCTCCTCCTCCTCCTCCTCCTCCTCCTCCTCCTCCTCCTCTTCCTCCTCCTCCTCCTTCTTCTCTCTCTCTCTCTCCTTCCTTACTTTCATTTTTTATTTTTTTGGTTTTTCAAGACAGGGTTTCTCTCTGTAGCCTTGGATGTGCCCTGGACTCCCTTTGTAGACCAGGCTCGCCTCGAACTCACAGAGATCCACCTGCCTCTGCCTCCTAAATGCTGGGATTAAAGGTATGAACCACCACGCCCAGCCAGGGAAGTACTTTCTAGTGCTACCCTGAATGTGAAGTGTCACATGATCATGGGGCTAGTGGTATTTGAGATTGCTTAACTGTCTTAAATGTAGCCTCAGCAATAACCCTTCAAATGAGTAGAATGTTCTGTGGGAAGAGGTTTCCAGTGCGTCTGGAAAACAAGGTTTACTTTCTGTAGGAAGATATGAGGTAAAAGAAGACTCAAGACTAAGTTGGGTGTGGTGGTGTGTGGGCCTCAAACACCTAGCACTTAGGATGAGGCAGGTGGATCCCTGGGAGTCTGAGGCTAACCTGGGCTGCGTAGTAAATTCTAGGACAGTCTAGGCTTCAGAGAGATGCTGCCTCAAAATGGAAGATTTAAGACTTGTCAAGAAGACAGTGGGCCATGGTGGTGCCCACTTTTAATCCCAGCACTTGGGAGGCAGATGCAGGAGGTTCTATGTAAGCCTGAGGCTAGCCAGACCTATATATCAAGTTCCAGGCTGGCCAGGGCTACATAGAGACACCCTGTTCTGAAGGATGAGGAGGAAGAGAAGGAGGAAGAAGTCATATGACAGGATGACTAGATGGCTCTTGCCAAGCATCCCCACAGAGTTGGGGAGAAAGTGGTCTAACATTTGTTAAATGCTCACTCCATGCAGGAGTCAGTTTTACCTCACTAATTTCCTTAAGAAGGAGAGTTCTGTCCCCTGGTTCCTTTCGAGCCCTTGATTGGACTTACTGGTAAATTACCAATGTGTCACTTGATCTGTCAAAGAAAGGGCCACTTTGGGGAAGAGCCAGCAGGGAGGAGAGGAAGTACTTGCACAGCTGTGATAGAGGAAGCTTGAGAAATCTCCTGCCCGGGGTTAATGCTGAGGATCAGAGAGAGGACTTCAGGCTCCACATCTCCTTTTAATGCCCCCTAAAAGAGAATTCCAAAAGCTCAGATTCGCAACGAGGTCTACGAGGCCTTTGCTACATATCTCACAAACCCCTGTTTGGAGAGCTGATTGTGTTCTTGAACCAACCCCAGCCACCTTGTTGTATTCATAACCCTAGTGGCTAGACCTTTGCCCTCTTCCTGCAACCGAGTTCTTGACCTGGATCCTGAGGCAGACAGCAGTGAGCAGACCACCCAGGATCCTCTCAACACATGCCATTTCCGAGCTTAATGGTTCAACTTCCAGCTGGCAGTATGGGTGTATGTTGCTGGCTCCTCTGGATGCTTGAACCTTCTAGAGCCCTGGGCCCTGCAGGCTAATACTGCTGTGGAGCTATCACAGCACTCTTCAGCAGCCTTCAACTAGGGGCTTGTATTTAAATCCACTCCACCAGCTGTAGACTGTAAGGACAATGTCAGGTCTGGGGCATTGGTGAGCCATACTTAAAAACAATGGTAGAATGGTTCTTTCACATTAGAGCCATTCTTGTATTTCATAAAGGCAAAACGGGCCCTCAAAAAGCCGATGCTAATTATAGAAAAGAATTCTCCAGAAATGTTTGCCATTGCTTCGAGCAAGATGATCTAATATTCATTCATTGTATGAACTCCGTCTCAAGAGATTTAAACTTCTTGGGTCCGGGAGTCTTTTATTTCTTCTAACAGATTCTGGTGCCTCGGAAGAAGTTTTGCATTTACCTCTCTCTTGCTGGATCACAAATGGCTACCAAATTTAGTGTGTTAAGGCATCATCATCTGTCACAGTAACTGTGGGCCAGAAGTTCAGGGGAGACCCCTCTGGGTGAGAGACCAGTCCCATCAGATTTGTTACCAAGTGATGGTCAGAGGAAGGCTTGACTAGGGAATGGTTTTGAGGACTGACTCATTACAAGTCTGGTGATAGGAGAGATGTCATAGTGAGACTCTTTGTGGAGTTGCTGAGGGTCCCTGTGGCCTGGCAGCCTACTCCCCTCAGTGATGGGTCTAAGGAACCCAATCAGCAGCTGCAGTATCTTTTCTGACCTGACCTGAGGAACCATCCTCTATCGTCTGTACTGGGTCCTGTGGTCACACACGTCAGCCCTGATTCAGCACGAGGAGACCACGTGAGGCATGGACACCAGGAAGAATGAAGATCGCCAGGGATCATCTTGCAGCCTGGTTGTTATGGGATTCTGTGAACATTCCATTAAGAGGTTTGGGGTGGTGTGGGGGCACTGAGATGGTTCAATGAATGAGAGCGCTTACCACGTGAGCTTGATTACTTCAATTCAGCCCCCAGAACCATGAAAAAGCAAGACTCAGACATTTTGCAGCCTTCAGTAAAGCTTTGCTCTGATAGAAACTCCTTAGCAACAGGTCCAGCAATTTGCAATTATAAAAACGTCTTTGCTTCTCGGGAGAGATGCTGAGCCCTCAGACAGCCGGCTTTCGTCTAAGAGTTGGACCAGAGCTTGGTCAGATAGTTGCTACAGGCAGGTGTTTTCTGGGGCAGGATGTGGTTGCACAGTGATGCTCTTTGTCATGCTCTGGGCAGAGGGATTCCACCGGCCTGACTGCTACATGCTTGATTCCTGGACAGGAAGATCTTCATTTGGTAGACATGTCTGTCCAAAACAAATATACTCGTTATTCCTCGAGGCCTTACCCCTGCACTGAACCCCAAATGCTGTGGATCAAAGGTGACCCACAGACTCGTCTATCCTCAGATAGCACTGCTCCTACGGAATGTTTAGATTTAATATACTCTGGCTAGCCAAATCAAGTTCCCCCTGCAGAAATGAAATCATAAGCAGAAAAATGGAGGATGCAGCACGGAACAAAAATGGAGAAAACGGGATGGTAAAAACCGGCGTGTGGAGCCTTAGCAAACAGCTGCACACAATACCCAGGATCTCCAAGCTTATCTTGTAGGAAGAAAGCTTTTCTTTTTTTCCTTTTCTCTCCCTCCCTCCTCCTCCTCTTCCATCTTCTTTTTCTCCTTTTTCTTTCTTTGTTTCTTTTTTCTTACTTGTTATTTGGAAACAAGTATCCGAACAGCAACATGGTGTTTTATTTCTTTAGTGGGTAATAGGTTAAAATGTCTTACTATTACCTTTGCATATTCCTGAAAGAACTGAAGTTAATATTTTCTTCCTCTGGCATTCTGCTAAAGCATCATGGGACACTCTTCCTTTTCTCCAATTTTACATAACAGGTTTTCATAGACCGTATCTTCCTTGGCATTATGTCTACTTCCATGTATTGGCCTGCATGGTTGTTAACGATTTACCCACCTGAAAGGTGAGCTCTGGTAGGCTTTTCACATTCATAATGCTGGACCCAGGAGGCTGAGGGAAGGGTGATTCTTCAAGCTTGAAGCCAGCCTTGGCTACATGGTAAGTTGCAGGAGATTCTGTCTCAAAAAACAAAATAAAACAAGAATAACCAAATGAATAGATAATGAAGTTTGTGAGAACAGGCATTTGGGCTATTTTACTGTTTGTTACACTCTCTCTAAACCTATAAAATAAATAGCATTATGTTTACTTGATAAATAATAGTAAAACAAAACAAAACAAAATGAACAAAAAAAAATATGAGTGCAGCAAGTCAGCTGTAGGGTATTAAATCACTTCCTAAGTAATTTGAGTCCAGATTTGATACACTTTTCATCATGTTGTCTTGCCTCTTTATTCTGCACCAAAAGTCATGCTATTCAGGAGGCTGAGGCAGGAGGGTCACAAGTTCAATTCCAGCCTGTGCTGCAGAGGCAGTTCAAACCCAGCCCATGGCACTGTCTCAAAATCAAAAGTGAAAACAGCTCAGGATATATCTCAGTGGTAGAGCCCCTGGCTAGCATGTATGAGGCTCTAGGTTCAATTGTCAGTACAGAAAAGGAAAAGAGGAGCCAGATGCTTACAACTTAGAAAAACGAGGCTTCCAAGTTGCACGGTAGGGACGATGAAGGAACTCAGATGGGAGCTCAAGCCTTCTGATAGTTCATTACCCAACTTGGTCTTTGCCGTCACTGCCAAGCTAAATGTTTTGCTCCAGTGTGAGTTAACGCTGAGGTCAGCAACTGCTCTTTCATCCTCCTGTGTGGCTGTTCGGTCTCTTGGTTTATGGGTGTAGAAGGGCACAGTGTGTTTCTCAGCATGGTGTAACCTGCCCACTCTTGTCCCTTCCACCTCCGTTGTCAATATAAACACAGACGCAATAGCTTGGAAACAGTTACACATGACTCCCAAGACTGCTTAGATGTGTTTATCTCATTTTCTACCAGAAAAGAACTAATATCTAAAGCTCTAAGCAAAACACCCAAATCAGCACAGGGAGAAAAATCCCACGAGATGGCATCGAGGACCTCAGCTGCTTCCTGTCTTTATGGCGCCCAAGAACTGAAAGTGACCTGCTCAGGATTCAGTAACCCCAGTAAGTACCCAGGAGCTTCAGTTTGGGAAGCAGTAACAACAACTCCCTTAGAATCATTTGCTTCTCGAGCCAAGAACAACCTAAATATATCATCAGGAAGTTGGCCCTTAAAAGACAACAGACTGGTCCAAATAATAGCCTTGAAGCAGCTTGCGAGAAGGGTCACGTTACCATGCAAATAGCTCATCATCATGCTCCTTCTGGCAGCCCGTGCTTCCTTGGTGCCAATAGGTGGGTTTACTATCCCACCCGAGGAACTAGCCTTCCAAGGCCTTGTTTCTGTTTGGTAACAAAGAGTAGACCAAATGGAGCCACCAGATAAACTGCTCATGAACCTCATCAATTGGGTAGAACATGGAAAGAACACAGGTCCCAGAACGTTAAGTTCAAATCCCAGACCTGCTGATTACAGACTGTCAAGCCTTAAGTGAGTTTGTTAACTGGTCCAGATCTCTTTTTCACTTTTCATCTGTAAATCAGGTGCCACACGGCAACCGTCCTTCTGGATGCTGCTGAGTGTGAATCCTATCAATGCAGTAACTGAAGGGCCTGACAGAACAAGAGTCTTCATATTTGACAGTGAGTGATACTGCCACTAATGGTATTAAGTGACTACCCCATGGGACAACATTCCAGCAGCCACAGCTCACTGGAATATGATGGAGAGGAAGTTCAGGAACATCTCTGTCCTAGTCAGTGGCCAGAATGGAGCCTTTGCTGAACATGCTGAAAATGATGCTCTGGTTCACACATTGCTTACTAAGTGAGACGCTATAGTCAAGCAATAAACCCTGGCTTTATGAATAATTTTATTAAGGGATTATTATGCTTCTTTATTTTTATTTTTTAAATTATGTTTATGTATATGGCTATGTGGGTATTTACATGTGAGTGCAGATGCCTGGTGTACAGTTCCCTGGAACTAGAGTTACAGGTGATTGTGGTTCTCCTGGGGTAGGAGCTGGGAGCCAAACTCAGGTCCTCTGGAAGAACAGACATCAAGAGCTTTTAGCCTCTGAGACATGTCTTCAGCCCCAGCGTTATGTTTTAAACTCAGGGCTCGGTTATTAGAATCCAGAGAAAATAGGAAATAGTCTCTGTCACTGAGGGACTGAAAAATCTATTAGGGATCTTGTGATTTGTTTGAACCTCAGAATTGTCTTCCTAAAATAGACATAATGTTCTGGTCAGAATAAAAACAACACAACAAATTTAATGAATATTTCGTTTGGAGAAGCAGGAAGGAGAACAGAGGAAGACCCTAGAGTGTTGGACAGATCAAATGAAATAGCGACTATCAAAGGAAACGGGACAATACAAACCATGGCTTAGATGCGAGGCTTGGATGTGAGGCTCTATTCTATTTCTGGGTTTTGTTATTCTCAGACACTCCTGCTACACTGAATGTGCTAGAGTGCTTTCAGAGACAAGACTAACAGTCATTCCTATCAGAGGGCAGGTGCAAAAGGTATTAAGTAGGGTCTGGGGAGATGACTAAGGTGGTGAAGAGCTTGCTGAGCAAGCATGGGCCCTGAGTCCAGATCCCCAGCACGCTCGTGAAAATCCAGGCACGTGGCTCACGTCGGTAACCACAGTGCTGAGTATTGCCATACCCATCCTCATAGAGCATGCAAATAAGTTTACTGCCTTACTTCCAGGCCAAAGGTGACAGAGAGCAGGCCAGAAGACAGGGGAAGACTTTATGCCCCTTTTAGGTCAAATGAAAGAATTACATGCCTCAGAGTCCAGCCTGACACACTTAATCTTTGTGTTTGTAGTAAGTATGAAAGTGCCCAGAACTTAGAGAGCCTACTAAAAACACCGGCTAAGGAAAAAAAAAGTGTCTATTTTCAACCTTCAACTTTGCCCACCAATTTTCCCCAAGAGGAGATACCTGACCGATAGAGTTTTTGAACATTCTAATTCTCATCTATCAAGTAGCTCCTGGAAACCTACTCTCATAGAGGTTAATTTTCTAAAAATAAATACTGTAGACAAAAATGATTTTGTTTTGTTTGTTTGTGTTTTAGAGACAGAGTGCCATTCTGGAGGCCAGCTCTCCCGGAATTCACTCTTCTCAGGCTGGCCTTGAACTGGTGACATTCCCCGGTCTTTCAGCATCCTGAGTGCTGGATAAAATGTTCTCTGTTTGTTTGTCTGTTTCTTTTTAAAAAGCAATACGGAGGCTGGAGAGACGGCTCAGCAGTCACTGGCACTTGCTGCTCTTGCAGAGAACCTTCCTTACTTTCCAGCACCTGTGCTGCAGACTACCTCCAACTCCAGCTCCGCCAATTCAGTGCCTTCCTCTGACCTTTCAGAACATCTGCACACATGTGGAAAGCATTTGAGCATGTGTACACACACACACACACACACACACACTGACAGACACTGACACACACTCACACACACACACACACTCACACTCACACACATGCACACACTCACACACACACACACACTGACAGACACTGACACACACTCACACTCACACACACACACTCACACACATGTACACACACACTCACACTCACACACACACTCACACTCACACATACTCACACACACACACTCACACTCATACACTCACACACACACTCACACTCACACACACTCACACTCACACACATACTCACATACATGCACACACACACTCACACTCACCCACACTGACAGACACTGACACACACTCACACTCACACACA
>CAJQZJ010032225.1:1982749-2031356 GCA_907164525.1 Lophiomys imhausi
TGTGTGTGTGTGTGTGTGTGTGTGTGTGTGTGTGTGTGTGTGTGTGTGTGTGTGTAAGTTTGTTCTCTTTTAGGAATTAGTTCTTTGGAAGTCTTGCAGAATATACTTTAAGCATATTCACTCCTCCCCAACTCTTCCCAGATCTATCCGCTTCCTTACTTTCCTAGCTTTGTGTCCTCTTTTCTCTTTTAAACTCAGCAAGTCCTATTGTGCTGCCCAGATGTGTGGCCCCTCACTGAAGTGTGGTCAACCTCCCAGGAGTCACACCCTTAAACAAAACTGAATCTCCACCCCCAGTAACTATCAGTTGTGTGTTGTGATTACATTTAAGTGTGTATACATGTATGTGGTCCCATGTGTATGCAGGCATACATGCATGTATACATTTGGGCACGAAGGAACCAGAGATTGACATCAAGTGTCTTCCTGAATTGCTGTATACATTATTTATTGAGGCAGGCTATCTTTTTTTAAATTAATTAATTAATTTATTTATTTACTTACTTACTTATTTACTTATTTTTATTTCTTCAAGTTACATCTCAATCACAATCCTCTCCCTATTCCCCTCTCCAGTCCTACCCTCCCACCCTCTTCCCCCTCAACTCCCCATTTGCTTCCTTTTTTTGAAAAATCTTTTTATTTTTTATTTCTTCAAGTTACATCTCAATCACAATCCCCTCCCTACTCCCCCCTCCAGTCCCAGCCTCCCACCCTCTTCCCCCTCAACCCCCTATCCTCTTCTCTTTTTTTTTTAAGTTTAAAGTATATCTTTTCCCCCCAACAGCTCCCCATTTCAGTCCAACAAATGGTTCTTTCTCTTACAACAATAAATACAATACAAAACAACAGAAATAAATAGGCCACAATTATGAGAGTTATATGGCTTAGCATACATTCCCAATGTCCAGTCCATATGTATTTGGCACCTGACTTTAACATTCTACTATTCAACCATCTCCATGAGTTTAAAGTTCTATATCCAACTCAGCTTTCATTCTAACTTGCATCACAATTTTAAAAACATCTTCTTAGATCCAGAACACCCTCTTGATTCCTAAACAACTCAAAATTTAACTATGAGACTCTGGCTATCTAGTCTTCAACCACATCAGAGACCTGAGAGGGATAAATATATCTGATTATACAGGAAGTGCAGGGCCAGCAGCTTCCAAAACTAAGAAATGACATACCAGTGGCTGCCTGGACAGTTCTCAATTTCTCTCCATACAGAGTCATTTTAAGAGAGCTACGTCCCATCCCCAGAAGGGGGGCTGGGGAGGGTGTTTTCCCCCCTTTTGGTCATTTGATGGATAATAGAAAATCTTGTTATTTAGGGGAAGAGATTACAAGCTGTTAAATGGTCATGTTAAATAGGTTTTGGAGGTTAGACCCAGGGACTTCTCTCTCTTTCTTTTCTGTATTCTTCTTTCTCTCCTCTGTAGGAGTGAAAAGACTTGAGAAAAAATGGGACATAGACATAATATAGGAAAGATCAAGAAAAAAAGGACAGATTATTGAATATGCCCTTATACCTTTGTATACTGATACAAAATTAATATTATATTTGGCTAAATTGGTATTGATCTTTGTATATTAATGCAAAATTAAGATTGTATCGGGCTACATCGGTATTGATCTTTGTATATTAATACAAAACTAAGATTATATTTGGCCACATTGGTATTGATCTTTGTATATCGATACAAAATTAAGGGTAATGCTTTTTAAAGCTTTTGTACCCAGTAATGCTTAAAAATGAAATGTGAAGTTTCGGCCTTTTGCTACCAACTGTCATAAACTGTTAGGATAATTAAGAAATACAAACTAATAGTCATTCAAGCTTGCCATTTTGTTAGGTACTATGACAGTCTATCACAGTTATTTTCTAAGCTAATCAGAAATCAAGTTTCTAATAGACAAGCAACACTTGCTTATCTAAATATAAGAGATAGATCAGGGGGTCTTCAAAAACCTCAAGAGATCTGCAGAATATGGCATTCAAAGATGTTTTCTTAACTTAAGATTTTTTTGATATTGAGACATGTCAGCTCCTGAAAGCATCCCCTATTCTACTCCAAGTAGAAGATGAGCATCAAAGAATCTCCAGTGGGAGATGGTTGAATTAGTGGCAAGCCTATCTCTTGGCAAGAAAAACCCCTTCCTTCAACTGTAGACAGAATGCTGTCCAAAAAGGACAAAACTTGGAAACAGGTAAGTCGACAGTCTAGCTCTGCCAAGACAGGGTAGGCAAGTCCTTTATAATTCCTGCTTTATGATCAATGTCTATCAGAGATATGGGGTCAAATGGCTTAAGATTGATGTTGTAATGTATAGAGAGAAACTGGGAACTGTCCAGGCTTCCTTTTTTTTTTTTAAGTTTAAAGTATATCTCCTCCTCCCCCCACCAACAACTCCCCCTTTCAGTCCAACAAATGGCTCTTTCTCTTATAACAACAAATACAATACAAAACAATAAAAATATTAGGCCACAATTATGAGAATTATAAAGCTTAGCTTACATTCCCAATGTCCAGTCCATACGTATTTGGCAACTGACTTTAACATTCTACTATCTAACCATCTCCATGAGTTTAAAGTTCTATATCTAACTCAGCTTTCATTCTAACTTGCATCACAATTTTAAAAACATCTTCTTAGATCCAGAACACCCTCTTAATTCCTAAACAACTCAAAATTTAACTATGAGACTCTAGCTACCTAGTCTTCAAACACATCAGAGACCTGAGAAGGATAAATAGCTAGAGTCTCATAGTTAAATTTTGAGTTGTTTAGGAATCAAGAGGGTGTTCTGGATCTAAGAAGATATTTTTAAAATTATGAGGCAAGTTAGTATGAAAGCTGAGTTAGATATAGAACTTTAAACACATGGAGATGGTTAGATAGTAGAATGTTAAAGTCAGGTGCCAAATACATATGGACTGGACATTGGGAATGTATGCTAAGCCATATAACTCTTATAATTGTGGCCTATTTATTTCTGCTGTTTTGTATTGTATTTATAGTTATAAGAAAAAGAACTATTTTTTGGACTGAAAGGGAGAGCTGTTGGGGGGAAAAAAGAAATACCTTAAACTAAAAAAAAAAAAAAAAAAGAAGGGAAGAGGATGGGGTTTGAGGGGGAGGAGGGTGGAAGGGTGGGACTGGAGGGGGGAGTAGGGAGGGGATTGTGATTGATATGTAACTTGAAGAAATAAAAAATAAATTATTAAAAAATTTTATTTGATTATACAGGAAGTACAGGGCCAGCAGCTCCCAAAACTAAGAAATGACATAAAACTGGTTTCCTGGACAGTTCCCAATTTCTCTCCATACATTACAGCATCTATCTTCAGCTATTTGGCCCCGTTTCTCTGACAGACATTACTTGTAAAGCAGGAATTATTAAGGACTTGTCTACCCTGCCTTGGCAGAGCTAGGCTGTTGACTTACCTGCTTCCAAGTTTTGTCTTTTTGGACAGCAGTCTGTCTACAGTTGAAGCAAGGGATTTTTCTTGTCAAGTGACAGGCTTGCCACTAATTCTCAACTATCTCCCACTGGAGATTCTTTGATGCTCATCATCTACTTGGAATAGAATAGGGGTGCTGTCAGGAGCTGACATGTCTCAATATCAAAAAAATCTTAAGTTAAGAGAACATCTTTGAATGCCCTATTCTACAGATCTCTTGAGGTTTTTGAAGACCACCTATCTATCTCCTTATATTTGGATAAGTGAATGTTGCTTGGCTCTTAGCAACTTGATATCTGATTAACTTAGAAAATAACTGTGATAGACTACCCATGTACTTAACAAAATGTCATGCTTGAATGAGTATTAGTTTGCATTTCTTAATTATCCTAAACAGTTTATGACAGTTGCTAACAAAATCCAAAGCTTCACATTTCATTTTTAAGTGTTACCTAGGTACAATACCTTAAAAAGAGTTAACCATAATTTTTTATCAATATACAAAGATCAATAGTGATGTAACCAACTACAATCTTAATTTTGTATCAATATACAAAGGTATAAGAGCATATTCAATAATCTGTCCCTTTTTCTTTATCATTCTTATATTAGGTCTTTATTCCATTTTTTTCTCAAGTCTTTTCACCCCTACATAGGAGAGAAAGAAGGACACAGAAAAGAAAAAGAGAGAAATCCCTGGGTCTAACCTCCAAAACCTATTTAACAAGACCATTTAACAACTTGTAATCTCTCCCCCTAAATAACAAGAAGTATCTATAACCCATCAAATGAACGAAGGGGGGAAAATCACCCACCTGCCTTCTGGAGTTGGGATGTTGCTCTCTTAAAATTACTTCCTGCTGATTTGGGATGTAGTAAACCTGTTTGGGGCCCAAATAAGAATGGAAAAATGGTTAAGTATGTTAATAGAATCATTTGATGTTCAGTCCTTTGTGCTCAGCTATTTAAATGTCCTAAGAAGTTTGTAGACAGAAGCTGAACTTCAGGGCTTTACTGAAGTTCTGGCTGGAACAGTATGTGGGGTTGAACAATCTTAGCGATTTTGAGTTGTTGTGGTTGTAGATATTTGAGGAAACAGCTGTTGAGGAAGTCTGCGAGGTTGGATCATCTGGGTTACTTATCTTCTTTGGTGTCTGATCTGTTTTCTTCTGAGGTTTCAGTTGTCCAGTTGTCCCTGGATTCCTTGGATGGATGCTTTAAATCTCCTGGAAAGGTAAGAACAGAGCCGTGACCTAGTCCTAACTCTGGGACACTTCCCTTTTTTTGGGGGGGGGGGCAGGTAATATTTTTCCTGGAGCACATTGGGTTTTTTGACAATATAAAAAGTACTATCTTTCAATTGAGATTAAAAAAGAAATTATTTTGATATTTTGGAACTAAATAAACCTTTAAGTGTATATAATTTGATATCTCAAATGACAATTCACTTTGAATTTCAGCATGCCTTTTGTGAGTAGCTTTTAAACTTAAATCATTTCAAATACTATGTGCCTGTCTCTGCATTCTAAGTATTGGGATCAAAGGTATGTGCTTCTCAACTGATGGGATTAAAGATGTACACCACCACCATCCCTGGATGTAAGTTTTTCTCTACTTGGAGCTTGCTTTGTGTCAGGCTGGCCTTGAACTCAGAGATCTGCAGGTTTCTATCTCCAGTGTGTTGGGATTAAGGGTGTATCACTCTCAAGTGATGAGATTAAGGATATTCACCGTCACCACCCTGTTCATTGTAACTTGAGAATTTATAAGACAACTAACTCTATAGTGATCCTCCTGTCTCTGCTGGAATTACAGGCATGGGATAACACTGACCTTCTCAAATATTTTACCTTAGCTCCAAATTACTTCAACTCTTAGGGGTATAGAAACCAGGTTGAGGGGCTGGAGAGATGGCTCAGAGGTTAAGAGCACTGGCTGCTCTTCCAGAGGTCCTGAGTTCAATTCCCAGCAACCACATGGTGGCTCACAACCATCTATAGTGAGACCTGGTGCCCTCTTCTGGCCTGCAGGTGTGTATGCAGACAGAACACTGTATACATAATAAATAAATAAACCTTTATAAAAAAAATAAACTTCCTATTTAAAAAAAAAAGAAACCAGGTTGAACTGTAGTAACCCTTAATTTATTTACAGCATTTTTAAACCTCTTAATTTCCTTTTGAATGCCAAGCAATGAAAATATTCTTTATATATCCATGAAAAAACTTTTAAGCTGATATCAAGTGTGTGTGAACTATGTGGCAACCTGCAGTCTAACATTCTAATCTGAAATTAAGATCATTTTCCTTTCATGCTCATAAGGCAAGTATACTTTTGGTAAATTATAATTCGAATGTTTTATATTTTATTTTGTCATACTTTTAGCTTATTTACCATTTTTAAAAAATTAATTTGTTTTCTCAAGTTACTTCTATAACATAGTTTCCTCCCTCCATCCCTCCATCCCTCCCTTCCTTCCTCCCTCCCTTCCTCCCTCCCTCATTATTCCTCTACTTGATACTACCCTTCTCCTCAGATGAGGTGGACCCTCACATATCATACTCCCTCAGTTCTTCAGTCATGTGAGAGCCAAGAGCTTCCTCTTGTACTGGGGTTGATTAGGCACACCATCTATGGTAAGGTATTCCACTAACCTGCAGCAGATTCCATGACTCACTGCTGGATGAAATTTTTCCTAGGATAGATATGGATTCACATGGTCAGATCTCAAGGTTCCTATCTATGTGGGTCTGTGGATTGTAGGATGGTTATCCTGTGATGTATGGTTAATATCTACTTATAAGAGAGTACATACCATGTTTATCTTTCTGGGACTGAGTCAGCTCACTTAGGATGAGCTTTTCTAGATCTATCTGTTTGGTTTTGAATGGCACGATTTCCTTATTTCTGATAGCTGTGTAGTATTCTATTGTATAAATGTACCACAGTTTTTTTTTTTAATCCATTCTTCAGTTGAAGGACATCTGGGTTGTTTCCAGTTTCTAGCTATATGAACAAAGCTGCTATGAACATAGTTGAGGCGATGTCCTTGTGGTTTTGTGTTGAATCTTTTGGATATATGCCCAGGAGGGGTATGGCTGGGTCTTGAGGTAGAATTATTCCAAATTTTCTAAGATATCACCAGATTGATTTCCAAAGTGGTTGTACAAGTTTGCACTCCCACCAGCAACGGGGGAATGTTCCTCTTTCTCCACATTCTCACCAGCATGTGCTATCATTTGAGTTTTTTTATCTTAGTCATTTTGACAGGTATGAGATGGAATCTTAGAGTTGTTTTAAGTTGCATTTCCCTGATGACCAAAGATATTGAGCATTTCTTCAAGTGCCTCTCAGCCTTTACAGATTCCTCTTTTGTGAATTCTCGGTTTAGCTCTATACCCCATTTTTTGATGAAGTTGAGGCAGGCTATCTTACTCAACCCAGAGCCTACCAATTCAGAATAATCAAGCTATTGACTAGAGATTGTTGCCCCAGAGATCCTCCGCTTCTGCTTTCTAAGTACTGGGTTACAAGTGGCTGCCATATGTGCCCAGTTTCTACGTGGGTTCTGGGGATCTGAACTGTGCTCCTCAATCTTGCACAGCAAGTGTGTTTTATCCATTGAGTCATTTCCCCATCCCAATATCAGAAAAGTTGAAGTACTTTGATGCTTGATTAACATTGAGATTCACAAAAACAATGAGATACATATCCCCAACCCAAAAAAAAAAAAACCTGATTTCTCTGATATACAAAAGGATCTTAAATATTTTTTATAAATACATACATAAAACTTATACACATATACATATATATATTCTCTCTCTCTCTCTCACACACACACACACACACACACACACACACACACACACACACATATATATTATGGTGCTGAGATTGGACCTAGGGCCTTGCAATTAAAGAAATAAGGTAGGAGTGAGTATAGCTCAGTGACAGCCCTTGCCTAGTGCACTCTATTTTGCAAAGCTTTAGATTTCTAGTGCTTCAGAACTGCTAAAGATTTCTTTTTGGATTTTGCAGAGATCAGTAAAAGAAGAAAAAGAAAGAAAGGGAAAGAGTAGCCCGTTCTTGAAATGGAAAATGCAAACGATTTGCATTCATGTGTTTGTTTTGTTTTGTTTTAGGGCAGCTCTGACTGTCTTGAAACCTGTTGTGTAGACCAGGCTGGCCTCGCACTCACAGGCATCCCACTGCTTCTGTTTCCCAAGTGCTGGGATTTCAGATGTGTTATGCAGCCACAACTGGCTTAACTGACTTTTAAACATTGTCTTATTTAGGGTTTCCATGGCTGTGGAGAGACACCATGAACAAGGCAACTCTCATAAAGGAAAACATTTAATTGAGACTGGCTTATAGTTTCAAAGGTTTAGTCTATTATTGTCATGGTGGGAAATATGGCAGTGTGCAGGCAGACATGGTGCTGGAGAAGGAGTTAAGAGTTCTACATCTTGATCCACAGCTAGCAAGGGGAGACTGTGTGTCACCCTGGACACAGTTTGAGCATAGACCTCAAAGTCAGCTCCCACCAGTGACATACTTCCTCCATCAAGGCCACACCTACTCCAACAAGCCCACTCCTCTGAATAATGTCACTTCCCATGGGCCAACCATTCAAACACACGAGTCTTTGGGGGCCAAACCTATTCAAACCACCACAAACATGTAAAGTAATGCTCATGATAACTCTAGATGATGAACTAAGCTGAACTTATAGAAAAATGATATTTTTTTTAACTGTCACGTTTACAAACATACAAGTTTGGTTACATGTCTTATCGGCCTGGTTCTATGAAAGGAGATTATTTGCATGAGTGGTAGATGCACCCACACCTGGGAATTCACATGGTCAGATCTCAAGGTAAAGTGACAGAGGCAAAGAGTGAGTGAAAAGACTGTGTGACGTGAGTATGTTTTGTATACACGAAGCACAAGGGGTTAGGACTGTAGCTCAACTGGGATAGTGCTTGTCTAGTATACAGAAAGCCCTGGGTTCAATGCTAGCACCACACAAGCCCAGCAGGGTGGCATATACCTGTAATCTCAGCACATAAGAGGTCTAACTTAAAACACTTTTAGTGAAAGAAAAAGGTCTATTTGAAAATAAAAAGATGGAGTCTGTCACATAGGCAGCTGACATTGATTTCTATAGTTTGTACACTTCTCATCAGATAAAGAGTAATAAAAGATTTTGAGAATAAAACCATCTGAAGTGGACAATATTCCTGTTACTGCCCACTTGAAATATGCTGAACAAATTGGTCTTCTTTAAAAAAAAAAAAAGATAATCACTTCCTAACATGAAAAACTATTCCTGCAATGTCTTCTTTGAATTTGCTGCAACTCAGATTCTCATTGAATGAGTAGTGTTTACCAATACTACTGTCCCGTCTTGTGTATTGGTTTTGTGACATTTTCCCCAAATGGATGTGCTTTCTATTATATATATATATATATATATATTTATAACAATGGTCATATTGTTATTAAAAATAACAAAGCACTTAGAACTCTATCACCAAAGGGAGGGGTGGCCTCAGAACATCTATGTGGAAGGAGCTCAAAGGTCACAAACAAACTCTGGAGACTGTGTCAGGTCTTGATTGGTAGAAGATTCTCTTTAAAGATATGCTGGGCTGAGGATGTAGCTCCATGGTATAGCACCTGGCTGTAATGGGTAATATGAATAAAACTTTACAGGCCCAGGAGTCCTTTAGGAGACATGGGTCTGGGCACATCTATGGGGGATTATCTAGAGTAGGTTAAATGAGGGGAGGGGAGACTCATGCTAAATGTGAGTGTCACATTTCTGTTTCCAGGGGCTAGGGTCTTGGACTGAATAAAAAGGAGACAGCTAGTTGGGCACAGCACTCACCTCTCTCTGTTTCAGAACTGTTGACGCAATGTGACCAGAAATCTCACTTTCTTCTTCTATACCTTCCCTGCCATAATGAACTGTAACCCCTGGAGCTTTGAATCAGAATAAGCCCTAGCTTCTTCAGATTAAATGCTCTTGTCAAGCATTTTGTTGCAACAGCGAGACAAGGAACTACTACAGCTAGTGTTCACTAGCCTCTCAGTCTCATCATTAACACTGGAAAAAAAGTTGAGATTGTTTTTATTAACGTACCAAAGTTGATGATGTCTATGCCAGTTAGTTTCTTGCTAATACAAACTAGAGTTATCTAAGAAGAGGGAACTTCAATTGAGAAAACACCTCCATCAGTTGCTTATAGGCACCACTAGGAGGCATTTTCTCAATTAGTAATAGATGTAAGAGGATCCAACACATGGGCAAGAGGGTCCTGGGTTATATGAAAGCAAGCTGAGTGAGCTGTGGGGAACAAGCTAGTAAGTAGCATTCCTCTATGGTGTCAGTTCCTGTCTCTAGGTTCCTGTCTTGAGTAACTGCCCTGACTTCCCTGAATGATGGACTCAAGCTTTAAGATGAAATAAACTCTTTCTTCTCCAGGTTTCTTTTATCATAGCAACAGAAAGCAAAGTAGGACAGGGTCTAAAGTGGACTGGATTTTCCAGAGGTGATTCCACAGTGTACTCTTCTTACCGTGTTATGTTCCTCCTCTCATTGTGAGAATCTATGTTCCCTCATGACCGCAATGGCTGAATTGTGACACCCCCATGGCCCTTAATATGGTGAAGTCCTACCACCCAGGGCTCAGATTACAACCCTATTTGAAGATAAGGTCTTTAAGACCATTCAATTAAAATGAGTTGTGAGAGAAGGTCTTTATCAAAAGGTAGGTGCTTTTATAAGAAAGGAATGTCTATACCACTATATGTCTACCTACAGAGAGATGGCCCTGTGAGTCACAGTGAGAAGGTGGCCTCAGGAGACACAACCCCACTGAGTCCTTGATCTCAGACTTTCAACCTCCAGAACTGTAGAAAAAATAATCTATTGCTTTAACTACTCGGTCTAGCATTTTTTAAAACCAGCCCTTACAGACAAGTCCAATGCTTGTCTCAGTTCGAGTTGCCATAACAAAACACTACAGATGGAGTGGCTTAAATGTTGATATTTATTTCTCATGTTTCTTGAGGTTGGGGAGACCAAAATCAGTGAGTTTGGAATCTTGTGAGAGCCCTCATACTGGTCTGCAAAGAATGTCTCCTGATTGTGTATGATATAAGAATGGATGAGAGAGAGAGAGAGAGAGAGGGAGGGAGGGAGAGAGAGAACACTAGCTATTTTAAGTGGGTACTAATGATGCTAAAGGAACTTCATCCTTATCTGAACTTAATTATGCCCCCAATACCCACCTCCAAATACCATCACGTTGAGAAACAGGTCTTCCTAAAGAAGATTTGAAGACCACAAGCATCCAGTCTGTAACTCTTTCCCTTTGCCCTTTGCACCTCTAGAAATACCTCAACCAACAGTGTAAGGCAGGAGTAGTGTGATGACATTTCCCAGGCTAGCTCATAAAAATATCAAGCACTCTCCACTGTTCTCTTGGAGTGGCCATCTTGAAATATAGAGCCACAAGGAAGCCAGGTAGCCTAGTGAAGAAACCACGTAATATGGCATTTCTAACTAATAGCAGACCATCTGACCGAAACCTTTGAATTCATCTCCTCTGCTAGGCCAACACCACTTTTCTAGGTGCTAAGTGATATATACCATATAACACAGAAACAAGTAGTTTCAACTACGCCTTGCTTAAGTTGTGGGAAAACACATTATTGCTCTGGCCACTAAGCTTGAGGTGGTTTATAACATAGCACTGTTGTTTCTTTACCTGCTGTGTTTCTGCAATTCCGTGCTCTTTAAAGAGAACTTCTCTGGGCTGATCAGTACTTATGCTCACCATCCCTCACTCCTGGGACAGTCTTTAGCCAACAGCTACTTAGCATAAAACATGATCTCTTGTTGTCAAGTCGAACCAACTCGGGGGGTGGGGGGTCTCCAGACTACCTCATGCAATTAGGCTAAAGCTAGAAGTTGGAGTGGGGGCATTTTATCTTTGTCTAGCTCCTTGTGAGCCCATGCCCCTCCTGGGCTCCTGTTCTCACATGCTAGATATCCTATTTCAAACTCTGTCCCTGGGCATCTGACAGAATAGATGCATAGGAAATTTATTAAGAGAGGCTGGGGAGGAACTATCTGCCTCTTCTTATACCTTTCCTGGCAGGAGATAAAGTGTTAATATTTTTATATGTGTAAAGTTGTTTAATACTTGTAGAACACTGGTGTATCTCCTAGCACACATGAGTGCTCGTCAACCTTTGTTATCAGTCTATTTCATTTTGTTTTGTTTATTTTGTTGAGACAGGGTCTATGCAGCCCAGGCTGGCTTTGATCTCACTATGTATCCCAGGCTGATCTTGAACTTTCAGCAATTCTCTTGTCCAGTCTCCTGACTACTAGGACTTATAAGCAAGCGTTATTGCAGGAAGCTACTACACACTCTTTCTATATTTAATAACACCTGTTTGTTGAGCAAATACTATGTGCCAGGCAATGTTTTAAGCATTTTTCATGTGTAATTGAATCCTCACCACAATCATGTCAAGGGTGGACTGTCATTACACATGATGCCACCGAGTCTCAGCGAGACTGACCCAAAATCTCAGGTGTGCAGGCAAGCTATGGAGCTGGAAGCACCAGGTCTCCATAGTACTTTGCCAGTGGGCTGAAGCTGTAGGCAGTCACTGAAGCAGGGCGGGGTGCTTAACCAATGCAGTGATCCAATCCAGCTCCTATTCACTCTTCCTTGTCCTGAGACTCACCCTGCTTCCCCCCCCCCAATCTGGCAACATTTTTCAGAGAGATGTTTTGGTGGGGTTTTTTGTTTGTTTGTCTCCTCCAGCAACATCCTCTCTTTTCTCTATTTGCCCAAAGCTTTTTAGGACTCACACTAGCTCTTACCCTCTCAAAAAGATATCTGCATTCCCATATTAACTGCCAATATGTAACAACAGCCTGGATGTCCACCAGTAGAAAAATGGGTGCCAAAATGTGCCCTTGTGTACAATGGTCTATTATTCCATCTTAATAAAAGGGATCCTACAACAGATGAACACCTGGATGAACTGGGAAGTAAGCCTGTCCTTGTGGAGCTTGACTGAATCCATCTTTAAAAAAAAAAAGACTCCATTTTGTATTAAGTTTGACTGAGAGCTGACCTACAGTTCCAGAACAACAACAAAATGTACCCGACCTTGTATTCCAGGGGTGTTCCCTTGTCATCACCAGATAGTCCACTCTGAAAAAGCACCCAAAAAGTCTAAACAAACTTTCTGATGGTAAACCTGGCCACAGCTGGTTAGTCAGTAACAACAAGCCAATCAGAAATGGACATGACTGTCGCGTCCCCCTTGACCAGCAAGGATGACACAACTCACAAAAGCTCTTCTCCAGCAGTTTATTCAGGTCCCTTGAAAACATTCTTCTGAATTCCGAATTCCGAATGCCCGGGCAGACCCAACCCACAGGCTAAATACTAAATGAACAGCCAGTCAAGTAAAGCCAAGTGGTGCTATCTTAGAGGCCTACATATGCGGAAGCAAGCCAGATCAGCGGTCTTTGCCAAATATGAACTTATTATCATAGAGAGCGCTCACCGTCGGGCTGGTGGAAGGCGGAGACCAGCGCCATCTTTAGGGCGCGGCACTTCGCAGCTCTCTACAGTTCCTCCTTTTTTATTTTTTCTAAAGTTGGTAAAAGTCCCTGGAAAGGCTTCATAATCCCTCTATCTGGGGATCTCATGGTGGGCCTGAGCCTGTAGGAGGGCGGTGCTCAAACTCTTACCCGTCTCTGGGTCAGCCTCCCCACTCGGGACTGCCCTGTCTTAGGTGGCCGAGACTTACCCGTCAACTCCGTAACTGACTTGCCAGACCCTAATGTCTGTGGAACGAATACCTCAGTGGGCAGGGACTATGCTCAGTGAAGATTTACTTCACGGCAGCGAGCCATGCCTGAGGGGACTGGCCTGCCTCAATGGCGACAAGGGCTTGTATAATCATGGCTGCATTACGCTTTTGTGTGGTTCTCATTTTGTAGATGCACCATAGGCAAACCAGAGAGGCTAGTATCATTAGTATCACCAAAGAGCCTACGCCCGCCCACTCCTTAAGATGATCCATAGCCGTCTGTATCCAGGAAGTCAAGCCAGTAGCCAGGCTCAGATCCACCCAAGTGGAATTGATGTGGACGATTGTCGCTCTCAGCTCTCTCATCAAATTTTCAAACTCAGCCGACCAATCCTGTAAGAGGAACTTTGACAATTGTCTAGACAAATTAGCAGCTTTTGTATAATTTTGATATTGCACGGAAGTAACACACAAACCTTGCATTTTCCACTCACACCCCAATTGTGCTAGTTGCCAAAGAGAATCAATCTGTTCTTGTATTAAATCTATGCGTTGATTAACTATCATAAGACCTCCTTTGAGATGAGAATTCATAGAGGTCTGAGTATCCAATGCCTGTGCCACAGTGGCTGAGATGTTATTCAGGGCATTGGCAGTCTGTATAGAACTAGACAAGGCAATAGCTGAGGCAGTAGCTCCCACAGCAGCAACAGTGATAGCAGTAACAATAGCTGCAGTGATGCCAAAATCTCTTTTAAATCTGAATAGCATCATGGTATTAGGGGCCTCTACAGGAACTGGTACATATCGAGGCATTCTAGTCACCACAGCCACAGGAAAGGCTGTGGCATTCCAGCATAGGGCATAAAAACATGTGCCCGGAGTGCATACTAACTTTTCTTCACCTAAGGATGCACTCCCATTACTTACAATCCACAGAAAAGGAGGCCAGAGACATACTGGCGAAGCTGAAAAGTTCTTGTTGCGGAAAGAATGAAACAAAGAATTCCAAGTACCAGAGCCACTACCGCTAGAGAAATCCAATCTGGTAGCAGACCCTAGGGAAAAATTACCTCTTTGATAAATTCCTCCCCCAAGCATAATGACAGGTCCCAAGTCCATGCAACTTCCATTTACTCCACACAAAAGCCACAAATCAAAAGGATTGGTGGCAGTCTGCTGAGGATCCCTAGTAGATATATCAAGCATTCCTGTACAAGACTTATTCACTATATTACTAATCATGGGGCTAAAGGAAAAATAATCTTGTTGAACCCAAACTGCTCTGCGCTCCTGACATACTCACTGTTACTATCACCAGGATCCTTAGGAAGGTCTTCATGACGAATCTTCCTCACAAGGCGTTCAGGCACCCACACTGGATCTTGTTGATCCTGAGGAAAAACACAAACAGACCCTCTCGCCCATGTTAGCACGGGGTCAGGCCCCCGCCAAGAGCCTGTCAAAATATCCTTCCACTTCACCATGCTTTTAGGTGAACCATGGGAATCCTGATGTCTGTCCGCTGCTGAGCGGCCTTGAGCATCCAAATTGAAAAAATTTAAAGTAAATAAGGCTAAAGACATTCTCTCATTGGGGGTACGGCCTTGGCCTATTCCTCCTTTTTGTTTTTGCAAGCATTCTTTCAAGGTGCGATGAGCACGTTCCACAATTCCTTGTCCTTGAGGATTGTATGGTAATCCGTGATTAAGCTGTACCTCCATCTGATTACAGAAGGAGACAAAGGACTGAGCCGTATAGGCTGGTCCATTGTCCGTTTTCAGCTGCTGTGGTTTTCCCCATGCAGCCCAGGCTTCTAAGCAATGTCCTATGACATTGAGAGCCTTTTCTCCACTCATAGGTGTAGCATGTATGATACCTGAGCAGGTATCCACAGATACATGAATATATTTTAAGGTTCCAAATTCTGAAATGTGGGTAACGTCCATTTGCCAGATTTTGAGTGGCATCAACCCTCTAGGGTTCACTCCCACACTGGGAGGATGATGATGAATCACACACTGAGGACAGTCCAAAACTACTTGTCTAGCATCTGCTCTAGACAAATGGAATTTCTGCTGTAGAGTTTTTGCATTTACATGAAATAATTGGTGAAACTGTCTGGCTTGATCCAGGAATGAGCTCCAAAAAATGCATTCCATCCTGGTCCATTGATCAACTTTATCATTACCCTCACTTAATGGTCCAGGTAATCCTGTATGTGCTCTGATATGTTGAATAAAAAAAACACCTTTTTCTCTGCCAGATTAAAACTTGTAACTCTCGTAATAAGGCACATACAGTACTACTATTCTTAATAGGACCTGCTAATTCTAATACTTTCACTGCGTTGACCACATAAACTGAATCTGAAATCAAATTGAATGCAAATTGACATCTTTTAAACACCTCAATTACTATTTTTAACTCTACTATTTGGGGGGAGCCCGGTTGAAATTGACATAACACGGGCTCTTGTCTTTCTATCAAATAGGCTCCACAGCCTGTCTTTGAGCCATCAGTAAATACATTTGGTGACCCTTGAAGTGGTACTGCTGAAGTAACCTTAGGGAATATCACTGGGTGCTCCTTAAAAAATGATAGCAATGGATGTTTAGGATAATGGTTATCAATCACTCCTTCAAAGCTACATTGCAATATTGCCCAGTCATCTACAGTGCCACACAAAATCTTAATTTGATAACTGGAATAAGGCACTATTATACTGGCAGGAGCAACTCCAAAAGACTGCAAGCATTGTTGGATACCATTCAAGGCTAAAGCAGCAAGTGCAGTGGGATAATGATCTATTCTGTTCTTACTTGTGTCCACATCCCCGGGCAAAAAGATCTCCCTACTTTCAGTGACTGAACAGGCTGATCTATCTGAGTGGCTTCTGGATATGGGGGAGGAGTTGAAGGCGCCATGGAAACAGCTTTATTTACACCAGCCGCTGCCAGCGTGGCTGAAGGCGCTGTAACAACAGCTCCACCCACTCCGACTGCTGCCGATGTGTCAGGCGCTATAGCAACAGCTCCACCCACACCGACTGCCGCCGACATGCCCTTTTCTTTTACCTTTTTCTTTTCCTTTTTTCTAATAACAGTCCTCTCCAACTGTTCTAGTAGAGCGTGTAGCTCTCCTTCAGAATCCGTGCTCTCTGAGTCCTCAAAATCTCTAAAATCTCTAAAATCTTTAAGATTGGGATAGAGAGGAACTTTCTTTTTGCCTCCCTTTTCACTGTCTGCCTGCTCAAATCTTTCGCCTTTGTTACTTTCCTTTTCACTGTCTACTTGCTCAGATCTTTCCCCTCCATCCTGAAAGACAGGATAGTACAGCTCATGTCTCACTTCCCTCCAGACATTTGGACAGAATGACCGCCCACTAGGATCACTCAGAGGGGAAGTCTCATTATATGAAGGCGGGGCCAGCACAGGCGGCCCCGGACCTGAGGGCTCTATCCGGGTGCAGTCAGAACTCTTCCTCAAAGATGACTTCTCCATTTTCTTTGTTAACATTTTAAGTTCCTCTTTAGACTCTGAGCTATCCTCTTCCAAAGTATCTTTCCCAGATTTGACCAAGCGCTCCTCTTTTAACTGTTCTAATGCCTTTTGTCCTTTTTCCACTTCCTTGCAATATCTCTGATCTCCTAAACAACTCCGAACAAGTCTCCAAATAGGCCGTGCTCCTCCCTGCAATGTACTTTGCTCCCAGGCAAAATCCAAGATCTCTCCCAAGCTTCTCCCAGCAACTGATAAAGGCAAGGCCAGCATTCGCTCCATTTCTGTGAGGCACTCTCTGCTTTCCTCACCTTGCTCTGCCAGTTGTGTCTTCTACTCGTCCGAATCACGGAACTTTATTGCTCCCTCCCGGAGACCTTATTGCCTCTTTACCGAGGTCCTTATTGCTCCCTCCGGAGACCTTATTGCCTCTTTACCGAGGTCCTTATTGCTCCCTCCCGGAGACCTTATAGTTCGCAACTTCCTGCGAAACTTTACCTTTTGTTCGCAACTTCCCGCGAAACTTTACCTTTTGTTCGCTATCTCCGCGAAACTTTACCTTTCGTTCGCTATCTCTGTGAATCTTTACCGTATGTTCGCTATTATCTGCGAATCTTTACTTTGTTCACTATCTCCGCGAATCTTTACCGTATGTTCGCTATTATCCGCGAATCTTTACTTTGTGTTCGCTATCTCCGTGAAACTTTATTGTCCTGATTTATCCCAGGAACTTACCAACGCGTTGCCCCTGACTGCAGGAGTTCTGAGTCTTTTCTGGGTCCCCGTACGGGCCACCACCTGTCGCGTCCCCCTTGACCAGCAAGGATGACGCAACTCACAAAAGCTCTTCTCCAGCAGTTTATTCAGGTCCCTTGAAAACAGTCTTCTGAATTCCAAATTCCGAATGCCTGGGCAGACCCAACCCACAGGCTAAATACTAAATGAACAGCCAGTCAAGTAAAGCCAAGTGGTGCTATCTTAGAAGCAAGCCGGATCAGCGGTCTTTGCCAAATATGAACTTATTATCATAGAGAGCGCTCACCATTGGGCTGGTGGAAGGCAGAGACCAGCGCCATCTTTAGGGCGCGGCACTTCGCAGCTCTCTACACATGACTAGCTACCCAAATGTCATCCAAACATATGGTAAAAAACCTGTTTCTTTGTCTGAGTCTCTATATAAACTCTATACTTTTGGGTTGGGGGCTCTCAACTCAAACTGCTATGTCCGTGAGGATTGAGAGTCTAAGCTCTGAGCTTAAATAAACAACCCTCATGTATTTACATCAGCGTTGGCTCCTAGGTGGTCTTTGGGGTCTTGAGAACCGGGCAGAATGCCCTGAGTGGAAAAAGCTATGTCCACATGATTTTTCTCGTTAACGTGTATCCATCCAGCCAGTCAAGATCATGGAAGCTGTGAAGAGATTCATGACTGGCAAGGGTTGTCATGGGACAGCTCTTGAGCATACATGTGAGTGGGTTCTGGAGCTCTGCAGTTGACAAGGTGCCTAGAGATGATAACACTTCACTGTACACTTAAAAGATGTTCTGAGGAGCGGGCAAGATGGCAAGATGGCCCAGTGGGTAAAAGCACTTGCCACTGTAAGTCTGATGGTTGAGATTCAAGTCTCCTGAATCCACAGTTGAAGGAGAGAAAAGCGTGCACAGAATCGCCCTTTGAATTCCACATGCCTGCCACGGCACACACACTCACAGCCACACATTAATACATAATGTTTAAAATTTCAAAATATGTTGTTCTACTTTGCTGTGATAAATACCATGACTAAAAGCAGGTTTGGGGTAAAAAGAGTATATTTCATTTTGTTCTTCACAGTGTGCCATCAAAAGAAGCCATGGCAGGAACCTGCTGGCAAAAACTAAAGTAGAGGCCATAGAGGAACGCTACAACTGTTCTTTGTTCTTTGGCTTGAGCATCCAGCTGTATACAAACTAGGACCACTCACCTGGGGGTGGCATTGCCACAGTGGCCTGAGCCCTCTCACATCCATTAAGAAAGGCCATGTGATGCTAGTCTGTGTCAAGTTGTCAAAAACTAACCCTCACATATGTTAAGAGCACAAAGCTCATGTTATGTTTTTTTTGGCACAGTCAAAACTTAAAATCAGAGGGAAACTCAAATTCTGTTCCCGTGCCGGCTTCCCTATTTCTGCTGCTCTCAAGTCTGAGTTAGATTCTCAAGAATCCATGTAAAAAAGTGGGGTGTGGTCTCAGCATGTCTGGAACCTCAGTGCTGTGCAGAGAACGAGATAGATCTGGGACTTGCAGGCTGTCAGCCATGCTCCAGGCTCAGTGAGGGATCCTGTGTCAAGGGAGTAAGGCAGAGAACAGCAGGGCAGGACACTGCTGTCCTGCTGTGGCCTGTGCACCGGCCAGCATGGGTACATCTACATACGTGTGAGCACATCACATACATCGACACAAATGTATGCATAAGCCATATGCATAGTACACACCCATTAAAAACTGCAGAACTGAATCTAAATCTCGAGGACTTGATCGGACTTTGTGGCTTTGTTCGTTTTCTGGGAAAAAGACAGATCCCTGTCAAAAGGAAAATGTCCCTTGTAAAGCCTACAGGGAATTAGCGGATCTCTTAAATTTTTGAGCTTGCAGCAGGGTCAGTCCTGTGTGTATTGTTGCCATGGTGCTGCATGTGACCAAATGTCCTTGACTTGACCTTGTGGGAATATGTAAACCATGGGACTCCAGGAGGGACATCTGTGGGAGGAAGGATCCTGTGATGTGGCACAAATGCTATTTGTAATTCCCCTCTGCAGAGTGATTTCTGAGAAGTGGCAGGAGGTGATTCCACAAAGAGCTTCAAGACCCTACAAAGACAAGACTTTTTTTTTTAAATTGGGATGGCAAGTTGCCAGCCAGGCAGGAAGTGGGGGGCAAGGGCCCTGATTTTAGTTTCTGTTCTGGTCAGCACCAGCTTTTCCTGTGCTCCATCTTTTCAGCATGAATCTGTTTCAGAAGGAGAAGACAAGCTAAACAGTACCAATTTGCTGACTTGTGCTGGAACACCAAATTCATATTTGGCTGTAAATAAATGCTGATTTAAAAACTGTATTAAGGCCAGGCATGGTGGTGCACTCCTTTAATCCCAGCACTCGGGAGGCAGAGGCAGGTGGATCTCTGTGAGTTGGAGGCCAGCCAGTTTACAAAGCAAGTCCAAGACAGCCATGGACACACAAAGAAACCCTGTCTCAAAAAACAAAAACAAAAAAAGTACTAAGGAGCTGCCTGTGGTGGCGCAGGCCTATTTTCCCAGCTCTTTGGAGCCTCGGGGAGGAAGCAAAGGGTGAGTCTGAGGTTAACCTGAGCTTCACAGTGAGTTCCAGGCTAGCCTGGACCACAGAGTGAGCCCGTGTCTCAGAAAACAAACAAATAAGAATACATCAAATCAAATACATCTAGAAAAGTTGAGAGTGGGGGACAGAAATGATGTAAGTGCCATGGGAAATTCTCAAACAAAACAGAACCCAACCCATGTAAAGGAAAGAAAAAAAAGGAAGAGAGAGGAAGAGGGATGGAAGGATAGATAGATAGATAGATAGATAGAGAGATAGGTAGACAGATGATAGATAGATAGATAGATAGATGATAGAGAGATAGGTAGACAGACAGATAGGTAGATAGATAGACAGATAGACAGACAGATGATAGAGAGATAGGTAGACAGACAGATAGGTAGATAGATAGACAGATAGATAGATAGATAGACAGACAGATGATAGAGAGATAGGTAGACAGACAGACAGATAGATAGATAGATAGATAGGTAGATAGGTGATAAATAGATTCATGGATGGATGGATGAATGGACACGCAGATAGACAGACACACAGGGAGAAGCTAAGAGTGATGGGCTGGTCACTCCTGTAATCAATCCCACCACTTGGGAGCTGAGGCCAGACGTTTGCCTTCAGTTTAGACCAGGCCAGGCTGCATAGTTTGTGCCAGACCAGCAAAGGCTATATAGCAAAAATCTATGTATAAAACCAAACCAAACTGTAATTATATATCTAAAAACAAAACATACTGGGGAGCTAGCTATTCAGATTATCACAGAAATTACTTTTACAGCAGGAAGATCTAATCCCCCTCAACTTTGTATTTGCAAACATACGTAATGCATGTTGGTGCTTATCCAAAGAAATGCATGTTTGTGTTTTTAAAAATCAAAGAAAGAAAAAAAAACATTGAAAAGGGGTATGAGGTCCAATTCTCCTGGCACAGTCCTTAAATTTTGGGGAAAGTCTAGCCTTGCTGACAATGGAGGTTGCCCCTTCATGTTCTGGTTGGACCTCAAGGTTGCTGTGAATGTGTGTATCTTTAATTCAAAAGAGAAGAGGGCTCCCCCAGGCTGGGGACAGGGTAGGAACTAGAGATATTTGGGGCACTCACAGCTGTAGGAAGTGCATGCTCTCTCTTAATTTTGTTTACTTAAGAAGAGAAAAAGAAACCCACATGTCTCTTTGAAGCCGGGTGGGACTGTTTGCGCTGAGATTCCACAGAGAAAGCCCAAGACTGTTGCTGGAATGTCGGTCTCACCATTTATTGTCTTTGGATTTAATGCCTGCTTCACACTTAGAATAAAGATTCATTCATTTATGTGCCAAGAAATACAGAATCCTATTGTTTTCCTGCCCAAATTATTCCAAGACCTTTTTCTTTCTCCTTTTCCTCTGCCCTGAAGCTGTCAAGCCCAGATAAGCATCTCACTTGGCCCCAGGATCGGTCTCCACAGGGGCAACATCTTTCCATGCCATAGTGCCTCGGACAGAGCACCCTATTGCACAAAACAGATCTGCCGCCCTCAGTTCAGAAATCTCACCCTTTTCACAGAGATTCTTATTAAACTTTCTGGATTGTCAAGCCAGATTTACTGTAATTCCCCATCCTGAGGACAGTTGTGTCATTGTAATAGGCCCGGTGACAATGAGCCTTTGCTCAGTGGCAGCCCCCTGGGTACACAGAGGGAGAAAAGTAAAGCTGTTCCACATGCAATGACATGTTGCACCCACAACGTCCCTGCTTAGGCCTGAGAATAAAGGCTGACTTAATTAAGTTAAACTCAAAAGTGAGAAAAAAAATAGGCAGAAGGGATTCCAAGTAAGTTCGTTATCTCTTTGGAGTAACAACACCCACGAGAGCTATAGTCTAAAAACTTCCTTTTGTCTTCCTTACAGAAATGTTCTCATTCACATAGAAGATTGGTTTCCAACCATGAAAATGGCCATGTTGGCTCTTTCACATTCTCCCTCCCCCACCTCTCTTACTCCCCAGGGGCCTTCCATGGCCACAGACCCCCTAAGCTTCCAAGGATCTCAGACTATGGTGCCACCCCATACCTCTCTATTCCAGTTCTGAGAGAGGCAGCCTTTCTCTTGGATTCCTCAACCAAACATCTCCTCCAGGAATGTCCTCCAAGTTATTTAGGCTCTGTCCTTTTCCTTTGTCTGTTGGCTTCTTTCCTTTTATTTAAAGAAAACAAAACCATAAATCCATTCTTTCTGAACCGGAGTCTCTCACCACTTTTCAAATACCTCTTCAAATTCCCTACCCCTCCCCTTCCCTCCCCTTCCCTCCTCTTCCCTCCCCTTCCCTCCCTTTCCCTCCCCTACCCTCCCCTCTTCTCTTTTCCTCCTCTTCTTTTTTTTAACTTTAAAATAAAAACTGAGGCAGGGCCCTGAGTGCTGGGACAGCTGTGTGTATCAATGTCTTTCTGGTGTCTGCATTCAATGCTGTAATTCCCTCCTGCTCTCCACTGCTTTAATTGTGTCCCTCAGAGGTCATTAAAATCAAGTCAGGAGACAACGTCTAAAACACAAACAGAGGCCATAGACCTCCTTTTACTCTTTGAGACTTGGACTCAGTAAGTTGCTTGGGCTGGCCTTGAATTCATGCTGCAAATTCAGACTGGCCTTAAATTTGAGACCCATCAATGTCATCCTCCCAAATAGTTGGGATGACAGGCTTGCATCACCAGGGCCAGCTAAGGCTTTTTTTGCTTGTTTTGTGACACAGGAGATTGAAACTATGACCTTGAACATGCCAGGCAAGTGTTCTCTACCATTGATTTATATTCCCATCACTCTGTGTGTGTGTGTGTGTGTGTGTGTGTTTGTTTGTGTATGTGTGTGTGTGTGACAGAGAGAGACAGAGACAGAGAGACAGACCAACAGACAGACAGACAGACAGACAAAGTCCAAATTGTCCGGGTTGGTCTTGAACTCATTCTATGGGTTACATATTCAGTTATCCTCCCTCAGCCTTTTGAGTTGCTGGCATTGCAGACATGCGCCACTGGCTTGGCTATACCATTAAGTTTGGAGGTAAGGGACATGTTTGCAGTTGTGAGTGACATTACTGTGTCTACTGCAGGAAGCATCTAAAAAGAAAAACAGAGCACAGTCTACTAGCTTTGAAAATTGTACCTATAAATATCTGTAAACAGGAGATACATCACGACTTCAAACTTCTCAGACAGATTCTGCCCTACAGACCTTTCTGGACATCTCCCAGAACAACTTGCTGTGAATTCTCAAGTCACATTTTAGAAAGCAGGATGCATGCTGAATAACCAAGACATTCTTCATGGTTCCCTCCCATTGTTGCCCATCCCTCAAGAGCAGTTAGGCATTAACTAGCCACCTAAAATTAGATACCCCTCCCCCATAGCTGCCATAGGCTCATATGTTTGAACACAGGTTCTCAACTGGAGGTGCCTTTTTGGACCTTTAAGAGGTGGTGCTGAGATTCACTGGAGGCGGACCCTGAGGTTTGACTGCCTGGCCTCACTTCCTGTGCATTCTCTGCTTCCTGACTATCAAGGTAATCTGACCACTAATCTCATTCCCCTCATACCAAGCCTTCCCTGCTGCAGCCCCTTGAACTGTAAACCAGAACGAACCTGCTCTCCTTGAAACTGCTTCTGGTTGGGCGTTTTCCCAGAGCAACAATAAAAGTAGTATGGCAATAGATTAGAGGCAAGGAAGGATGGGGTGGGTGGGCGAAGAATGAATTTGGAATGAGAAAAGAGAAGGAAGAGGAAGAAATAAATCACAGTATCAGGAAGCGGGAACATAGGGAAATGGTTGACTGGATGATGTTATTGATCTACCCTGCATACCCTTCTGCAGGAATGGAACAGAGTACACACCCAGCACAGGTTAGTTTCATGGCTCTTTTGTGAGAAGAGGGGAATATACCTTCTTAGGGAAGGTGCTTCCCATTGTGAGGTAGAGACCAGGTCATGTTTCAGACAGGAGCCTGTATTCTGTATGCAGTGACCCTACTCCAACTGCTTCATGGACGGCTCCCTTCATTCTGAGTTTTGGACACAGAGGTGGTCTTGCATGACTAGTCACTCTGACCTAAGACTTTCTATAGTGTCCAGGAGAGAACCTGCCTATGGATAGGTTTTTGCCTGGTTACAGATTGGATTTGGGGGTTCTTTGATCAAAATCTCCTTTTCTTCAGCCAAGAAAAGTCTCTGGTCTCTTCTGTCTGTTTCCCAATCTTCTCTGGGAATAGTTAACGGACCAGTGTTGAAGGATGTAGAGAAGCTGGCTAAGTCTCCCCATCACCCTCCCCTCTGGCAGGAAGTCCAAAAGGCAGGGCAGTCCAGGCCTCACTAGCTCTTTCCTTTGAGACAGTGGCCAGAAGGAGGGGTGGGAGGCGAAGCTGAGGGACTAATGCTGTTTAAGACTGCTTGGCGTAGTGGGTAATGGCCTCCAGCCTCTGGCAGGGGAGAACACAGGAAGGGTCAGATAGAGCCAAACTTCAATCACTTCTCATAGCGTTTACATCAGCGAGCCCTGGGCACTGCCTGGTTGGCAGCCTGGGTGCTGGTAGCATTTGGCTCATGGCCCAGTTGGAGAGAGGTTCCAGATTTTGGAGGGGGCGGAAGAAAACAAGAACAACATGTCCTGTTCACTCAGAGGGTATGGAGGCCTCAGCTGTGGCCAAGTATGCAGGTCACCTGGTTTCAGGGCGATACACCCGCCCACACCAGGCCACAGGTGCCAGTAGGAATCTAAGTCTGCAGCTGGAAGAGGTCTTACCTGGAGATCTGGTACAGCTTTTCATCCTAGCTCGGGCAACAGCATCTACCCATGTTGTAGAAAACTGTCCTCCAAGCCTAGCCACCATTCCCATCAATGTCTCAGCAGAAGTGAGTAATCGCAAGAACCCCTCAAGATAGGGCCTGCTCGTACTCCCTCATAGAAGGGAGTGTGGATAGTCATTTGACTTCACCTGAGATTCCAGTAATGCTTCCTACACTTCCTTCTCAGCTGCGTATAAGTCTATGTGAGTTGTCTCTGGCTTCCCATCTTATGTGGTATTGGAGTATACAGAATGTGAGGCTGTCTGAAAGGGATGGCACCATTTATACAACTGTGGGGAAGGCATACTGTTTGGGTGAGACCAGGGATGTGGCTGCATGGAGTCACCCATGCTCCTGTAAGTAACCCCTCACAAGTTAGGCCCAGAAACTCATTGACTTGCTAAGTCGGACTTTTGTAGGATTGTTATTTTGATTTATTTTGGGTACCGTGTCTGGGGTGAGTAGACATTTGTTCAAAAGTCCCTAGGAGACACCCCATTTTATAGTTAAAGCAACCAAAGCCTGGCCTCGCCTCAGGTTATGTAGCTAGAAACTAAGACACGGGGGACGGGAGGGGATAAAATGGAGACATAGAATGGGTTCCTTCCGAGGGTTGCTCTGTAACCTAGGCCAATACGAGCAGTACATGCTGTTTGTCCTCTCCTCACCCCCTCAGCCCACACCTACCACCTCCTCTTCTTTGGGTGGTGCCACAGCCTGTCTAGTAAGTTTGTTATTCAAGGGTGAAGTGTGCCGGGTCCCCAGGACCTGGAGTAGTTAAGCAAAGTTTACAAAGGAGGAAAACCTGACTCAGGCCTTAAGCCTTTGCGATTTAGTATCTCAGAATTTGAAGAAATGGACAGAGTGTTAGGCATTCTAGGAAATAGCCTTTTTATTTGTGTGTGTGTGTGTGTGTGTGTGTGTGTGTGTGCATGGTTGTTTACAGGTGTGCTCATATGGATGGAGGCCAGAAGAGGGTGTCATATCCCTCAGACCTAGGGTTGCAGTCAGGCATGTGACAGGGATACTCTGCTTCGGAACTCTGGTTCTCATGATTAAATAGAAAACAGTCTTAACCACTGAGCCATCACTCCAGCTCCAGAAATGATGATTTTTTTTATATGCTTATTGGTGGCAAAACACTATCCATGTCATCCCATCTAATCGTGTGTGTGTGTGTGTGTGTGTGTGTGTGTGTGTGTGTGTGTGTGTAATCAAATGTACATGTGAAGGCCAGAAGCTGATGTGGGGTGCTTTCCTCAATCACCCCCCAACTTATCTTTTTGTGATACACTCTTGCTGATCCTGGAGCCATTTTCACCAGAATGCCTACACAACAAGTCCAGAGGTCCTTCTATCTCTACTTTCCCAGCATTGTGTGACAAACTTTTTACATGGGATCCTAGCTGAGGTCCCCAGCGTGTGCTGTAAGCACTTCCCTCACTGTGCCATCTCCCCAGCACTGGCCCATCTGTTCTTGACAGTGACTCAGCTCATGGGGATGGAATGCTGTGCTAAGTGTCCCCAGCTGGTGGATGGGATGGGATTCAAACCTAGCAACTATCCTTGGTATTAGCCTTTGTGACAGGTCCCCGTCCCTTAGTACAATTGACGCCACGTTAGAGTCACTGAGGCATCTTCCTGACTTAAGAGCCTAACATGTAGACCTTAACACCTGCCAAAATGTGAACAAAGGCCTAGTCCATCAAAGTCCATAGTTCTGGGAGGGTCCCTAAATGTACTAACCTTGCTTTTTGGCTTCTATAGTTCCACTTCCGGCTAACTGTTCTTACCAAAAGAGGTGTGTCAACCCAGGGATTTTTTTGTGTGTGCATGCTGAAAAGCTTACACTAAGAAAGGCTCAGGAGTGCACTCAGGTCCTGGGCACCCAGTTTTAGTCGCTGGACAGTAAATAGTTTCTATTGGCTTGAACCCATGTCTGAGTGGTATTCTCTAGGGGACACCTTGTAACACCTGCCATGCGTCTCATGGTGGCACAAGAGAGAAAAGAGAAAAGAAAAAAGAAGAAATGGGTTGTGGAACTGGGTTGACTGAATGGGTCCAATACACAGGAGTTTCCTGTGGGTCGTGTTTCCTGGGTATCTATCTGGTGATCCATCACCCAGCCATTATACCAGGCTATAGAAAACGAAGCTGGAGCACTGTAAGTGAGAAATCTTCCTGCAGTATGCTGCCAGAGCACCGGTGGGCTAATGAAATGGCCTGTGTGGGTGTGCTGCCCAACCCAATTCCTGGGACGGTAGGAATGGCTGCTATAGTATCAGTGTTTGCACAGGCATGCCTTTCATTAATGTGAATGCTCCCAAGAGTGAAAATTGCCTTTGTTTTAGCTGATGTTTCTCCCAATTCCACCATCTTCTCCACCAACCGTCAAGTGAAGGTAATTAAATTAAATCAAATCTATTTTCTGCTATATGATTTTTAATAGGGTTACAAAAAAAGTGTAGGCATGAGAATTTTGTTGCTTCCTTCTCAAAGGGTTAAATTCTCTCACTTTAAAAAGATATATTTATCTCTTATGCGTATAAGTGCTTTGCCTGTGTGCAAGGATGTGCACTATGTATGTGCAGTACCTGTGGAAGCCAGAAGAGGTCATCAAATCCCATGGAGCTGGTGCTACGTGTGGTTGGGAGGTGTCATAAGGGTGCTGGGAATAGAACCCAGGTCCTTTGAAAGGGCAGCAAGTGCTCTTAACCACTGAGCCATTGTTCCAGTGCCCTGAACTCATTTTATAAATCTAAAGCAATGATTTAAATTTATATCCTGAGACCCCAACAAAAACTATGTAGGGGCATTTCTTTTGCCAGTAAACCCAGACATACTTTTTTTTTTTTCGTGTTGTATGACTGAGGAGTTGCCTGTCACCTTTTGAAATTCCCTAAGTCTTACTGTAAAGCTTGCTTTATGCACATTGAGGGACTTATAATTTCTAAATTTAAACATTCATACCACACTGTGATTTGAGAATAAATGAAGAACTCAGAAATCCAAGGGGACACATTTTCTACTTACTATGTGATTGTGGGTGAGCTGGCCAATATTCCAAAGTTTTATTCTCATCATTTGTAAAGTGGAAGCAAAAATAGAACTCACCACAAGTGTTTTCTTGTGAAATTTAATGAAGACTATACATGCAAAGCTCCTGGCATTAGTGAGTGGTCCGTTGTGAATGTTAAGTGGAGAGGTGAAATAAATTAGTAGCTTGTCCTCAGTTATTTCCATTCAGAGGCTATTTTGGTCTCCTAGGAAGGAGTGGTTAGTGAAGAGGGATGGGAGGAAGTGTGTTTGTTGTGGGATAGCAGCTGCATGAGCTGCTCAGAAGTTCCCATGACTCAGTCCCTCAGGTGGGAGTGGGGGAGCATATGTAGGCATTTTTACACATGGAGAGAACTGACCACCCTTCTCACATCAGGGAAGGGGGACCTCCAAATATGTCACATTTTCTACAAAGTTCAGTTTTCCTTGTTTTTGAGACTAGAAACCTGTTTTTTAAAAATCATGATACTCTTTCTCAAAGATCAGTCATACATTCAAAATACATACAAATAAAATAATGTTTACATATGTATATTTAATTTCCTAAAATTTTGTGGGGAGTTTTGTTTGTATATTTGATAGTTTCTTTTTTTTCTTCCAACCCACACTTCTTTCCTTCTATTTATTTATTTCATATACATAGGAAATAAATATTCCTATATGTATATAGATACATACATATGTACATACATACATACATACATACATACATACATACATACATACATACCCATCTGTGCACAGAGGAAGACACTGGTGTCCAGATCTATCACTGTGACAGGGCTTCTCATTGAACCTGAAGCCCATCCTCACCATTTTAGCTAGGCTGGCCTTTGAGGTCCTAGGATCCATTCGTTGCTGCCTCTCCAAAGCTTAGGCCACAGGCATGTAAGGCCATGCATCGCTTTTACATGGATGTTGGGGATTTGAACTCTGCAAACTCTCTTACCTGCTGGGCCCTCTACCCAGGCCTTTTCTTTTTTAAGAGACGGGCTCTTGCTTTGTAAGGTGACCTGAGCCAGAGCTCTCTTAAGTAGCCTAGGCTAACTTCCATTTTCAGTCCTCCTGGCTCTGTCTCTAGATTTCTGTGATTTCAGACTTCACACCCAATGATGCTGAATGATACCAACAACCCAAGGACAAGAAGACATTAGTGACTTCAGTGTATTCCCAATCCTAAAGTGCTTATGCTAAAAGGAGGACTTGGAAACCTCAGGGACATCCATTCACAGTAAACAGGTAGTGGTGTGTGATTAGGGACTGCTTTAGTCAGTCATAACTGTTGAAACCAAAAGGACTTAGCATTGGCTCTTCATGCCAGGAGTCAAATCAACTGGTATCTGCCAAGATCATGGGAGACACAGAGGTTATGGATAGTCAAAATGATTAAAGGCCACTGACAAAGACTAGCATACTCTTGACCCATTGGTGACCTCTGTGTGTTGCCTAATTCTTAGTAGATTTTCTTCTGTTTCTGGCTGCCTACATAGATGGGTCTCCACAAATCAGTACAATACTACCATTTTTAATATGTAGCATCATAAGAGCAGCATGAAAAATCTGGAACCTCAGAATGCAGACCATTGAGCTGGCTGGTTGGTGGCCACTTAGCTTGGTGGAATAGTTAATTCTATATTCAACGTGACTGTGCCATGGAGTGTCTAGATCTTCAGTCAAACATCATTCAAAATATCTGTGAGAAAGACCCTAGAATGACAGTTCAGTGACAAGATTGACATTTGAATTGGGAGACTGAGGAAACTGCACTTCCATCTTGATGTAGGCAAGTCTCATCTAATCAGTTGGCCTTGGTAGATCAGAAAGTCTAGCCTTCCCTCAAAGAAAAACTCTGCCATCTAACTGCTTGAACAGAGACACCAATCTTTTTCAGTCTGAAGCATTGACTTCTCTTGCCAACTCTCAGAACCAAAATGGCATCACTAGCTCACTTGAGTTCTCAGGCCTTCTTATTTAGACTGGACTGACGCATCACTGCCCCCAGTCTCCATGAAACTCCTTAACTACACAAGATTACTCTTCATAATAAACATATAACTATTCTCTCTCTCTCTCTCTCTCTCTCTCTCTCTCTCTCTCTCTCTCTCTCCCTACCTACCTACCTCCTCCCTCCCTCTCTCTTTCTCTGGTTCTGAGGAGCTCTTATGTGCCTGCAAAATTAGACATGCTTTTATCTGGCCAAGCTAGCATGCCTAAGCATTTGATGGCCCCCCTTGTAATTCTCTTTTCCACAGTTAATTTCATACACCCTCATCCCTGGCCAACTGCCTAATTGTGAGCAGATGTGCAAGGGCACTAAGAAAGAGAATGTGGATTCCTTAAAGATAAGCTTATGCCTACACAAAAGATCCCCAACATTTTACAGGTTTTAACTTAAACATTTTGTTAAAGAATTTTATCCATGACAAACTACAGATAGATCTTTAGCTCACCAATGCAGGTGTAGAGCACATATGGCCAAGCCTTACCAATGAGGGTCTATAAAATATGCAGATAATGCACTAATATTTCAAATACTCTACACCAGAGTCTGCTCTGGAGAGTGAAAATTGATGTTAAGTCAAATTAAAGGACATGTTCTAAGTGAAGTTAGATTAAATTACATGAGGTGCTGCCGTAAGCTGAAGGTAATGTAAATTTGGCTGAAGGGCAAAAATGGACACATGACCATGCCATGCTGGTGTAGTCACAGCTGGAGGAAAATCCAAAGGAGACCTGCAGTCTCTGGAAGTGATATTATAGGGGCAGTTGGCTATCTTCCCATGTCAATATACACAATGAGGATAATCCCTGTCTCCCAGGAGATTTTACATTCTGTCAATCCAACAACACTATCCATCACTCACCTACTGGTGGACATTTTGTTTTCTAAATTTTGGCTGTTAAGGATAAATTCATGAATATGGCATACAAATCTTTGTGAAGACATTTTTTTCCTGTCTCTTGAGTAAACACCTTAAAATAGGATCCAGCAGATCACATGACATGTATCTATTTAATGTACTTAAAAAATGGCCAAACTGCCCTCACTCATGTGACTGTCAAAATGAGGGAGTATGGTATGTGAGGGCCCACCTCATCTGAGAAGAAGGAGAGTACCAAGTAGAGGAATAATGAGGGAGGGAGGGATGGGCCAGGAGGGGAGGAGGGAGGAAACTATGTTCTAGAAGTAACTTGAAAAAACAAATTAATTTTTTAAAGGGGGTAATTAAGCTTAAAAATATAATAAAAATAACATAAAAATTTCAAATAATAATTTGCCAAAAGCATACTTGCCTTACTGGCATGAGAGGAAAAACGGTCTTAATTTCTGGTTAGAGTGTTAGACTGCAAGTTGCCACATAGCTCACATACACTTGGATATCAGCTTAAAAGTTTTTTCATATATATAAAGGATATTTTCATTGTTTGGCATTAAAAGGGCAGTTAAGAGGTTTAAAATGGTGTAAATAAATTAAGGGTTACTACAGGTCAACCTGGTTTTCTAAACCTGTAAGAGTTGAAATAATTTGGAGCTAAGGTAAAATATTTGAGAAGGGTGGTGTTAGCCCATGCTTTTTAACTCTAGCAGAGACAGGAGGATCACTATAGAGTTAGTTGTCTTGTAAATTTTAGAGTTACAATGAACAGGGTGGTGATGGTGCACACCTTTAATTCCATCACTTGAGAGGCATACACCCTTAATCCTAACACACTGGAGACAGAAACATGTAGATCTCTGAGCTCAAGGCCAGCCTGACACAAAGCAAGGTCCAAATAGAGAAAAACTTAGATCCAGGGATGGTGGTGCACATCTTTAATCCCAACAATTGGGAGGCACATGCCTTTGATCCCAGTACTTGGAAGGCAGAGGCAGGCACATAAGATTTGCAATGATTTAAGTTTAAAAGCAGCTTACAAAAGGCATGGTGAAATTTAAAGTGAATTTTCCTTTGAGATCTCAAAATAAATATACTTAAAGGTATGTTTAGTTCCAAAATATAAAAATAATTTCTTTTTAAATCTCAATTGAAAGATAATACTTTTTATATTATAAAAACACCTAATTTGCTCCCAGTAAAATATTACCTACAAAAAAAAAAAAAAAAAAAAGAGGATCCAAGATGACAGCGGCCTGCACAGACGTATTTTGATTTCGGGGTTAACAGTCACAAGGCGGCAAGTGTTGCAGGATGCTGTACAAAGGGCACGACCCCTTCTAAATCTCACCCAGCTACCCAGGGACCACGGAAGATCCCTGGGCAGGACGCTCCTTCCCACTCTCTGACACGCAAGGAAGCTGCTGGACCTGGGAATCAGGATCACCCATCCCCCAACAGGAGAGACTCCTGGAAAGTTCCAACCTAATACCCAACGGGCAGATTCAGAACCCATGCAGAGATAATCCCCACCCTGCTGGGCACTCCCAGGTCTCACACAGACTATCCAACTATCTGGCGAAAGGTTGTGACCCTTGGAAGTGAGCACAGCTCCGCTGCAAAGTGCCTTCAGACCGCAGATCACAGTCTGTGATGAAACTGACCAGTTTAAAAGCCGCAGGAGCTGCAAGGCTATTGGAGCTGAACTGCAGATTAACCCGCTACAGGAACCAACCCCGGGCAAACTGCAAGATATGTGAAACTGTTGTATATCGGACTTTTGTACTAGTATGGGCCCTTCCAGCGGGGAACCAGAGCTTACTTGTACACAGCTCCGCCACCCGGATTAGTTAGGTCTCCACCTGGGAGGCGGGGCTGAATGACTTAGCTTATAGGGGTGGAGTAAGGCAACGCTACTCCTACACCAAAGCGCCCCCTTTGGACCCAAGTCCAGAAGACAGCAAAAAAATTCCACATGGCCAGAGGCCCCAGACCAAAACAAAAACAAAAACAAAAACAAAAACAAAGCAAAATGTCTCCAACAAAAGAAAGCAATGCTATTCCGTCTAGCCCGAACCACCTCACCACAACTGAAACACATGAAAACGATGACAATTCTACATTATGGAAAGTTATAGAGTCCCTTCAAGAAGAACTTAAAACTATGAAGGAATTCAAAGAAACCACAATTTTACAACTCAAAACAATGAATAACACCATTAAAGAGCTCTAAGCCAAGGTGACTCAGCTTGAACAGGAAAAGGACCAAGCAATGAAAGATCTCCAGGCAAAAAGAAGCAAACTGGAGAAGGAAATGTACAAAACAAACAATACCATTCAAGACATGAAAATAGAAATGGAAACAATAAAGAAAACACAGTCAGAGTTAAAAGAGGAAATGGAGAATCAAGAGAAGAGAACAGGAACTACGGATGTGAGTATGAAAAATAGGATGCAAGAGATGGAAGACAGGATCTCAGGCATGGAAGATTTGATGGAAGAAATCAGTACAACATCCAAAGAAAATGAGAAAGCTAAAATATCTCTCACCCACAACATCCAAGAAATCAAGGACTCAATGAAAAGACAGAACTTAAGAATTATAGGCATAGAGGAAAGAGAAGAAGACTCCCGACTCCATGGTCCAGGAAATATCTTCAACAAAATCATAGAAGAAAACTTCCCAAACCTAAAGAAAGAGATGCCAGTAAAAATCCAAGAGGCTTACAGAACACCAAACAGATTAGATCAGAAAAGAAACTCCTCTCGCCACATAATAATAGAAACTCCAAATGTAGAGAACAAAGAAAGGATATTAAAAGCTGTAAGAGAAAAAGGCCAAGTCACATACAATGGCAGACCCATCAGAATCACACCTGACTTCTCCTCAGAAACTTTAAAAGCTAGAAGGGCCTAGACAGATGTCCTACAAGCCCTGAGAGAACATAGGTGCCCAGCCAGACTACTATACCCAGCAAAACTCTCTATCAACATAGGAGAAAACAAGATATTCTATGACAAAATCAAATTCAAACAATATCTCCTCACAAACCCAGCCCTACAGAAGATCCAAGAAGGAAAATTCCAACACAGAGAAGAAAACAGAGGAAATAGAAACCTCCACAGCAACTAAACAAAAAGAAACACAAGACATCCAGCTATACCAAAATAATGGGAAATAACAACCCCTGGTCACTAATATCCATCAACATCAATGGACTCAACTTGCCAATAAAAAGGCACAGACTTACAGACTGGATCCGTAAACAAGACACATCTTTTTGCTGTTTACAAGAAACACACCTCACTATTGAAGATAAACACTATCTCAGAATAAAGGGCTGGGAAAAGGTTTTCCAAGCAAATGGACCAGGAAACAAGCTGGAGTAGCCACCCTAATATCAAACAAAATAGACTTCCAATTGAAGTTAATAAAAAAAGACAGAGAAGGGCATTACATACTCATTAAAGGAAATATCCACCAAGAGGACATCTCAATATTGAACATCTATGCCCCAAATACAAAGGCACCTACATTTATAAAAGAAATGCTTCTAAAACTTAAATCACACATCGATTCAAACACTTTAATAGTGGGAGACTTCAACACCCCACCCACAACTATGGACAGATCATCAAGACAGAAGCCAAACAGAGAAATAATGAGTCTAACAGAGATCATGAACCAAATGGACCTAACAGATATCTACAGAACGTATCACCCAAACACAAAAGAATACACCTTCTTCTCAGAACCTCACGGAACCTTCTCCAAAATCGACCATATAGTTGGACACAAAGATAGCCTCAACAGATACAAGAAAATTGAAATAACCCTGTAACCGAACTTTTAAATTATTGTTTAACTTTTATTTATTTATTTATTACTAAATTCACTTATAACAATCACCAACAATTTCTTAACTATTAATCCTATAAATTCTTACAACCCCTTTAACCTATCCACTAAACCTATTGATAATTATTTTTCTAACCTTTTAGAATGATACAGTCTCTGGGTCAGGTCCTCAGTAGTCAGGAACACAGTCTTTGTTGTAGATTCTTTAACGCACTTAGCAGTCCTTTTTCTGGATCTCTCAGATGCAGGTTCGTCAGGGTAAGTTGGTTATTGCAGTCTCACCTTAAATAAGGCTTCATGCTTTCTTCTCTGTGGGAGACCCCAGCCGTCTGCAGGCCAACATACTTCTTTTGAATCAGGAACTCAGCTGCTCTGCCTCAGTCCTTAAAGCCAGGCACAGTTTCCTTTAGGCCACTGTTCGGACAGATCAAACCCCTCTAGGCAAAAGCTGAGCCACAGGGTTTAGTCCTTGGCCTTTTGGTGTCTTGCTCAGGCTTTCTTTGCTCACCAGCTTCTTTCTGCTTCAGGGAAATCTGGCCATCATTTGATGGCCAGCCCTTTTTGCAGCAGGACTCTTGGAGCTCTCTAGCATCAGGGGCCTCTTTTCCTTTCGGGCTCCATGCACTGTCCTTAAATAGGAGGAACTCTGTTTCAGCTTAATTTGGGCTCCGCCCACTTAGCAGCTGAAAACAATGACAGGCCAGATACTTTGTTTCTTCAAGTCCATTAAGTCTTTCCTGTTTTCCTGATTTCAACCTTGTTTTTCAGTCTATTGAGTCTCCTGTTTTTCCTGTTTTTAGTCCACATGCTGATAATGCTCTTCATGCTCTGAATTAAGAGACAGTATCAGAAACCCCTATATATTTTCTAAATCTAATTTATCTAACCCCTACATAACCCCTTGTATCTTATCAGACCACCATGGAATAAAGCTGGACTTCAATAGCAAAAGAATCAACAGAAAGTCTACACTCACATGTAAATTGAACAACTCTTTACCAGAGGACCACTGGGTCAGGGATGAAATAAAGAAGGAAATCAAAGACTTCTTAAAATCCAATGAAAATGAAGACACAACATACCCAAACCTATGGGACACAAAGAAAGCTGTGCTACGAGGAAAGTTCATAGCACTAAGTGCCTTCAAAAAGAAAATTGTGACAGCTCATATTAGCGAATTAACAGCTAAACTGGGTGAATTGGAAAAAAAAAGAAGCAAACACTCCCAAGAGGAGCAGAAGGCAGGAGATCATCAAACTTAGGGCTGAAATCAACAATTTAGAAACAAAAAGAACCATACAAAGAATCAATGAAACCAAGAGTTGGTTCTTCGAGAAAATCAACCAAATAGATAGACCCTTAGCCAAATTAACTAAAAGACAGAGGGAGAAAACACAAATCAACAAAATCAGAAATGAAAAGGGAGAAATAACAACAGACATTAAGGAAATCCAGAGAATATTTGGATCCTACTTTAAAAATCTATACTCCATCAAATTTGAAAACTTAAGTGAAATGGACAATTTTCTTGATAGATTCCACCTACTGAAACTAAATCAAGATCAGATAAACAGATTAAACAGCCCTATAACCCATAAGAAAATAGAAACAGTCATTAAAAATCTCCTAACCAAAAAAAAGCCCAAGGCCAGATGGCTTTAGCATGGAATTCTACCGGACCTTCAAAGAGGAGCTAACACCAATACTTTTCAAACTCTTTCACAAAATAGAATCTGAAAGAACATTGCCAAACTCATTCTATGAGGCCACAGTCACCCTGATTCCTAAACCACACAAAGACCCAACAAAGAAAGAGAACTTCAGACCAATCTCCCCCATGAACATAGATGCAAAAATACTTAATAAAATACTAGCAAACCGAATTCAAGAACACATAAAAAGTATCATACACCATGATCAAGTAGGCTTCATCCCAGGAATGCAGGGATGGTTCAACATACGAAAGTCTATCAATGTCATTCACCATATAAACAAGATGAAAGAAAAAAAACCACATGATAATCTCACTAGATGCAGAAAAAGCATTTGACAAAATCCAACATCCTTCATGCTAAAAGTTCTGGAGAGAACGGGCATACAAGGACCGTACGTAGAAATAATAAAGGCAATATACAGCAGGCCAGTGGCCAACATCAAAATAAATGGAGAGAAACTTGAAGCATTTCTTCTAAACTCAGGGACAAGACAAGGATGTCCACTTTCACCATATCTCTTCAATATAGTACTTGAAGTTCTTGCTAGAGCAATAAGACAACTAGAGGAGATCAAGAGGATAAACATCGGAAATGAAGACGTCAAATTATCCCTATTTGCAGATGATATGATAGTATACATAAGCGACCCCAAAAATTCCACCAGAGAACTCTTATAGCTGATAAACACCTTCAGCAAAGTGGCTGGATACAAAATTAATTCAAAAAAATCAGAAGCCCATCTTTATACAACAAACAAATGGGCTGAGAAAGAAATAAGGGAAACACCCCCCTTCACAATAGCCACAAACAACATAAAGTACTAACCAAGCAAGTAAAGGACCTGTACAACAAGAACTTCAAGCCCTTGAAGAAAGAAATGGAGGAGGCCTTTAGAAGATGGAAAGATCTCCCATGCTCATGGATAGGTAGTATCAACATAATAAAAATGGCCATCCTACCAAAAGCAATATATAGATTCAATGCAATTCCTATCAAAATGCCAACACAATTTTTTATAGACTTGGAAAGAGCTATTCTCAATTTCATATGGAACAACAAAAAGCCCAGAATAGCTAAATCAATCCTGTGCAATAAAAAAACATCTGGAGGTATCACCATCCTAGATTTCAAGCTGTACTACAGAGCAGTAGTTGTAAAAACAGCACGGTATTGGTATAGAAACAGACCAGTAGATCAATGGAATCGAATTGAAGATCCAGAAATAGACCCACACACTTATGGCCACCTAATTTTTGACAAAGAAGACAAAATGGCACAATGGAAGAAGGACAGCATCTTCAACAAATGGTGCTGGTCCAACTGGATGTCCACTTGTAAAAGAATGAAATTAGACCCATACTTATCACATTGTACAAAAATTAAGTCCAAGTGGATCAAAGACCTTAACATAAGGCCAGTCACACTAAATCTACTAGAAGAAAAAGTGGGAGAAACCGTCGAACTAAATGGCATAGGCGACAACTTCCTGAACAGAACACCAACAGCTCAGGACTTGAGATCAAGAATCAATAAATGGGACCTCATGAAACTGAAAAGCTTCTGTAAGGCAAAGGACACTGTCATTCGAACAAAACGGCAGCCTACAGACTGGGAGAAAATCTTCACCAACCCCACATCTGACAGAGGGCTAATATCCAAAATCTACAAAGAACTCAAGAAATTAAATGCCAAGAAACCAAATAATCCAATCCAAAAATGGGGGACAGAGCTAAATAGAGAATTCACAAAGGAGAAATCCCTAATGCTGAGAGACACTTGAAGAAATGCTCAACATCCTTAATCATCAGAGAAATGCAACTCAAAACGACTCTGAGATTCCATCTCACACCTGTCAGAATAGCTAAGATCAAAAACTCAAATGACAGCACATACTGACGAGGGTGTGGAGAAAGGGGTACCCTACTCCATTGCTGGTGGGAATGAAGGCTTGTGCAACCACTATGGAGGTCAGTCTGGTGATATCTTAGAAAACTTGGAATAACTTTGCCTCAGGACCCAGCCATGCCACTTCTGGGTATACACCCAAATGCCTCTTCACGGAATCATAAGGAAGTTTCCTCATCTATGTTTATAGCAGCCTTATTTGTAATAGCTAGAAACTGGAAACAACCCAGATGTCCCTCAACTGTAGGAGTTAGATAAATTAGATTTAGGAAATATATAGGAGTTTCTGATACTGTCTCTGTAGGAGTTAGATAAATTAGATTTAGGAAATATATAGGAGTTTCTGATACTGTCTCTTAATTCGGGGCCTGAAGAGCATTATCAGCATGAAGTCAGCAAAAACAGGAAAGACTCAATAGACTGAAAAACAAGTTTGAAGTCAGGAAAAACAGGAAAGACTCAAGACTTGAAGAAACAAAGTATCTGGCCTGACATTGTTTTCAGCTGCTAAGTGGGCGGAGCCCAAATTAAGCTGAAACAGAGTTCCTCCTATTTGAGGACAGTGCGTGGAGCCCTGAGGAGAAGAGGCCCCTGATGCTAGAGAGCTCCAAGAGTCCTGCTGAAAAAAGGGCTGGCCATTGATGGCCAGCTCTCTCCCTGAAGCAGAAAGAAGCCGGTGAGCAAAGAAAGCCTGAGCAAGACACCAAAAGGCCAAGGACTGGACCCTGTGGCTCAGTTTTTGCCTAGAGGGGTTTGATCTGTCCAAACAGTGGCCTAAAGGAAACGGTGCCTGGCTTTAAGGACTGAGGCAGAGCAGCTGAGTTCCTGATTCAAAAGAAGTAAGTTGACCTGCAGACGGCTGGGGTCTCCCACAGAGAAGAAAGCATGAAGCCTTATTTAAGGTGAGACTGCAATAACCAACTTACCCTGACGAACCTGCATCTGAGAGATCCAGAAAAAGGACTGCTAAGTGTGTTAAAGAATCTACAACAAATACTGTGTTCCTGACGACTGAGGACCTGCCCCAGAGACTGTATCATTCTAAAAGGTTATGAAAGTAGTTGTTATGATTATCAATAGGTTTAGTGGATAGGTTAAAGGGGTTGTAGGAATTTATAGGATTAATAGTTAAGAAATTGTTGGTGTTTGTTATAAGTGAATTTAGTAATAAATAAATAAGTGTTAAATAATAATTTAAAAGTTCGGTTACACTCAACCAAAGAATGGGTTAAAAACTATGGTACATCTACACAATGGAATACTATTCAGCTATCAGGAACAATGAAATTATGCAACTTGCAGCCAAATGGATGGAACTAGAAAAGCTCATCCTGAGTGAGCTAACCCAGACTCAGAAGGATGCATATGGCATCTATTCACTTATAGTAGGATTTTAGCTATATAGTAGAAGGTATTGATACTACAACTAACACACCAAAGGGAACTTGGACATAGACATTTTATTTTTAATTTTTATTTATTTATTATATATATTTTTATATTTTTTTCTATTTTTTAGTCTTTTTTATCTATTGTCTGCTTATTGGTTTGTTTGTTTAGTAGTTCTCTCTCCCGGGCAACGAGACACTTTTCACTGATGGTACTGCTTTGTAGACCCCCAATGAATGAAGAGGCTCTTGGCCCTCATATGACCTCTCAACTGACATGAGGGACTGTTATATAAGGACACCCCACCCCAGAGAAATGGGATGGAAGGGTTAGGAGGTAAAGAAAAAAATGAAATGGGATGTTTTGGCCTTTTACTACTAATTGTCATAAACTGTTTAGGATAATTAAGAAATGCAAACTAATGGTTATGCAAGCCGGTCATTCTGTTAGGTACTATGACAGCCTATTATAGTTACTTTCTAAGCTAATCAGAAAAAAACCTGCTACGAGACAAGCAACAGCTGCTTACCCTAATATAAGAGACAGATAGGGCCTCTTCAAAAACCCCAAGAGATCTGCAGAATATGGCATTCAAAGATGTTTTCATAACTTTAGATTTTTTGATATCAAGACATATCAACTCCTGACAGCACCACCTATTCTCCTCCATGTAGAAGATGAGCATCGAAGAATCTCCAGTGGGAGATGATTGAATTAATCGCAAGCCTATCTCTTGGTAGGAAAAGCCCCTTGTTCCAACTGTATACAGACTGCTGTCTAAAAAGGACAAAACCTGGAAGCAGGTAAGTTGACAGCCTAGCTCTGCCAAGAGAGGGTAGGTAAGTCCTTCATAACCCCTGCTGTACAATCAATGTCTGTCAGAGAAACGGGGCCAAATGACTGAAGATCGATGCTGTAATGTATGGAGAGAAAATGGGAACTGTCCAGGCAGCCACTGGTATGTCATTTCTTAGTTTGGGAAGCCGCAGGACCTGTACTTCCTATAAAATCAGATATATTTATCCCTCTCAGGTCTCTGAGGTGGTTGAAGAACAGATAGCTAGAGTCTCATAATTTAAATTTGAGTTGTTTAGGAGTCAAGAGAGTGGTATAGATCTAAGAAGATACTTTTAAAATTGTGTTGCAAGTTAGTATGAATGTTGAGTCAGATATAGAACTTTAAACTCATGGAGATGGTTAGATAGTAGAATGTTAAAGTCAAGTACCAAATACATATGGACTGGACATTGGGAATGTACGTTAAGCCATATAACCCTCATAACTGTGGCCTAATTACCTCTGTTGTTTTGTATTGTATTTATTATTATAAGAGAAAGAGCCATTTGTCGGACTGAAAGGGGAAACTGTAGGGGGAAATAAGATATACCTTAAACTTAAAAGAAAAAAAAGGGAAGAGGATGGGCTTTTGAGGGTGGGAGGGTGGGAGTGGAGGGGGAATAGGGAGGGGACTGCGATTGAGATGTAACTTGAAGAAATGAAAATAAAGGAAAAAAATCTTTAAAGGAAAAAAAAAAGGTAGTGCCCCAGAGTTAGGATTAGGGCAGGACTCTGTTCTTATCTTTCCAGGAGATTAAAAGCATCTATTGAAGGAGTCTAGGAACAACTGGACAACTGAAACCTCAGAATAAAAGAGATCAGACACCAAAGAAGAGAAGTAGCCCTGATGATCCAGCCTTGCACACTTCCTCAATAGCTGTTTCCTCAAAAATATACAACCACAACAACTCAAAATCACTGACTAAAATGGGTCAGTCCCACAGACTGTTACAGCCAGAACTTCAGTAAAGCCCCTAAGTTCAGCCTCTGACTACAAACTTCTTAGGACATTTAAATAGCTGAGCACAAAAGGACTGAACATCAAATGATTCTATGAACATGCTTAACCATGTTTCCATTCTTATTTGGGCTACAAACAGGTTTCCAAAGTCCCAAATTATCAGGAAGTAATTTTAAGAGAGCAACGTCCCATCTCCAGAAGGCGGGGTAGGTGATTTTCCCCCCTTTGGTCATTTGATGGGTTGTAGATGTTTGTTGTTATTTAGGGGGAGAGGTTACAAGTTGTTAAGTGGTCTTGTTATATAGGTTTTGGAGGTTAGACCCAGGGATTTCTCTCTTTTTCTTTTCTGTATCCTTCTTTCTCTCCTATGTAGGGAGGAAAAGACTTGAGGAAAAAAAGGAATATAGACATAATATAGGAATGATACAAAAAGGGACAGATTATTGAATGTGCTCTTATATCTTTGTATATTGATACAAAATTAAGATTATATTTGGCCCCATTGGTATTGATCTTTGTATATTGATACAAAATTATGGTTAACTCTTTTTAAGGTATTGTACCTAGGTAACGCTTAAAAATGATATGTGAAGTTTTGACCTTTTGTTAGCAACTGCCATAAACTGTTTAGGATAATTAAGAAATGCAAACTAATCATCATTCAAGCATGTCATTTTGTTAAGTACTAGCATAGTGTATCACAAATGTTTTCTAAGTTAATCAGAAATCAAGTTGCTAAGAGACAAGCAACATTTGCTTATCCATATATACGGAGATAGCTGGTCTTCAAAAACCTCAAGAGATCTGTAGAATATGGCATTCAAAGATGTTTTCTTAACTTAATTTTTTTTTATATTGAGACAGTCAGCTCCTGACATAACCCCCTATTCTACTCCAAGAAGATGATGACCATCAAAGAATCTCCAACTGGAGATGATTGAATTAGTGGCAAGCTTGTTACTGGACAAGAAAAATCCCTTGCTTCAACTGTAGATAGACTGCTGTCTGAAAAGGAAAAAACTTGGAAGCAGGTAAGTCAAGAGCCTAGCTCTGCCAAGACAGGGTAGGCAAGTCCTTAACAATTCCTGCTTTACAATTAATATCGGTCAGATAAATGGGGCCAAAAGGCTGAAGACAGATGCTGTAATGTATGGAGAGAAATTGGGGACTGTTCAGGCAGCCAGCTGTCTGTCATTACTTAGTTTTGGAAGCTTCTGGCCCTGCACTTCCTATATAATCAGATATATTTATCCTTCTCAGGTCTCTGATGTGGTTGAAGTCTAGATAGTTATAGTCTCATAGTTAAATTTTGAATTGTTTAGAAATTAAGAATGTGTTCTGGATCTTAGAAAATGTCTTTAAGTTGGTGTTGCAAGTTAGGATGGAAACTGAGTTGGATATAGATCTTAAACTCATGGAAATGGATGCATAGTAGAACGTTAAAGTCAGTTGTCAAATGTGTATGGACTGGACATTGGGAATGTATGTTATATTTTATAATTTTCATAATTGTTGCCTAAATGTTCTTGTCATTTTGTATTGTATTTGTTGTTATAAGAAAAAGAACCATTTGTTGGACTGAAAGGGGGAGCTGCTGGGGGGAAAATATACCTTAAACTTAAAAAAAAAAAAGAAACTGGATGGGTGTATGTGAGGGGGAAGAGGATGGGAGGGTGGGATCAGAAGGGGGAGTAGGGGGGGTTGTGATTGAGATCTAACTTGAAGAAATGAAATAAATATTTTTTTTTAAAAAATGGCCAAACTGTTTTCTAAAGTGATTGGACTGATTGACAGTGCTACTAACAATGTTATGGGTACTCTACTTGTTCTTGCCAGTACTTAATATTGTTAATTTAGAAGTGCTGGGCTGAATAGGTAGATGAGTATGCCACATGACCAAGCATTTGTTACCCAACACACACACACACACACACACACACACACACACAAGGCCTTGGGGGTGGGTTTGGGAGGGCTCCTCAGCTTGCAATGTGATTGTGCCTTGAATTAAACCCATTGAAATTTGAAAATGTCATTAAGTTGGAAATGTACTTAGTATACCCACAAAAGCCCATCATTGAACATAGTCTATTTTAGCCTTACATTAGTCTAAACTGGCTAAAGTCATTTAGCATGAAACCTATTTTTATAGTAAAGAATTGACTTTGTCCTGCAATGTTGTGGATACTGTACTGTTGAAATGTCTGTGTGGGTATACTTTTATACCAGCATACAGCCACAGGTGTCCCACTCTATAACTCGATCAATCACAAGGTCTCAAGGCTGTGTCTTTAAATTTTTGCTTCCTTTCCTCTCTATGTAATATATCCACTGGAGTCCAGTAAGAGGGACCTAAAGAAGCCTATTGAGTTACTCAATTGAAGACTTCCCAGCCTTAAACAATCCCTCTACCTATACCTCATTTTCGTTTTTGAGGCTGGATCTCAAGTAGGCCAGCAGAGCCTTGCAATCCTGATATCCCCTGTCTCCACCTCTAAAGCACTGGGATTACATATGTTTTCCATCACACTCAACTCTCTTCTTTATAAATTCCCCAGCCGCTGGCATTCTGTTACAACATGATAAGTTGAATTAGCACACCAAATTATCACTAATTTTTATATAATTATTATATATTAGCTCTCGACTATTCTGGTTTCCAACAACACATTTCTATGTCTTTTGTTGACCTAATCAGAAAGAAGTACCAAATGTCAGATTTTCCTTGTGGCAGCTCATGTTCCACTCTTGGTACCATTTTTTTTTTTTTAAATTTCATTCATCTACTTATGTTAGATTGCATTGTAATAACAATTTCAAAATGCTAATTGATTAGAATAGGTAAGCAAGTGAAAAAGGTTTATGTGTTCCATGTATAGCACATTATAAATAAAGATAGTCCACCATATTGACTGATAGGCTCTTAGTTTATGGCAATTTTCATATATTATACTTACATAGATATCATTTTATGGATATGCAAGTAGAGTTCTGGACTACATTTCTTTTCCATTTAACTTTGTAGTTGTTGCTGTTTTGTGTGTGTGTGATACAGAGAGAGACACACACAGAGAGAGTAATCTCAGTGCCTCTATGGCTAGGTGTGAGTCAGAGATGGACAAATCCATGGAAGCTCATGGGCTAGCTGGCCTGGCATACAGCACCCTAAAAAACAAGAAGCTCTATCTCAAACAAGGTGGAAGGTGAAGGATAACACCCAAAGTTGTCTTCTATGTTGCTGCATTCATGCAGATTTGCATGTACACACACACACACACACACACACACACACACACACACACACACACACTGTAAACACACATAAAAATAGAAATAGAAATACATTTGCCACTAAGCCAGTGTGGTGGTTTGAATGAGAAACATCTCCTATAGGTTCAAGCATTTGAACACTGTCCCCAGGTGGTGGTGGTGTTTGAAAAGTTTACAGGGAGGTGCAGCCTTGGTGGAGGATGTTTGTCACTGGGGGTGGGCTTTGAGAGGTTACAGCCCCACCCATGTTTGGTTTGCTCTCTCCTATTCATGCAAATATTCATGTGATCACTCAGTTTCCTATTCCTACAACCAAGCCTGCCACTTGCTGCTGTGTCTTCCTGTCATGATGGACTCTTATCCCTCTGGAACTGTAAACCCCAATAAACTCCTTCTTCATTAAGTTGGTTTTGGTCATGGTGTTTTAACATAGCAACAGAAAAATAACTGCTACAGAAATAGCCAGAGTAGGTTGCTGCTCTGAAGAACCCAACTCTGTTGTTTTGGGAGGAATATGGAAGACTTTGGAACTTTGAACTAGAAAAGTGTTTAAATGTCATAAGCTTAAAGAGCTGTCTAACAGGAACCTGAAGTCCAGTAGTGTTGAAAGCAATGCAGACTGCAGGATCAGCTCAAGTGGTTACCTAAAAGAACAATATTAGCAACTGGGCTAAGGGCTATTCGTATGCTGTTTGCCAACGAACCTAGCTGCCTTCTGTCCATGTCCTGAGAACTTGCATGCAGAAAAATAAAAATGTAATAGAGCAATTTCTCTTGCTAAAGAACTTTCAAGACTGTATAATGTTGACTCAATGACATGGTTATTATTGGTATATTTGTGCAGGTCTACAATTTTTAAAAAAGCAAATAGGGCAGAAAAAATACAAAACTTACCATTTGGAGAGAGGGGGGAAAAAGCACTAAAAAGCTTAATATTGTCTCCAAGGCATGTGCTAGAAGAGAGGTTGCAGTTGTTAAGGGGATTGAACCACTAAAGACAGGTCTCCAGATATATATATACACATTGTGAGAAAAGGAAAGATGTCTTAGGGGTAGGATCCTACCCAGCTAAGTTTCCAATTTGTGGAAAAGCCCAAGGTGCTTTCTGCTCTTGGAAAGCAACTGAATAAAATCGCTGCTGCCAATGTGATTCAAGTGGGCAAGGTCCACCCCACGCTAGCAGCTGAACTTGCCAGTGTCATCTAGGAAGAACTAGTTTTAGAGGTATGCAGGATGAAAACATTAAGTGGTCGTTGTGTCAATTTGTGGAAGTGAAGCCTGGGTTTTACTAGAGACCCCTAGACGTTTGAGTTGTATGGACTGTCTTTGAGGGAGACCTGCACGCAGAGAGTAGAACCAGCCTAAGAGACAGATGCATGGTGTTGCAGACAGCAAAGCTGGTGCAGCCATCTAAGTCTGGACACAGAGCTATGGGATTGAGACTTTGTACTTCTGAGTCCTTCATTTCTTCTCTATGACTCAGTTCTCTCCTTTGGAATAGTATTGTATATTCTGTGCCATTATATGTCATAAGTATGTAATTCACCTTTCGATTGTACAGCGCATTGTAATTAAGAGATTGCTAGGAGTCTCAGAGGACACTATGGACTTTTAATCAGTGTTGAGACTGTTAAAGACTGTAGGAACTTTTGAAGCTGGACTAGATGAATTTTTCATTATGGCATCTCTATTGCCTACAGGGGTCAGGGAGTGGAATGTGGTGGTTTGAATGAGAAATGTCCCCCATTGACTCAGGCATTTGAGCACTTGGTCTCCAGCTGGTGATGCTGTTTGGAGATGGGGAAATTATAACATTGCTTCAGGCTTTAGGCGTTTAAAGGCTCAGCCACATCCACTTTGCTCCCTCTGCCTTATATTTGTGGTTGAGCCTAAGATCTCTCAGTTTCCTGCTCCTGGTATCATCCCTGTCACTTGTCGCTGTCCCTCCCCTCCATGATGACTTTATCCTCCTGGAACCACAAGCCCAAATAAACTCCTTTCTGACATTTCCTTTGGTCATGGTGTTTTGTTTTGTTTTTTTTTTTTTTTTCCTCACCAACAGCAAAGTAACTGGCATAGCCAGCAAATACACAGCAATTGTTTGTTTTCTTCTAGTACATTCACAGTTCATATTTTGTGTTTTAAAAATGAGTCTAGACAAAATTAAATTTGACATATAGTGTGAGGGAGGAATGAACACGTATACCATATCTGACTGGCAAAGAAGATACTTTTATGGGTTGAGTCATGGCAGGCTGTGAAAATTAGGTTGCAGTGACTCTGCTTCTGTGATTTTGAGTTTTGTTTCCCACGTACCGGAAGCACACCACAATTCACTGAAATAGGCAAATTATTGGCTGTTATGGAAGAGCCTTAGGAAGCACATTTCTGCATACCTTAACTGAATGTCACCCCGGGGGAATATGGAACCAGAACGATTGGATCTTTCAGTTTTCTGAAAGAATGGGAAATCTTGCTTTTCATGTGAAATCCCATGACGTTTAAGCATTGGTAAATAATTCCAAGTTCTAAAAACACTGCACAGTCCAAAGAAAACACATCTGCAGGCCAGATGAGGCCCTCGGGGTGCCAGCCTGAGGTCTGTGGTTTAGACATTTCTTTCTTTTACCCTCTAGGATTCATTTATGTGCCCCTGCTATGGTCTTCCCCCATGTAAGGAGTTCATCTTCCATCACTATGGATCTTAACTGACTGTTGGTGGCCCATTTTTTCATCATGGCTATAAGGTCCTTGCAGGTAGTAATTGCAGGTCTTTCTTTCTTTCAAATCCAGGGTCATGTCTACTAATATTTAACATAAATGTGTGTTGTGGAAATAAACGAATGAATGAACAAACTATGTTGCAAACAGAATACTCTCCCAGGAGGGTACACAGGACAACTCTGGCTGTCAGTTCCCTTGTACACTGCTTGCCTGCCCTCGGATCCCTCTGCAGGCACACCTATTAGATGGTCTGGATGCTGTACTCCATGATTTTCTAAACAGGTGGTGTAGTGTGCTGCAAGTGAATCCCCACCACCAGATGGCTCCCTTTGCTTAACTTCAGACATTCTGAAGTACTGAGGTCACACTGAGGCATGCTAAAGGAAACCAGGCAGAAATGCAAAACCATGTGTTAATCTGGGCCAAGTCTCCTCCAGATGTTTGTCCTTCTGGGAATAAGCACCCAAGCAAAGCCACAATGCCAGAGGAAGGTGCCTGCAGATGTATCAGGCTTGTTTGGTTCAAGGAGAGCTTTGGGAATGCCCCTTTTCTTCCCTGAGTTAGTTTCTTACCCAGCAAACCTTCAAAGTCTTGTTTATTTTCCTTTACTCTGTTATGTTAGAATGGGGGAGAAATGTGTCTTACCAAGAAGGGCCTGGCCTCTAGAGTCTTCGTGGTTAAAAGTAGGTTTCTCGTAAACTGTAGCAGGATGACTTTGTCCCCCAGGCAGTTTAACCCTTGCGTGAATTGCTGATCCCAGTGAGATCACCTGGGGGTGTGCCATTTGTGTGACCCCTGGAGGAGATTCTAAGCTCTGGTGAGATGGGCTGTTTAGTGCTGTGTGATTTCCAATCTAAAGACAGAGTCTGGGAAGGTGGCCTAGTTGGTAAAATACTTGTTTTCCAGCGTTGAGAACCTGAGATCAGATCCCCAGCATATTCTTTAGAAGCCAGTGCTCCTCTGTAACCTCAGTGCTCCTCTGTAACCCCAGTGCTCCTCTGTAATCCTAGTGCTCCTCTGTAATCCCAGTGCTCCTCTGTAATCCCAGTGCTCCT
>CAJQZJ010032225.1:2031366-2061517 GCA_907164525.1 Lophiomys imhausi
CCTCTGTAACCCCAGTGCTCCTCTGTAACCCCAGTGCTCCTCTGTAATCCCAGTGCTCCTTTGTAATCCCAGTACTCCTCAGGCAGGGACAAGAATTTCTGGAACCCAATGGCCATCCAGTCCATCCCAAATTAGTGAGCTCTAGGTTCAGTGAGAGGTCTTGTATAAACAAACAATCAAGCAAACAAATGAGGAAGTCACTCAACATTGACCTCTGACCTTCACAATCATGCACACATGCATACACATGCACACATATAAACACACACACACACACACAGAGGCAGAACAAAGGGAGAACATTTTAATTCATTTACACTCTAGTTCCTAACTTTCTTCCCAACACTATCAGCAGCATGTAAACACATCACATTCTCAATGGAGGAGTTCTTGGGTATCTTGCCTAGCTCTGCCAAATTTACCCAGGGCCTTGGATTTAGTAACTCTTGAAGTTCATGTGTTGAATGAAATGACAAATGGATTCTGTCAGCTGTCCATGGCTCTCCTGCTTATTATGGCAGGCTCATAATAACAATCCTCTACCTCCTCAGCACCTGTGCTTACACCTGCCTTTTCCTTGGTTATTCAGCATGGGCCAGATGTTTCTGCTTGTGTCCCTTGCTTGTCTTTGGGAGACAGTAGTATACAGGTCAACAGAGTGGAGCTCACAGTCAGGCTGTATTGGCTTCCTTGTGTATCATTTACTCAACTGTCCTGTGCCTCAACTTCCTCATCTGCAAAATGGGAGCAATAGTGGGAAGTGCCCTATCCCCTGGATGGGGGGTGGGTGATGCTGAGAGTATAAAAGCCATGGAAACGACTCAGAACAATATTTGGTATATAGTAAGTTCTCAGTCTATCACGATGGCCAAGTGTATGACACAACTCCTCTCTAAGTTGCTCTTCTGGGTTAGCTCCCACACTTGTAATTGGTGTGTTTGTTTCTAGTGTGGTAGAGGTTCCCACAGTTTTGTGACCTTGTCCTCTATTTATACAGTTTTTTTCCCCATGATCCTCTTGCCCTTACCTCATGAGTGCTGGGATCATTAGCATGTACCACCACAGTGGTCCTGAATATACTTGGCCTTCAATATGTTCAATTGTTCATTGTGTGATACCATGCTATCCCCCCCAAAGCGTGTGTTATAAGTTACTCCAACCAAGGCTTACAGAAGTGGTTCTCAACCTTCCTAATGCTGGGACCCTTTAATACATTTCCTCACGTTGTGGTGACCCCAACCATGAAATTATTTCCTTGCTACTTTACAACTGTAATTTTGCTATTGTTATGAATCATACTGTAAATATCTAATATGCAGTATATCTGATATGTGACCCCTGTGAGGGTCATGACCCACAGGCTGAGAAACACTAACTTAAGGCTTGTCCTGAAATCCTCCAGTTGTCCCCACGCAGCTAATCCTGACTCTAGCAGTGAACGGCAAGAGCCTGGTGTAAGTCTTCCCTTACCAGTCAATAAAACCTTCTCATGGGAATTCATGGATTGTTTTGTTTTATGCTCTTCTGGGTACTGAATGAAGTTCTGAATTAGTGATTTTTCTCATTGACAAAATACCCAAAGAAAAACAATTCCAGCGAGGAAGTAGAGAGGTGGACATTAGCTAAGAGCGCTGGCTGCTCTTGCAAAGCTCCATTCCCAGTACCCACATAGAGGCTCACAACCTCCTATAACTCCAAGTGAACTGTCACCCTCTTCTGGACACCCCCAACACTGCACACATATGCTATACCTAAGGCAAACATTCGCACACATAAAATTAGAATAAATAAATCTTTTAAAATTACAAATGGAAACAAATACAACAATGTAAAAAAATAGTTTTGTTGATTTATTTAGTTATTTACTTTGAGATAGGATCTCACATATCCCAGGCACATAGCAAAGTTAATGTAGATGACCTTGAATTCCTAAGCTTCCCAAGTGCTGAGATCACTGGGGTGCACCACCACACCCTGTTTGAGCCCTGGTCTTTTATGGAAGACCAAGCAAAAGCAATCAGATTCACAACACAAATCAACAGAGCAAGCTAGTGGAGCTCCAAACTCTTCCTTGTCTTAGGTCTTTCTTTTGATTCTCCTTCTGTATTTGTGGAATGTGAACCTAAGGGATGCAGACCACATGAACATGTCTTTAGCTTGCATTTTGAACACAGTGAACACCTAGTTCCTGCTTCAGTCAGATGTGTTATTTTAGGTCCTCAGTTCTGCGTCCGTGAGACCTAGGGCAGTCATATGACCAAACCCATGCCCCTTCCTTGTGGTCCATCCTCTGTGGGTATCTATGCTATGCCCCGCAGTCTAACCATGAAGTACCGAGGAATCCAGCTTCATGTGCTGACTGGCTTTGATGAGGAAACTGGAAGTAATAAATAAATGACTTATTTGTGAGTCACTGGTTTCAAAAACACACCTTATTTCTGAAATAACCTAAATATTGGGCACAGCGTGACCACCTTTTATTAGATTTAGGATAAAAAAAAAATCCAGTATGTTTAGTGGTTCAGATTCATATCCTCCTGTTCCCAAACCAATGTAGTTATGAGATTCCCCAAAGTCACACTGCTTGTCTCCCTGTCCAGAATCCTCTTACATGCTTTTGGTCTGATAAAAATGGTAGAGCTTCCATTGGTGCAGATAGTACCAATGTCTGCTGTCCCTGTAACACGCTTGTCCCTAAGAAGTGACTGAGACCTACAAAGCAAGGGTGAGTGAGGGATCTTCCCTCTGAGCTTGTACCATATTTATATCTAGCTCCTTGTAAACTGACCATTCTGTTTGTCCTTCCATTGCTTCCTTGTTCCCTCCACGACTACTGTCTAACTTCATAGACTCTGTCTAGTCCAAAAAACCTGTAGGTTGCCAACCTCATTTTATTTACTTATTTACACACCCTTTCATTTTAGAGAATCTTCATATGCAGTCCTGGCTGGCTTGGAACTCACTATGTAGCTGGCCTTGAAGGTAAGAAATCCTCCTGCCTCAGCCTCCTGAGTGCTAAGACTACAGTGTGCCTCACCACACGTGGCCAGTTCCATTTTTTTGAGCTTCTTGCAATAAATTTGTCAGTGACTTGGATGCTTCTACAAGCAGCACTTTTGTTGTTGTTTGTTTGTTTTGAGACAGGGTTTCTCTGTGAATCCTTGGCTGTCCTAGACTCCCTTTGTAGACCAGGCTGGCCTTCAACTCACAGAGATCCACCTGGCTCTGCCTCCCAAGTGCTGGGATTAAAGGTGTGTGCCACTATGCCAGGGACACAGCACATTTTAATATAGCAATTGCAAACAGGAATGTCATCTCTAATCCTAGGCTGTTGTATATAGGACTCATGACATAGCAAGATATATTTCTGGAAGTTCTCAGCCATTGGTACTGAGTGGGAATTTGGTGCCACTTACAACTGGCTAGTTTGGATGGGCAGAACTCTGAAGGACAAGCATAAGAAGAGAATGAAATTACCTCGATTCAGTTAGGAGATAAGTTTTCTTTCCCTGAGACTGGTGGACAGACTAATGGGAGTTTTCAGATGGGCTCCATTCTCCTGCTAAGGCTCCTTTTGTGTTAGTTTTAGACTAATACACAATGTGGAATTACGTGTTATGAGATAGACTGAGGAGTCCAACCGTGAAGAAAATAAGAGCTGAGCTGAGAACATATCTCCCTACCCTGATGGTCTTTAATAACAGAAAATCAAGTAGACTCTAATGTTGGAAGTATGGCCCATCCTCAAGAAGAGTCCCACCAAAACTCACTGCTGCTAGACTAGTCTTCTCCTTCCTAAGGAGGAGGCTTCCTTTACGCTGAAAAGTAGAACAGTATTCTTCAATAGATGAAATGTATAAACCTCTCCCTTCTGTTCACAGGTCTTAGGGAGCTCTGTACCTAGAATGAAGTTTTGAACTTACAAAACATAAAAAAATCACTCTGATTATCATTTGCATGATTTTAACATTGCCTTTTAAATTTTCATTTATTTAGCCATTCATTTATTTTTTTTTTTAAGGTCAAATCTCACTCTATAGCACAGGCTAGCCTGGAACCCACCATATACCCAAGGAGGACCTTAAACTTCTGATACTCCTGCCTCTACCTCCCAAGTTCGAGGATTGCAGATGTGGATGTGCACCACCATGATTTATGTGGTCCTGGGGACAGAGCCAGTACACACACACACACACACACACGCACGCACGCACGCACGCACGCACGCACGCACGTATTTGGGGATGGGAGCTCTCACTGTGTAGCCCAGGCTGGCTTGAGCCTAGGGCCTAGGATGGCCTTGAACTCATAGCAATCCTCCTGCCTCAGCATTTCATATGCTAAGATTATAGACATTAGCTAACACACCTGGCTAAACGTTGCCTTTTTAATAGTTTACATACTTTAACTATAACTTTCCTACTTTATGGTTCTTTAGTTTTACCCAACACTGTGACAGTCTTATATTTGAACTGTAAACCATCTCAAGTCATTTATAGAATTTTCACACTGAAAAAGAGGCAAAATAAAATGAGTAAGTTCACTGAATTCAGGGACATATTTTCCTTTTTGAGAAATATCATATTTCTTTCCCCAGAATGTTATCTGAATAACTTAAATGTGGCCATTACCATCTGTAGTTATTTGATTACAAGGCAATTCTTAAGGAAGTATGCATATCGATGAATGAGAGCTGGCCCTTCACAGCTTTCAAGTTGGAGGAAACCTGTAGAAAAAAAATGGCTAATTAAATTATTTGCTCGTTTTTATATTATATTTAATTGGTTCAGCAGCTGTTAATCCTTTACCCGCCATTGTAAAGGCGTACACAGACACCGCATGGATTTTAACAAGCCTTGGCCTGAATTGTGCAATCCTAGCCTATCTAAGCTAGCTCATAATTCTATTTCCCAAATATGATCTCATATATACATACGTCCCTTTGGACTGCTATTCTCCACGCTATGCTGATATTCCTGGCCATGTGGAAAAAGGTTCTTCTGTCTAACCCATGGCGTGTGTCCTTCTTGTCTGCTCCTTGGCTTCTTCTTGGAGCTTCTTCTTCCCAAGATGCTCTTTGTCTCTGAGGTCTGTGTACCTTAGTCCTGCCTACTTCCATCTTTGCCCAATCTCCAGGCCTCAGCATTTATTTAACCAATCAGAGACAATGTAAGTAACAGACATCAAGCAGGACCAATTAATTAACATTTAGAATGCTTAACATCACCCCATCAGAAACCTTACATAGAAACCTTATCCTTCTTAAATATCATTCTTCTCCAGCATGCTCCTGCCATCCTGTCTCGCTGGTACCGAGTCCATGCTTGTCCATGAGGAGGTCTGGGGATCCTTCATCTGGGAAAGTAGCATGGTGATTCTTCAGCCTTGAGTGAGAAGACTGGAAAAGAAAACATCTCATCTACCCTCCCACAGAACTCACCTGCTTCTCCTCCTCGGTGGACTTCCGCAGGGAGGGCTGAATTCCTTCGGCTTTATGGGGTGTGACCCAGAGTGACTAGAGGCTGCACAGAGGCGCCCAAGGCAGTGGCATTTTGTAGGGTCCTGATCTGCATGCCCAAGAGCATATTTGTCCCCTTTGTAGCTAATGGCCTCAGCCTTTCATCTCTGGTGCCAGAAAGAGTAAGTCCTTGGTCTCTGGATTGCTTGTCTTACTGGCTCTGAAGCTGGTTCCGAGAGGGAGGCAGAGAGAGCAGGAAAGTGTCTTGCTTTCCTTCTGCAGGGGGCGTGTCCTGGTGTGACAGCAACCTGGCCGAAGCCAGTGATACATCAGTGGACCTGAGGCTACCAATACCGCCCTGGGTCCCATCAGTGCTTCACCACTATCTGCCAACAGTGGCAGTGGCTGGGGAGAACTGGAGAAAGGCTCTGCTGTGTTGGGGAGACAGGAGTCCCAGGTAAGCTAACTAACACCTGTTGTCGGAGTCCTTAAAGTCCAAGCTGGTTATGCTGGGTTTTACTCTATGGGGGAATGTTCTGATTTCAACATCTCATTTCTTGAAAAGATAAACAAGGAAGAGAATTTTCGAAGCAACCGTTAGAAACAATGTGGCTCTGTCTCTCCCTGACTGTGTAACTTGAGATTTTCCTCCATCTCAAATGCTAGGTTTTCTCCCTGAAAGCCAAGGGTTCCATCTGTGACAGGGCAGGCCCACTGCCACATACATACCTGGGACATTCAGCTGACTGGAATATCCAGGAAGCCTGTTAAAAATACCAGCTGTTTGGCTCTATCTAACTAGCAGTGGGGCAGACTCCCTTAAAATCCAGTCATACTTGAGAAGATTAAAGTGGGTTTTATTTGTTAAGTTTGTTTGTTTAAGATGGGTCTCATATCGTCCAGGATGGCCCCAAACTCACTATGTAGCCCAAGCTGGCTTTGAACTCCTTATCTTCCTGCTTCTTCCCAAGTGTTGGGATCACAAGTTTGTGCTACCATAAGTGGCTGTAACAACTAAGTTTATTTCCACTGTAGGAGGAGTCTATCGAAACCTTGCCCAAAGCAGTATAAACCTTGAACTTATCTCTTAATTGAATGCCCCCAGTGACCACCAGAAAAACAACTGACTTTTGTAATTTTTTCCCCTTCATACTTCCCCACATTTTACCTTACAGGTCTTGAAAAATTCATGATTTTACTTTCCACCAAAAAAAATTTCACTTATCCCTGAGCATGGTGGCACAAGCCTGTAACCCCAGCACTTGGGAGGTAGTAGTAGAAGGATCAGAGCTTCAAGGTCATTCTCAGCTTGACAAAGAGTTTGAAGCCAGCCTGAGCTACTCGAGACTCTGAACCACAACAGTTAGGAATTCATTTATAGGAGCCTGATAGTTGGCATCATCACTCATGTCAGAGAGGAAGAGAAGTATAAACAGAAGGTCAAGGGGCTGACCACATGGCTCATCAGATAAATGAGATGGCTCAGATGTATGGTGGGAGTTTGACTCCTGTAGCCCACATAAAGGTGGAAGGAGGAGACCAACTCTATAAAGTTGTTCTCTGACCTCTACACACTCACAAGGCACTCACATGCCCCCTTGCATCATACATATATAAATTATACATACATAAATAATAATAACAAATGATAATAATGATGATGATGATGAATGGAAAGGTCAAGGTTGGAGGGTATTTGGAGAGGTGTCTTGGTTTATTCATGGCAATTTCCATTAAGATAAACTTGATAGTCACACATATGAGCGTGCGCTCACACACACACACACACACACACACACACACACACAGAGAGACTGAAGATTACAGAAGAGAAAACAGCAAACATGCTTTAGTATATTCTATAAGCAGTCATGACACTAGCAGAAGCCTTTCATTAAATTCTTCCTAATTTCATTATAAGAACTCTACTCATCACCCAACCATGACTGAAATTAAAATCTATCTCTCTGACAAGGATGGCCAGGCAAGCAGCGAAGCCTTGAGAAAGTTGCTTGGCTTTTCTTTTTTTTCTTTTATTAATATGTTTATTTACGTATTCATTTTACATCCTGATCATAGCCCCCTCCCTCCCTCCTTCACCTCCTCAGGGTCCCACCCTCTCTCCCTTTCCTCTTCCCCATCTCCTCAGAAAAGGAGCACCTCCTCCGCCTCCACACATACAATCCCTCCCCAGCACATTGAATCACATCAGGACTGAGCGCCTCCTCTTCCACTGAGGCCAGGCACCACAGCCCTGTTGGGGGGGAGGGGGGTGATTGAAAAAGAGACATCCGAGTCCCATGGCAGAGACAGACCCTGCTCTACTTGTTAGGGGACCAAGTTGTCCATTGGTTACATATGTGTAGGAGGCCTAGGTTCAGTTCATGCACGCTCCCTGATTGGTGCTTCAGTCTCTGTGAGTCCCAGTGGACCTAGGTTAGTTGACTCTGTTGGTCTTCTTATGGAGTTCTTATCTCCTCTGTGTCCTTCTATCCTTCCCCCCTCTCTTCCACAAGGCACCCAGCACTCTGCCTAATGTTTGGCAGTGAGTCTCAGCATCTGTTTGGGTCCTCTCTTGAATGGAGCTTCTCAGATGACAGTTATGCTATTTTCCAGTCTGTAACCATAGTAGAGTGTCGTTAATAGTGACAGGGGTTGGTTCTGTCCCTTGGGGTAGGTCTCAGGTTGGACCATTCAATGGTTGGACATTCCTTCAATCTCTGCTCTATCTTTATCCCTGTACATCTTGTATACAGGGTAAATTTTGGATTGAAGGTTTTGTAGGTGGGTTGGTGATCCCCTCTCTCTACTAGAAGTCAGTCCTACCTAGCTAGAGGGAGGCCTCTTCAGTCTCCATATCCCCCACTGCTAGAGTCTCAGCTAAAGTCAGGCTTTTCTTATAAGAGGTGAGCTTATTGTATGATGCAGTATCCATGGGGACTAAAATTGAAGACAGGAAGATGCATGTGTGGTGAGCCCTGTAAATTCGTTATAATATTTACATGACTCACAAGTTGATGTGATGTTTTGCTGGAAGCCACATATGTCTTACTTCTTCCAGAATGCAATAGATGTCTTAAAAACAATGCTGGCACCCCTATTCTGGAAACTTCCCTTGCTAGGCTGAGGAATGTGTGTGCATGTGTGCATGTTATTATCTGTTTTCTGCTGTCCTTTACACCTCAATTAAAAGACTACAAATACTCCCAGACAGGAGAAATAAATACACCCAAATTGTCTATCTATCTATCTATCTATCTATCTATCTATCTATCTATCTATCATCTATCTGTCTACCATCTTTGAGACAGGGTCTCTCCATGCAGCCCAGGCTGGTCTTAAACTCAATATTCTTTTGCTTCTTCCTGTGGAGTATTGAGATTATAGGTGGGTGACAACATGTCTAGCAGTGAATAATTTTAGCATTTTGATTGTGAGCAAGAAGAAATAGAATAATCAAAAGGTTACTGGGTATCTTGGGTCCTGGCAGTGGAAAGTATGTGTATCACATGGTAAGGAATTCAGAAAGTAGAGGGCACCTAGAGGACAAACATCACCCAATTCACAGTTCTACTTAAGGACACACCACATGAAACCATACAGTATGGAAACCACCCAGTATATTTGCAATGTTCAAAATAGCTCATATAATGGCGATATCTTAGAAAACTTGGAATAGCTTTGCTTCAGGACCCAGCCATAACCACTTCTGGGTATACACCCAAATGACTCCTCACTGAATCACAAGGAAGTTTCCTCATCTATGTTCATAGCAGCCTTATTTGTAATAGCTAGAAACTGGAAACAACCCAGATGTCCCTCAACTGAAGAATGGATTAAAAAACTGTGGTACCTCCACACAATGGAATATTACTCAGCTATCAGAAACAGCAAAATCATGCAATTTGCAGCCAAATGGATGGAACTAGAGAAGCTCATCCTGAGTGAGCTAACCCAGACTTGGAGGATGCACATGGCATCTATTCACTTATAGTCAGATTTTAGCTATATAGTACAGGATATCTATATTACCACCAATGCACAGAAGGGAACATGGACATAGACTTTTTATTTATTTTTATTTTGTTTGTTTTTTAGTTTTCTTTCCCTGGAAATGAGACACTTTTCACTGGTGGTTCTGCCTTGTAGGCCCCCAGTGTATGAGGAGGCTCTTGGCCCTCATATGACTGCTGAACTGGGGCGGGGGACTGTTATGTAGGGACACTGCACTCCAGAGGAGTGGGATGGAAGGGTTAGGGAGTAGAGGGTGGGAGGGCGGGGCTGGGAAGGGGGGAAAGAGGACAATATGATGGAGATGTAACCTGAAGTAACATATAAATAAATCTATTTTTTAAAAACCAATTGAGTTACTACAATATTTAGGACAATGATCTAGTTTTGACATACAGTGTATTTTGTGTAGTGGTGGTGTCTGGTAAGGTGTCTTGAAACTTTAAAGAATACTGGATAAGCAATGCACCTTTTCTGGAGTGGTAAAATCTATTCTGTCTCAGGTCCTTGTAAGGATAGACTAATATACATTAGATTTAGTAAATATCTAGAGATTTCTGATACAGTCTCTTAATCTTGGGCATGAAGATCAACTTGGCTGTGGGCAATTAGTTTATCAGCTTATGGACTAAACAAGGAGGAAGCCAGGTGAAACAAGGGGAGACTCTATGGACTAAAAACAGGGTTTATGGCCTGGCATTGTTTTCAGCTGCTAAGTGGGCAGAGCCCAGATTAAGCTGAAACCCAGTGGAACAAGGAGAGATCCTATTTAAGGACAAGTGGATGGAGCCCAGGAGGCCAGAGCTCTGATGGTAGTGAGTCCTCACTCTCTGATGGAGAAAGTGCTGGTGAACTGAAGGCCAGATCTCCCTGAGGCAGAAAGAAGCTAGCAAGCAGAGAAAGCCTCAGCAAAACAGCGAAAGGCCAAGGACTAAACCCTGTGGATCAACTTTTGCCTAAAGGGGTTTGACATGTCAAAACAGTGGCCTGAATGGAACTGTGGCCAGCTTTAAAGATTGAGGCAGAGCGGCAGAGTTGCTGATACAAAGGAAATAAGTTGGCTTACAGACGGCTGAGGTCTCCTAGAGAGAAGAAAGCCTCAAGCCTTATTTAAGGTGAAACCACCATAGCCAATTTATCCTGACAGATCTACGTCTGAGATATTCCAAAAGAAAGACTGCTAATTGCATTAAAGTGTCTACCCCAGACTGTGTTCCTGATGACTGAGGACCTGCCTCAGAGTTTGTATCATTCTAAAAGGTTATGAAAATAGTTGTAATAGTTATCAATAGGTTTAGTGGTTAGGTAATAGGGGTTGTAGGCATTTGTAGGGTTAGTAGTTAAGTAAGTGTTTATATTTGTTATAAGTGAATATAGTTATTAATAAATAATTATTGAATAATTTAAAAAGTAACTCACATAGTTCTCTTGAAAACCTCCTCTCACAGGACTTTACCTACAGCTGCAAAGGGAAAACAGTGTCCCAAATGTCTTAGAATTTTGTCTGAACTGTCTCACCAGAGAAGTAGTTATCGTATGATGTCATGGTAGCCACAGTTCTTTGCTGAATAGATGCAAAATCTTCATGGCTGTGAAAATTATTTTGGACCATGGTAGGTTAGGGTGAAAGGTCCACAGCGTTATGGCCTAAAGCGTCCCCTTGGCCATGCTGAGACACTGTGACTAACATATTCCCCAGGTGGGAAGGGACAGCATCTCCTCATGGCCTCCCCATCCAGTCAGATAATCCATCAGAGGGTCTTGTTCTTTATTTTATTATTTTAGTTTATGTGCATGGATGTTTTGCTTGCGTGTTTGCAGGTATACCATGTATACGCCTGGTGCTCATGGGAGTCAAAAAAGAGTATCAGGTGGCCTGGAACTGGAGTTACAGATGGTTGGTTGGGAGTCACTATGTAGGTGCTGAGTACTGAGTCCTTTGCAAGAGCAACAAGTGCTTTTAACTCTTGAGCCACCTCTCTAGCCCCTACCGGCTCCTACCCAACGGACGACAGAAGCATGGGCTCCGGTATGCTCAGAATGGGAAGTTATAGGAATTAATATTAGAAGTAGAAAATAGGCCAAGGAGGTGATTTAGTTAGTAAAGCTCATGTCATGCAAGCAGGCAGATCTGAGTTCCAATCCCTGGACCCATGTAAACAAGCCGAGCATGGCAGCCTGACTTGTTACTCTAAGAGGATCTTTGGGACTCACAAGCCGGCCAACCTAGCCTACTTTGTGACAGACCCTGTCTCCAAAAAGCTGGACAGCATTTGAAAAACAACATGGTTGACCTCTGACCTCCATACACAGGCGCACAGGTACACGCACACACAGACCCACGTGTACACACAAAATAGCAGTAGGAATGTTGTCTCATCTAATCAAGTTTACCAGTATAATAAATCCCTAACATGTAGTACATGAGACAGAAAACGCTGCAAGGTGAAACAGAAGGGAGGTGAGCACACAGTCCTACACTGCAAACAAGTCTTGTTGCAGAAGGTTATCAGCCCCCATGGTGTCGGTCCACACTATGCAGGTCAGTTTTTTTTTTTTTCGTTCTCCAGAACCTTGGAGACTGGGAGTTTCTGTTTGTTTGTTGAGTCTTTGTTTTGTTTTAACTAATTTTTTTTTGAAAAGGGCAGTAAAGTCTTTCACAACTTCTGTATTACTTGTTTCTTTCTCATGAAATGAGCTATTCAAACTCTGCTCATGGGACTTGTGTTTAGGGATAAGCAGTGTCTATTAGAAATTAGTTTCCTCAGTGGGACCGAGTCACAGCTCTTCAGGGCTGGATACAGAGAACTTGTGTTGAGCAGATTATCTTTTTCCATGAAAATCTTTCACACTTGTGTTTGTATGGTGGCTTCTGCTTAACTTGACCAAGTTAACTCAATACCTTTTTTCTTTTCTGTCTGTGTATGGTGGGGGCTCCATATGTAGATCAGGCTAGCCTCCATTTGGCAGCAATCCTCCTCCCTAATATCTCAAGTACTGGAATTATAAGGAATGTGTACCACCATGCAAGACTAAGTTATTTTTGTTAAGACACTTGTTATTGTATTTCTCAGGCACATAATACTCTTGCATGTTCCATAACTATTTAAAAGAAGCAATGTAAACATCGGTAGGATTAAAATAATTCTCAGAATGTTATTATGTGAAGATGTAAACTTTAAAGTTAATGAGGAGCTATCAAGATAGATTTGATAAAGAGCAGTTTAGGCAAGTAATAAAGCTGGCATAGCCAGCTATTCATTTTTGAAGAAATAAAAAATTAATGCTGATTTTACATGAAAATCTAAAATAACCCCAGGACCAAAGATCCCAATGCATTAAACTCATAATGATAAAAGTATTAGCAGAAAACGTGGGAAAAGTATTTTTACAATCTCTTTATAGGAGAATTGTTTTTAATATAACCCTAAGTCCAAAGCACATAATGGAAGTGATTGGAAAAGGTGATGTCCTGACTATTTTAAGTTTTCAAGCAAAACCAAGAGCTAGTCTCCGTGTGTTATGAAGAGTCTCAAAGTAGTTCTTCAGAGAAAAATAAGCAGCTGATAGAAAACTTGAGATGATGGTTTCAAAAAAGAAGCAATCTGGAAAATGTTTTATTAATAATATAATGACATGAATAATTAAGGATCTGAAAGTTGAAGATTAAAACCTCTCCTGTCAATTTGTCAACACTGAAAAGAGGTTGGTGACCATTCATTTCTGAGGAAATTAAAATAAATCCTAATTTCACATGAAAACTTAAAGTAACTCCAGAACTGAATATTCGAATGTGTTAAAATTATAATAGTAAAAGCATTGGAAGAAAACAGGTGACAGTGTGGTTAGACGGCATCCCTGCCTCTCATGGGGCACGAAAACAGTGTCCTCATCTGGAGGTTTAGTCTACCTGAATTCAGACAATGTGAACCCTTTGGGGCAGTGCCTTCACTCTAAGCTGGAGAAATCCTACCTTGTTTGGGATTTGGATGTGTGAGAGGGTGTGTTATAGAAGGAGCCCTTCATGGAAGATAGTGGGAGTTGGAAACACCAGGTTGCTCTTGATTCTGCACATGGCCTGGGGCTTTGAAGGCTTCTGAATATGGACCGATGCTGTTAGCATTCTCAGGCTCACTGTTACACCTGGCGGTGGTTTCATTTCTAGAATGACCACTTGGGGGATGTGAGTGAAGAACTTGCTTTTGTTCTTTGGAAAATTATGATGAGGACACTATCTGTGGAAGACAAAGAGTTGGGGTGGTAGCATGACATGAGAAGTCCCCTCCATTTTACCTTTATTTTAAATAGATCTCTCAAATTGGTTGTGTTGGACATGGTGGTACACACCCATAATCCCAGCAGAGACAGGGACTGGAGGGGGTGTGGGGAGGACTGTGAGTTACAGGCCTTGTCTCAAAGTAAAGAAAGTAAATATCTCAGTCAGAAGGAATTTGCAGCAGCTCGAATCTGACCATTCACCAGTTGTTCACCAGGTGAAGACCTGGTACAACCTGCTCGGTAGCTCCTTCCCAGCAGGCCCAGCTTTAGGTCCTTGTCCTTGTAAACTAGAGTCTCCTCCCACACCAAAGATAATCACATTTCCTAGGACAATTACTGAGAAATATTTATACTTCCTTTTCCTGAACAAGGGTAGTTGTTTGTAAGGAACACAGATTGGGATAAAATTACAGTTCTGAGTTATTAGAATCATGCTCCAAAAAAATAAATATCACTGACTCATAGTCCAAAGGAAAGGGGATTTAAGGCAATAGTGATACGATCTTTCAAGTAGAATTCAGATCTATCCTTTTCATTTTCCATTAATGTAAATTGAAATAATTCTTCTTAATTTACCAAAAAAGTTACCAAAAAAGATCAATATATAAATTAGATAAATATATAAATCTGTAAATTAGAGTCTTTGTTTGTGCATGCATGGGTGAGTGTGCATGTGTTTGTGTTCCTGTGTGAGAATACAGTTGTGCACATGCCATAATATAGGAGTGGAGGTTGAGAACAACCTCAGGTGTCCTTACCCTCTGTCCTGTTTGAGACAGGGCCCTGTGGTTTTCAGTTGTGTGTACCAGGATAGCTGTGCTGCGAGAGTCCTGGGGCTTCTCTCGTCTCTGCCTCTCATCTCCTCATAGGGGTCACAGGATCACAGATGCTGTGCTATGCATCCAGCTTTCATGTGGGACCTGGGGATTTGAACTCAGGTCCTCACACTTGTGCAGTGAACAATTTTACCCACTGAGACATCTCCCCGTCCCAATTACAGTTACTCATATTTCTCTTCTCTGAGTGCCATTCAACTAGGGTTTTTTTTTTTTTAATGCAAAGCAATCCAAGAGAAAGATCAGACACTCTAAACTTTGCCTATTATAGGTCAACAATGTTACATGATGGAAATGAGACATAGGATTGACCTGTGGAATCCAAGAAGGCTGAAGCTTTGAATAGAGAAAGAACTTGGCCTCAAGACTGTTAATCTTCCTGTAAGGGTTTGGGGTAACTCACAATGTATTGAGCACCAGAGAAATATCTTCAGTTATGAGTGGTTGACACAGTTCCAAGCTACCAGGCTTACAGCTACAACATAACTGAACTGGATGTGTTTCCCCTGGGAACCAGACCCTAGTATGATTCCAGCTGCAAATCTGGGTGATGAGCTAAGAACAAGAAATCATCCTGAATGATGCTCTTTGAAGACACAGAGCACAGGCAGGTAGCCAGGAAAACAGCATCCTTGCTGGGAAGGAGAAGGCGGTTGTGTTGGATTGAAATAAGCAACTATAGGAGAAATGCTTACCAGTCTAATCAAGGGCAAAGGACATGCAGACTGCCACAAAACCAGCTTTGAACCAACTCAGCTTCGAAACAGAAAGGACTCAGCCAAACTAGGGGCACACACTGGCCTCTGCAGGTTCAGCCATTCAGTGTAACAAAGGAGAGCCTAATAAACAAGGGTGCGGGGGCAGGGGGGCTGGAACACAGACATTTATCAGCCCCTCCTCCCAGGTGCTTGCAAAAGTGAGTTTCACCATAGCTCCTAGGGGTTTTATTTTTTTCTTCTCCCTCCCCCGACCCCAAGGTATGTAGTATATATGTGCACTTGTGTTTTGTGGGTATGCATGCCCTGTGTGTGTGTATGGAGGCCAGAAGTTGACTTCTGGTATCTTCTGCTATTGATTTGCATCTTACAGGGTTTTTTTTTGTTTGTTTGTTTGTTGTTTTTTAATTATGTCTCAGCTGGGTGTGGTGGTGCATGCCTTTAATACCAGCACTTGGGAGGCAGAGGCAGGTGGATCTCTGTGAGTTCGTGGCTAGCCTGGCTTACAAATTGAGTCCAGGATAGCTAGGTTATACAGAGAAACTCTGCCTCAAAAAACCAAAAAAAAAAAAAAAAAAAAAGGTAGGTTTCTCATTGAATCTAGAGCTCACTAATTGGCTAGAATCACTAGCAAGTTCCAATCCCCATCTCTGCCCCTCTGGAGTTGGGGTTACAGGCATGCTCAACCTTGCTTGACTTTTTGCTCAGGTGCTAGGGATCCGAACTCAGGTCTTCACACTAGCATAGCAAGTGCTTTATTCGCTGAGGCATCTTCTCACCCTCCGGGAGGAGTTTCTCTCAATGAATGGAGCCACAGTATGTGCTAGTCCATACAGTTATATTGTAAATAGCCAGCGTATTTCACAATGCCTGGGAAATTGGTAAACCTCTTTTCACAGTGGTTGAATAAATCAACGTTTGTCCGTTTGGTAGAATATCCATGGAGAAAAGACAACTGAGCTAAACAATTCTTTGGGCCCTCCAAGACTTAGAATTGTTAAAAAAAATTCCATCTCTGTTCCCAACCAAGACCTTAGTTTTCAGTGAGCTCTCAGTTCATCTCAAAAGGTGCTCAGGAACTAAAACCGGTGTGAAGAGAAAACCAGCCCACTGAACATCCTTAGTAGTTTCTGGCTTACGTTTGGTGACTGGCATGAATGAACACAAGAAGAACTCTGTACTGGGAAGTAGACAGTATGCTGGTCATCTGAACCCAATACAATCGCCTGCTCCCTCCCAGCAAGGATGCTGTTTTCCTAGCTACCTGTCTGTCTTCAAAGAGCATCATTCAGAATGGTTCCTTGTTCTTAGAATCTGAATCTGAGTGGATGTGAGTGGACCCGTGATACCCCTCACAGTAGAGGTGGATGCTGACTCTAGAGAGCATGAGAGCTTGTTATACTTCTTAAGACCTTACAGATAAGCAGCACACCCAAGGGTTGGTCTAACTCACCCAGGCCTCTTCTGTTACATTGTGTTAAAGTATAAAATATGTGCTTAAAATTTTACTCTGCAGTGTTGGGTGCTAGGGATGTAGCTCGGTTGGTAGAGTGCTTGCTTCACATGCATAAGGTCTGGGGTTCAATCCTGAGCCGTGATTAGAATGGGTAGGATACTTCGTGGCTATAATCACAGCATATGAGGGGTAGAGTCAAAAGAATTAGGATTTCAAGGTTTGGCCGCATAGTGAATTGGACACAAGCCTGAAATACAGGAGATCCTGTCTCAAATCAACAACAAACAAATACTTTTTGTTGTTTCTATGTACACCCACTGAAATTTTAGATAATTTTAAGTTATTTCTTTTTTCCAGAGAAAATTTGGCTCTTAAATTTAATCAACTCTCCAAATATCTTTTGCCTTCTCTGTGTGTACTACCCCATCCCCTACCCCCATTCTCTCTATTATATCTACCCACTTCAGGAAAATTAAGGAAACCTGTCTGAAAGGAAAACGGGCCTAGGTGTATGGGGGGGGGGGTTCCTATACAAAGACACCTCCCACAAAATTGTTTCCCCAAATCCACATGAGAAGAGAAATAAGACAATTTGTCACACCCTCTGCCTAATTATGACTGAGCTGGGATTCTCTTATTCCTCTGTGGAGCCCTGCTCTGTCTTCCCCATGTATACACACCTGTGGTCTTGTAATTTTAAGACAGAGGCGGGAGATCATTTTAATGGGGAATGCTTCTATTTATAGAGGATGAGCGATAATTCCATAAACACTGAAGGCAGAAAAGCAACCCAGAGTTCAATGGTACGTACCTAAGATTAGATTGTTGCTTAAAATGCTGCCAAGTGTCTGTGTGAGCAGTTTCAGGTCCTCGCCATGTGGACAAGGACACCACTGTTGATGTGAATAATTGATACTCAGAGTCCACAAACACTTAACTGAAAGAACATGGGGACAATGTGCCGCCATCTCCAGAGGCACAACAGAAAATTTTAGTGATTGTTTGTGGTTCCATAAAGGACAGGCATTATCAGAAATGAATCCACTTGAATGAATTCAAGGAAGTGGGGGGCACCCCCCATGGCTAAGTGGTTAGGCCTTTCCACAGAGGGCAATGCCAACACAGCTGTCAGCCAGGCATTAGCTGCCCCCAGAGTGAAATGTGATGTAAACACCCATGTTCTGTGGCAAGGACAACTCATTTGTAGAATTACATAAAGATTCTGGTATGTTTTTTGTTTTTTTTTTTTTTTTTGAGTTTCTGGGATCCTTCTGGCAAAGGAAGGCAATGGATGAAAATGCTGTGAGGTTTGTGTCTAAGAAAGCAGAGTTAAGCAGGAGGTGCCAAGGTGTGCTGCTAAGAAATTACATCATGTAACAGATGTAGTGATTAGAGATCTAGTGATTAACACAGGAGATGCATTGGGGGAAGGGAGAGAGAAAGGCCATCTCAAAGTGGGGACATGAGGGAGAGGGAGACACAGACAAGCAGAGAAAGAACAAGACAAAGAATGAGACAGAGATAGAGAGGAACAGGACCGAAAGCAAGTAAGACAGACGGGGGCTGAGAGAGAAAGAGATCTGGGTGGCTTGGGGGACCCTGCAGTACCTGGTGTCTATGGGTGATGGTGGTGATGACCTAAGCTGCTGCTAGGTCCCTGAGGGCAGTCCAGTGGAAATGCCTGATTGCTAACACACTTTACTTTCTTTGTGTTGTGGGTCCTCCCCTGAGTGAGGTCATTCAGGTCCTGGAAAAATGCACTCCTGTTATGTGAGGGCTTAGAGCTCTCTAACTCCATGGTGCTCGCTGACAGACCATCAGCAATACTTACGTCAAGTTAATTTGACTGAGAATTGAAGTGAAATTGTGACACAATCCAGCAAGTGGCTACACAATCAGGCAATAAGGTGAAAATAGAAATGATCGTGATATTTTGGATCTGAGGTGATGCCAGTCGTTACTGTTTGGGCCATTTTATGTGCAGTAACTCATTTGACTCTCCCAAGAACTTGTGAATAGATACCGATTCCCTTATCTTAAAGGTGAATAGACAAAGGCATAGAAAGCCTTAGAATATCATAGGCACCCACCTGTAAATGTCAATTGACAGAGACTTGTGCCTGAAGCTTACAAGAACCTTTGTAAGTTTACCAAAAGAGATAAATTGGCTTGGGAAACAATTTAAAATCTGATTACTGCTAAAGCTCTCAACTTTGAAGTCTTAATACAATAAGTAGCATAGTGAGGGGAACAAATCTAAAGCATTTTCATTCTCTTTATATACTTTAAATCACTTTCTTATGATCCTCCAACCTTCAAAACTTGTGTTTACCAACCTTCAAACACCTTCTTAGACACTCAAATACTTTCTAATAAGCTTTCCTTTATGACTTGCATTGACCAACCTTGAAACACCTTCATAGACCCTCAAACACTCTGTTAAAAGCTCAAACACTTTCTTAGATACTCATAACTTAAGCTTTCATATCCTCAGAACTTACATAAACTTTACACTTTCCCTATCCAATTATTCACCATGAGACACGGGAGACTGATTACTGGGAGCAGTTGCTGTAAAGTGACTTCCTTTAGATAAAAGAATAGTAAAAAGTACTTTGAGACCTGTTTTCTGAGTCTGGTAAAGAGGTAAGTTGTGTCTAGACCTAGTATTTGCAACTCTAGAGTGAGGCTTGAAGCCTGATTTTTACACATGAAGAGGTCTGAGAGGGTGGCTGAAGCCTTGGTTTCTGCTGTTAAACTGATCTTGAAACCCTTCAGAAACCTGAGAAGGATAATCTAAACAGCCTACGTAACAGTTAATATGACTGAGGCTTACCCATTTACTTAGATGGCTACTCCACTAGGCTCCTGTGATGTTGATGGCTTCATTGGGGGCATAGGTCCCAGGGCAGCATCAGTTTTCATCTGCTAAGCCCAGCAAACCTGAGAGGCTTTCCTGTGGAGGAGGAACTTGAGAGACTGACCTTATTTTGTCTAGGCAAAATGGGGTAATCAACTCTCCAGGTGTCCTGTTTGTCCACAGTTCAGGCTGGACCTTAGCACCAGGTGAGGCATTGGGGCAGTCTTGCTAAGTAGCAAAATTGAGGTAGAGTCCTTTGTCATTGTGCCGATATCTTCTTGGAGACCTTGGAGTCACCACTAGAAGCTGGGGTCTCTGTCATAGTAAACTTTTTCATTAAACACTTAAATGCCATATTCAGCAGAGTCACTAACAGGTTTGAGGACCATAATCTATTAAGTATAGCTGAACTAAATAAACTTTTCTTGTTTTTACTTACCCATCATAGGCTTAACCTTGAAAACATACGCAGTAGCTAAATAAAGCTTATATATGTAATTAATTGTATCAGTTCTTAGTATGACTTCAAGTATATTTCTGAATACATTAAAAGATATGATCAATCATTTATAAGGTGGCTGACTACCAAGTTGCATTTCCTAATTATCCTTAACAGTTTGCAATAATTTAGTAGCTTCTGTAATATTAAAATAAAGTACCTTTTAAAGAAGGAAGACATAGAGGATAACCATAATTTCTAGAAGGCAAAACCTTTATAAACCTGGTTTTAAAGATAGGCCAGAAATTATGTAAACCATGTGGCAGCAGTTAAGATGGCAATAAAGTCCCATGTCTTTCCCATAACAAAGATGGCTGCCAGGTGACTGCCCTTAATGAAGATGGTGGTGCAGCTATGAGTCCACCTATTTTATCCCATAGTCAAGATGGTGACCAGCTACATGTTGTTTATATATGGTTTCTGGGGGTGTTGATAAGCAGCCACAGAGGGGGTTTTAAAGAAAACAGGCTGCTCTATAACCGTTGGTGTTGCCCGATGAGAAGGAGGTGGGGTGGGGCTAGGTGGTACCTGAAGTTGCGTGTGCAGAGTTGCTTGGTTGCTGAAGCTGTTTTTCGGTGAAGGAGGAGGAGGAGCAAGAGAACAATTTCCAAAAAGCCTAGACTCTCGGAGTTCAGACTGAACTGTCTGTGCAAGATTTGAGACAAATCCAATTTGGATAAAGTTCTCAGTTTTAGATCCCATCACACCCATTCCCAGCCTTTGCCAGAACCTGAAGTCTTAAATGTACAGCATTCCGCACATAAGCATGTACATCCTGGGGTTTTACAGTGTGGAGTGGGTAGTCCAGGTCAGATATCTCTGCCTTAGGCTACCTGGAGGGAATAAAGATCTGGTCTTTGTTCTAGAATGGACAGGCTGGCCCTGGCCTGCTGGCTCTTGGCAGGGGATCCTGCAGGGGTCTGGAGACCCAGAAGAAGCACCTAGTACCTCTTGGCAGCAACTGGGAAGGGATTGCCCATAGAGTCCAAAGTCAATCACCTTAGGTAGAGAGAAAGATGGGGGAGAGGAGTGTCCCCCCCACATGGGACTGGGGGCTCAACTCCTGGGTTTTGGCACCAAATGATAAGTTATTCTCTGGTGACCAAATGAGCCAATTCAAGTCAAATTAGAGTATATAAAGGCATGTTTATTGGTTGCAGCTCTCATTCAGGTTCACTGGTTCCAAGGAATGAGGCCAGAGAAGTCACCATGGGGAGGGACACAACAGGGAGGGGGAAGAAAAGAGAGAAACAGAGAAAGAGAGAAAGAGTGAGTGCATGCACACACATGGAGAGAGATGCAGAGATTCAGACAGAGAGAGAGAGAACAAAATATCTGGATTATACAGTAAAGATTTTTTGGGGGGAGGGGAAGCCCAGCCCCTGGGCTGGAAACTTCAGGGTAGAGGGTGGGGCATGCCAGCTATGCCCTGTAACAGGTATGGACTGAGGGATACTGGGGGAACCTGGAGGCCAGGTCCACTTTGGTATGTTAAATATGTACCTCATCTGCCTATTCAGAGTCTGAATTCCAACATCAACTCCAGAAGGAAGGCAGTTTAACTGCAGAGCCTGCTTTAATCTGTAAACCTTAAGTTGCCATTTCTCTACCCTTGACTAGCTGTCTAATACAGGATGCCCAGGTATATTTAAATTTCAGATAAATTCTTCTTATCTGACAATGGAGAATGTTCCAAGTACCACATAGAACAAAATTATTCTAAAATGTTATTCATTACTTATTTGAAGTTTGGATATATCTACCTTGGGGGGTCTCTTGCTTTTATTTAATGAATTATCCAACCCTACAACACAGGAAACTATATACATTAAGGAACCAGACAGCCGAAAATGATTAGTTCAAGTGTTGGCACTGTGATGGTTAATGTTCATGTGAACCTGAAAGACTCTAGAATCACCTAAGAGACAAAGCTCTGATATGTATGAGAGGGTTTCTAGATTAGGTTAAGTTGGGTGGGAAGACCCTTGAATGTATGTGACACTATTCTATTGACTGGGATCCCACAATGAATGAAACAGAAAAGGACCTGGGCATCAGCATAAGGATCTCCCTGCCTCCTATGTGTGGCTGCAATGCAACCAGCAAACTCAGCCCCTGCTACCATGCCCTTCTTACATGGTGGACTGTAAGGTCAAGCCATGAGCCAAAATGAATCTTCCCTTACTTAAGTTGCTTTTGTCTGGTGTTTTGTCACAACAATGAGAACACTGACAGGTACCAGATCCTGAAGCAGGACACCTATCATAGAACTAAGTGCATAGTTCTTTTCCATAGCCTAGAAACCATCCAGAAATACATGTACTTGGGCATGAGCAATTAGTAATGCCCATAAATAGGCTGAACCTGTTTAAGACTTACAGGTTTTAGAAAAAATATGGATGTCTCTGTTTTCCAAAGAGTGCCAAACTTTTCCTCTTCTATTGTTGCTCCTTCCCTCTGTTTCTTCTCTGCCCCTCCTTCATTTTTTTCTCATTTTTTAATGGCACATTAATTCTAGTCAGCCTATGGATTAAAGTCTATAATGGTAAGGAAGGCACAGCAGCAGCCAGTGAGAGCAGGAAGCTGAGAGATCACATTGTCAGTCACAGACACAAAGCAGAGAGATGGAACTGGAAGCAAGGTGAGGCTGTAAACTCCCAAAGCCTGCCCCTATGATGTGCTTTCTCCAACAAGGCTTTACCACCTAAAGATTCCATAACCTCTCTAAGCAGCACCACCTACTGGGGACCAAGTGTACAAATACTAGAGCCTATGAGGGACATTTTTTCATTTAAATCACCACAGTGTTTATGTGCTGAGTTCTGTGTAAATTACATAAGATAAGTAGAAACTGGAGGACAATTTGTTGCTAACTCCATAAGCTAACAAGAAGGGAACTTTCTAGATTGGCTTGTTGTTATCTTTAAGTTTCGGCACTCCAAATCTATCTTTAATATTTCTACTTTTTAGAGACCTTGGTTAGTTCAGTGTGACAAAAAAGTAACCCAGTAAAACTTCAGGGGGTGGTACAGAATGTACCTGGTTACAGTCTTGGCTTATAATATTTCTTTTAGCGCACAGCCTCCTGGGTGACTAGACACAGAGTGTCTATGTTCACTCCAGAGAGGAGGCAAGGAGCTACTGGATATGAAAGTTGGCCTGCTGTGGCTCGTCTTTCTTTTAACTCGCACGGAGGGCACCAATGGCTTCCTGCAGGTGAGTTGGTGCATGTCCTGTTTCTTTTGGCAACCATCTTTCCTCTCCACATTCCTGGTACCTTCAGAATCTACAACTCTCCAGGCAACTGAGATACAGAGGTTGGTGGATTGGCACCAGAAGCCCCGCATTCTTGTGTCAGTATTACTGGCATTCACCATGAGGTCTTCAAGAAATTATTTTATCTCTTTGAAGTGCACTACGTGCACTTGCTCCTTCTGTTCAAACTCTGCATAACTTACTGAGGTAGAAAAACTAAAACCAGACTCACAGAGCTGACTCACTAGAGAAGAGTTCTTGTTCTGCAAGCATGAACCCAAGTTGGAGTCCCCAGCATGCTCTTAGAGATGCTGGGGATGGCTGTAACCCCAGTACTGGAGGGTGGAGACAGGCCGACACTGAGCCAAGCATTCCAGCCAAAACAGCAACCAGCTCCACCACAGCAAGAAACCCTGTCTCCAAGGAATAAACCAAACAGTGATAGAGAAAGACACAGACAGCTGCCTTTGATCTTTTTGTGTGCACAGGGGTGCACTCACTAATATACCTGTGTGCTTGCAACATGCACATGTGCACATGCACACGCACACGCGCACTCACACCTCACAATACTTCCCTCCCCATCAAAAATTAAAATCTTTCTGTTATCTGATAGATCTCCATGACCTGCCTCTATGGACTCTGGTCTTCTGCCTTCTCCCACTTCTTCATGCTCTCCAGTCCCTTACTCTAACTTCACAGTTGGCCACGTTCATAGCACTGGGCCTGCACACACACTGTTCCTGCCTCCTGCAAAGCTTTTCCAGCAGGCACTATCACATGCTCCAGGTCTTCACTAAAAATAAGCCTCACAAGGCCTTTCTTGGCCACCTCTCACCATCCTTGTGTTGGATATTAGATCAACGATCTCAGGTCATCTGGGAAACTCAACAGGCCTTATGATTTGCAGATCTCAAAGCCTCACCATAGTTATCCTCTTTCCTTTTACTTTTTAAGCAGAAAAATGATGACAAGAGAGCAAAAGGAGATGGCAGTGTGGTTGAAAAAAAGCATCCAGGTAAGAGTTTAGATGTACGCTACATTGGACATCGATACCAAGAAAACAGAGTTTCCACCTTAGCAATGGCAGGTGATGCTAGGCATATTATGAAACTATTCAAATCTGTAGAGTGAGAACACTACTAGTTCTTTTTTATTTTATTTTATTTTATTATTAATTTAGTTTTTCAAGTTACATCTTGATCACAGCCCTTTGCCTCCTGCCCTCCAGGCCCCACCCTCCTTCCCTGTCTGTTTGGGTCTGTTGGTTGTAGGATGGTTGTCCTGTGCTATATGGTTAATAACCACTTACAAGTGAATACATACCATGTGTATCTTTCTAGGACTGGGTTAGCTCATTCACGATGAGTTTTTCTAGTTCCATCCGTTTGGTTGCAAATTGCAATTAGATTAATTGGTTTGTTGGTGTTTAACTTCTTCAGTCTTTGTAAATTTGGATATTAGCCCTCTGTTGGATGTGGGGTTAGTGAAGATCTTTTCCCAATCTGTAGGCTGCCGTTTTGTTTTAATGGCAGTGTCCTTTGCCTTACAGAAGCTTTTCATATTTCGTGAGGTCCCATTTATTGATTGTTGGCTTTAGAGCCTGAGCTATTGGTGTTCTGTTCAGGAAGTTGTCAACTGTGCCAATGAAATCTAGGCTTTTCCCCCATTGAACAATAGTAGTTCTTTGGAGAAAGACTGTTTTGAGGACTAAACGCACAGTGTACTAGTTGGTATATTTACTTCTGTGGTCAAATGCCTTACCAAAGCACTACAAGGGAGGAGCAGCTTATTTGGGTTCATGATTTAACAGGCAATGCTGCCCCTCGTGCCTGAGGCAGCTGGTCACCCACATGCAGGAAGCTTCGGGAGGAAAGCTGAGTCTCAGCTTGCTTTCTTTTTCCTTTCTTTGTTCAACTCATGGAATGGTACCACCCGCAGGGTAGGTTTTCTCTTCTTAGTTAAACCTCTCCGGAAACTCTTTCAAATACACATCCAGAGGTGTGTCTCCTAGGTGACTACAAATCCTAGCAAGCTGATGATGATGATGAGCATATTGCACCTACAGGAGTCTGTTGTTTGCTCTTTTTCTTTCTTTTTTTTTTTAATACTTTATTTTTTTTCTTCAAGTTACATCTCAGTAACAAACCCCTCCCTATTCCCCCTTCCTATCCCGCCCTTCCACCCTCTTCCCCCCAGAAGTTTCCCCTTTCAGTCCAACAGATGGTTCCTTCTCTTATAACAGTAAATACTATACAAAACAACAGATATAAATATGCCACATTTATGAGAGTTAAATGGCCCAGTATACCTTCCCAATGTCCAGTTTATACATATTTGGCCCCTGACTTTAACATTCTACTATCTAACCATCTCCATGAGTTTAAAGGTCTATATCTGACTCAACATTCATACTAACTTGCAACACACTTTTAAGAGTATCTTCTTAGATCTATAACACCCTCTTGATTCCTAAACAACTCAAAATTTAACTATGAGACTCTAGCTGTCTATTCTTCAACCACCTCAGAGACCTGAGAGGGATAAATATATCTGCTTATATAGGAAGTGCAGGGCCTGCAGCTTCCAAAACTAAGAAATGACATACCAGTGACTGCCTGGACAGTTCCCATTTTCTCTCCATACATTCCTGCATCAGTCTTCAGCCTTTGGGTCCTGTTTCTCTGACAGACATTTGTTGTAGAGCAGGGATTATGAAGGACTTACCTACCCTGTCTTGGCGGGGGCCTGCAACCACGGCAATCCAATGTCGCTGGGACCGTTCAGCTCTACACAATGCCCCGGCTGGAACCTCAGTGAAGCCTGCAAGATCAACTTCTGCCTACAAACTCCTTAGGTCATCTAAACAGCTGAGAACAGAAGGACTGAACATAGAAGGATTGTACTAACATTTTTAATCATTTTTTCCATTTGGGTTCAGGTCCCAAACAGGTTTACTACAACCCAAATCAGCAGGAAGTCACTTTAAGAGAGCGACATCCCATGCCCAGAGGGTGGGGAGGGTGTTTCTCTGCCCTTCTTTTTGGTTATTTGAAGGATAACTGAAAACTCTGATATTTAGGGGAAGAGATTACAAGCTGATAAATGGTCCTGTTTAATGGGTTTTGGAGGTTAGCCCCAGGGACTTTCTACTTTTCCTTTTCTGTATCCTTCTTCCTCTCCTATGTAGGAGTGCATAGGCTTGAGAAAAATGAGACATAGACATAGCACAGGAAGGTCCAAGAAGAAGGGGCAGATTATTGAACATGTTTGCTCTTTTTCTTTTGTGCCTCACTACTATGTATGAGTAATGGGAGTCTGTTGTTTGCTCTTCTTCTTTTGTGCCTCACTACTATGTATGAGTAATGGGAGTCTGTTGTTTGCTCTTTTTCTTTTGTGCCTCACTACTATGTATGAGTAATGGTCAGAGCTCTCGGTTTGGGGGTGAGTCCTAGTATGGATGTTAACATGCAGGCCTGATATTTGAAGCACTGAATGTATTTCCTCCTGAAAACATTGATTCACACAGATGATTGCTAGATTCTAGGGCCAGTCCACAAAATCCTTTGTGACATGCATTGCATTTAGATACACTTACATGGCATATGGCCATGTGCTAGCCATACATAAAACATATCCCCATGCAAGACAACTGGGAAGTGAAACAAACATTTCAGTATGGAATACCTCAAGCAAGCTCTCCCCAACAGTAACAATAACAATAAAAATACAGCAAGTATTTATTTATTGATCTGACACTATACCAGGGTGTATTTAGTTCTATTATGTGGATTGATCCCTCATACTCACCCTTTGACTATCTGCACCCATCTTTATTTTAAAGATAGTGAAACTAGGGCCCAGAGCTAGGTGCTGTATGATAGGATTGAACCATGTCTATCTGGTTTCAGTACCATTAACTCCTCAGGAAGTGACCATGGTCACATTTACCCTGTTCCCTATCTTTTGGGGTACTCCCAAGGCCAGTGGGACCTGAATACAAGATTTGAACTCAGTCACTCTGGCTGCAGAGATAGCACATGCAAAGGCTGAAGTTAAGACTGGGCTTGGTGTGTGGAAACTGAGGATACCATAGCCCCAAGTACAGAAGGCTTGTCTTTTGGGGAAAGAAAAGAAAATCATTTACTTATAGAAATAAGTAGCTGGAAGTAAGTGTGCACAGATGAAAGCTAAGGTCCAGTTGTGTTTTTCTTTTGTATTTCAATCAAATACCCAAACTCCCACTAATGAACAGAACATTGGAAAAACAAAAATAATAACAAAAAAACCCAAGTTCTTTAGAAAGGATGAGGTTGGGCATTTTTATGTTGGAGATACTTCAAAGAAACCAAAGCTGGGGTATGGAGGAAGAGTGAGGAGGATGTTCAAGCCTGTTTCCCCTTGACTCTGGGGTAGGACAGAGAGTGTGGGAGCTATTGGCTAGCACAAGTGGGTGGATGGATCTAGATGAGCCATGTGTGAGATACGTCTGTTTGTGCACATGTCATGATGTCATGTCAATATCTAGATGTGCAGAATGTAGTGACAAGTATCAGGGAGAGTCCAGGAACTCTAGGGAGGATGTGATGACTGCCAAACCATCTTTCCCACAGACAAGCACCTTCTAATCACTTCTCTCTACCTCCAGGCCAGACCTATGAGCTGCTACTTCAGATGACTTACAGAGACCCAGAGGAGAAGAGAGAATCGAAGAGATTTCTGAGGCTCTTGAAATCTCCATCACGGTGCTTACACGGGCCCAGCAAGATCATCCGGGTGAAGGCCACCACATGTAAATTAGCTTCCTAGTGATCAAGAGTGTTAACAGGGAGGGGGTGGACCAGCTAGGGTAGGTAGGTAGTGCTGTGGAAAATGATCACTCCACACAAGCTCTGTGGCATCAAGAACTGATGTTTCTTCCTCATGGGAAATGTCCATTGCACATTGGCAAGGGGCCTGTGTCTGTGGTTGTCCCCTCAGGTACCAGCTGATGGGAAAGATCTTACTTCAAATATATCCATTCTGAATAACAAGGAAATGAAACCCTGAAGATTCTCACACATTCTTTGGCTGAGAACAGGCAGATATTAATCTACTCCTATTTTATTGGCCAGAATTTATTCTATGACTCAGTCTAGCCTCAGGAGACCAGGATATGAAATCCCACTATGTGTCTTGAACATAGCAAGAAATAGTTGGTAACTCAAACCACAAAAGTGCTTCCCAAGAGAGATTAATGATTTGGCTAAAACCAAGTCTCAAAGGGTTCAGATCACCCCCAGCAGCAGGAGCAGGGAACTGAATAGAAATGCAAATTCTTCAATCTGTTTCAGACTTGTTGGAGCCCTGAAGCATGGTGAGGTTCGACGGGTACTCACTACACACTACCATGTTCATTTCTCAAACATATGCTGGACCATTCTCCCTTCACCTCTCTGTTAAGAGGGAGAGACTTTTGATGGGAATGTAATGGCCAATACAAAATAAGGAGCACACAGCATTGACTAGTAAATGTTTTCATAATGTGCCTCACCTCGAAATCATTCTGCCTTTCTAAGTTTTTTAAACATTTGCTTTTTTATGCATATGACTGTTCTGCCTGCATGTATATGTGTGCACGGTGTGCATGATTAATACCTGAGGAAGCCATAAGAAGGTTTCAGATCGACTGGAGTTGGAGTTCCAGATGACTGTGAGTCACCATTTGGATGCTGGGAAACAATCCCAGGTCCTCTGCAGAGCAGCAGGTGCTCTTAAACACTAAGCCATGTCTCCAGCCCTGTCATGTGGAGCACTGATAGGTGGTTGGATGGGAACTCAAATGATACAGTGCTCAAATACCTTTTAGAGCCTTTCCATAATTCTACATTGTGACTATTCTCTTCTGCCTTTCTCTTCCATCACAGCTGATACCTATGGGATCCATAGCCTTGTTTTGGATGCTAAGCCTAGCCATTTGTATTTTGTCTTTGCTAGGATTTTCATGCCAACCTCAGAGTCTATGAAGTTAGACATTTCCATATCTTAAATGTGTTGTCATCCTTCCAGCTTCTGCTGAGAAATCCTTGGCTCAGATTCCAAGTCAGAGCCCAGGACTCAGCAGAAGCCAGTTTAGAAAGTAGACACCATGAGACCGTATCCTATTTCTTTTTCTATATGCAGACTGCAGAAGCCTAAAGGGGTTCCTGGAGTGTGCCTGTGAAGACAGCTATGTGTGGTTTCCTCCCTCCTGCCTTGATCCCCGGAACTGCTACCTTAACACAACTGGACCCTTCCCAAGCTGCAATTGTCCTCTCAAAGGCCTCAGGCAGAGCATTAATTTCTGTGAGAGAGGAAGTGAGTGCCTCTTGGCTGTGGTACTCTCATCCCACCATGCTACTGGATGCTGTGCTCTTTGCCTGGTTAGGGCAGCAGATGTCAAAGGGCAGTGATGAGGTGGGGATACCCTGTTAGCTTTGTCTAGACCCAGCGAAAACTTCCTAAATGCAGCAGCCTCCAAACCACAAGATGATGTCTGGGTGTCATTTCAGCTTCTAAGTGCCTCCAGCTCAGCTCTGTGATTGCAAGATTCTATTGAGATTTAGAAAGATGCACTAAAATCCAAGTGAGCAACTGCCTGAGTCAGAACATTTTCCTTCTCCTTTTTCTCTTCTGTACCAGCATCAACTCTGGATGTGTGAAGGCAGGAAGAACACTTGGTGATTATATTGAAAGGAATGATCTAGATTGTAACAAATATATTCTGAGTTACACACACACACACACACACACACACACACACA
>CAJQZJ010032225.1:2061527-2072349 GCA_907164525.1 Lophiomys imhausi
TCTGTCATACATGCATACATGTAGAGAGAAAAACACAGACACAAACTCTCTCTCTCTCAAACACACACACACACACACACACACACACACACAATGTATACAACCTAAGAAACCAGGGTAGCCACTGTTGGCTTAAATTCCAGTTTTATGAAGGATGTGATGAGTGTACTGACATGGACTCCAGACCTTTCTGGACGTTAAGACAATCTCCCCTCGCTGAGTGCTGTAGCTCCTGCCTATAATGCTAGCACACAGGAGACAGAGGCAAGAGGGTTGCTCTGGACAGTCTAGGCTTAGTTTGAGATACTATGTGCAAAGAAGAAGGAAGAAGGAGAGAAGGAAGAGGAGGAGGAAGAGGGAGAGAGAAGGAGGAAGAGGAGGAGGAGGAGCTTGTCTAAAGACTGCTCTAGTCATCTTGATGCTCTGGGTTTTAGATCTGAGGAAAGATTGAGGGAGGAGCCAGAAATAGTCCATTTAATTGGGCATACCTGGTTCAGCTTTCCAGGACCACAGCAATTCAGTGTGGAAATCCTGTATCTATTAAGGACCATGTTCATGACCAATTCCAGGGTAAACTCTTAGGGAGGCCACAAAGCATTTGTTTGGCAATGTATTAATTATCAGGCTAAAGGGGGAGTCTACATTGTATCATAAGGAGTAAAAGAAGGCAGTTTCTTCAACAAATGATAATAAAAGCCCACATTTTGGAAGAAGGCCTATTTCTGAGCCATCTACAAGAAATAGAAAGAAGACTCAGGCAGGCATTGTGCTCATGAGGGGCTTCCCACAGTATCGTGGAGACAGGTATAGCCAGATGAAGAAAGTGGGGCTGGAAAACAGAGGTAGAAAGAATTTTCCATTTAGGGACCAGAGAAGGGTATCCAGAGAAGCTAATGATTAGATTGTGAATGAAGAATGAACAGGACTTGTCAACAGAGGGACCAACTCTGCACATAACAGCACTCGCCCTGAGCTAGTAAGCATGGGACTTGTAGGAGTTAGCAAACTGCTTTAAAGTTGTGCTGTGGCTGGGGAGATGTCTCAGTCAATAAAGTGCTTGATGTGCAATCATGAGTGCCCGAGTGTAGATCTTTGCTGGGCACAGTGGCACATGCCTATAACCTCAAAACTGGGGAAGCAGAGACTCAGGATCCCTGGGCTGTCTGGATAGCTAATCTACTTGAACTGGCCAGCTCCAGGTTCAGTGAGATACCTTGTCTCAAAATAAGGTGGAGAATAATTGAGAAAGACACTAGACATCCCATCTCCATGTACACACACATATACACGCACACATGCACACTCACATGCACACACTCTTTCTCTCACACACACCCCACACCACACACTCACACTCTCACACACACCCAACAGCAAACACACACACACACACACACACTCTCAATGAGTGACTTGGCTTGATCACTACCATGTTCTCACAGCTATTAGAAACTCATCACCAAAAACTCTCCTTCATTATTTTAGACAAATATACTTTATTAAAATGTCTACCATGAATTCTGAAGAATACTTTCATAATTTTATGCTGCTGATAAAATCAAGTTAGAAATTTATTTTATCTAAGGACTTCCCTCCCCCCTTTTTTTCCATAGAGGTTTGGGGCACTTTTGAAATTGAAGAAGAATTTCCCAAAGACCTTTGGAATTCATCGTCTGCTGTATACTATGACTACACAACTAAAATTGAAAATCAAGTAAGAGCTATTTATTATGCAAGGATTGTCTTTCTAACCACAAATTTGGATGTGTTTCAATTCAGAACATGCATTAAATACATATTTTACATGTATACATATTTGCATATAGGGAGTGCCCATGTGGTTGCTGTGTGCACACCAGGGAAACAGAGAAAAACGGAATCAAATGTTGTGTTTTCTTTTTTCTATCCCCCTTCCCCTACTTCATTTTTCCTTTTATACAGGAGCTTTCCGTGGCCTGGGGCTTATCAATCCAACCTGGGTTGGCTGACTAGTAAGTCTGTATGATCTGCCTGCCTCTGTCTCCCCAGGGCTGAGATTATAAATATACAGCCTCAGGTTTGGATTCTTCTTTTTTTTTTAAATGTGGGTTCTGGGCCTCAACTTTAGGTCTTCATGCAAGACAAGTGTTTTACTGACTGAACTATAGCACCTTAGTTTCTTGATAACATATTCTTAAAGGCTTATTTAATTTTAAATTGTGTGTGTGTGTGTGTGTGTGTGTGTGTGTGTGTGTGTACATGCTTACAGAGTCCAGAAGAGGCCATCAGATAGATCTCCTGGAGTTTGACTTAGAGGTGGCTGTGAGTCCCAACGTGGATGTTGGGAACCAGGAACTCAGGTCCTTGGCATGCTCCTAACTGCTGAGCCAACTCTTCTCTCCCTTGTGCATATTCAATTACTTATTTCTGTTGACTTCTTACAGAGCTGCTATTTGCTGTGCCCACAGTAGACATTCCTTGAGCATTTTCCTGAGATTTTTACCAGTGGCTCTCTTAATTGTCTGTGCTTGCTTTTGCTTACTTGTTTGAATGCTATACTAAGGATTCCTGACTATTTTATGGTTTTTAATTACACACAATAAATCCACACCATAGGCTCAATTGTCAGCATCTTAATTTGTTCTACAAAGAAGCATCTCTTAGAAGCTTAATAGAGTTACTAAACAAAACTAGGCTTCACGGCAAAGTTGTATAAGAACAAGACCAGTTAATTCGATGACTAGAACGTAGACTTGGGCACACTGACTTCATGGCAAAGTCATGTAAGAACAGAGCAGTCGATGTGCCTATGTCGAGGACCAGAACATGGATCTGGGTACAGTTATTATATTATTTAGTACCCTATCTCCTCCTATTCTTTGCTATTGATTTTCTGACCCTCGCTGCCCCCCCCCCCCCCCATGTGCATGTGCGAAGGCCAGAGATCGATGTCAAGTGCCTTCTGGTTAAAAGATGTGCACACATTACCATTGTTATTATTGTGAGACAAGGTCTCCCACTGGACTCATGAATTGGATGGACTGGTTGAGCAACCAGCTCCAGGGTGTGCCAGTCTCTACTTCCCATCACTAGGGCTGCAGATGTATGTGGCTATATGCCCCTCGTATATGAGTGCTGGAATCTGAACTCAAGTCCTCACGACTGTGGCAACCACTTTACTGACAGAGCCACCTCACCAGCCAGCCTCTGATCACTCACGCTTTCCTGCATCCTCAAACATAAATTGTGTCTGTGTACTCTCAAATGTTGTTTTAACTGTATTTGTTATAACATAGAATTTCTGCCCATGTTCCCTTCTTCCTTTGTTCATCTGTTATTGGTTTATTTATTGTTTGCATCCGTATTTTTTTTTTTTTTTTTGCTCCAGTGTCTTTTTGATGTGTCAGGACAAAGACTGAATCATCGTCTTTTGTTTTCTCTCTAAGCTTGAAGAAGTATACAGAGGAATCCATGGTTTTGACTCAGTTCAGGTCACCCAGTTTCGGTAAGTCACATCTGGTCTTAGTAGGGCTTCTCCTGAATTCTACACTGGTCCTGAGGATGCCCAGTAATATTTGTGGCTTTGACAGAATTGTAAAGTCAATGCTAGGGAGATAGCTTACTCAGTAAGTGTATCATTACAATCCTGAGGGTTGAAGTCTGACCTCAGAATCCACATAATAAGGCCTGGCATCATAGTGAACAAATGTAATCCCAGTGCTGGGGAGGTAGAGATAGGGAATCCCTGGCCAGTAAGACTCACCTAATTAATGAGATCCAGGACAGTGAGAGATCTTGTCTCAAAAGAAGTTGTCAATAGGCATTCCTATTGACAACCTAGGGTTGTCCTCTGGCCTCCCTATGCAAATACGCACATGCATGTGCATATGAGCACACATATACACTCATGCATAGAAGAGCATTCACACATACTAAAAACAGAATTATAAACATACAGGCATAAGGTAGGACTACCTTGAGTAAGTAAGGGGGAAATCATGGTGTATAGGTTCTGAAAGTGGTGAGGGGTGGCGTGGGGGATGTGGGTGTAGGGAGGTGATCATTTACCATCCCAGCAGACATGATGCTGCATCTTTTGGAGGCAGAATGGGAACCTTGTATCAAATATCCCTCTGGGCATGTATCAAGTATAGACTGTGGTTCAAAACTCAGAAGTCATTGTCTACAGCAAATAAAGAGATATTTAGTAAATTAGCCTTTTGTTTATGATTCAGTTCAAAGTTATTTGGAGTTGAACATGTGTGGACCAAAGGCCAGCTACTTGTAGTCCACTTACTGGAGGAAGTAGCTTAGAGGTCAAAGAACCTGACTCATTATTTTTTCCATGGTTGACTTCAAACTAGTCATGGGAAATTTCAACAATGCTTGCTATAAATATATTCTTATTCCATAAAATCATTTAGAAAGTCCCAAAGGAGTAATTTTCTTTAAAATCCAACACAGAGAAGGAAGAACATTGCTTCCCTTTTCTCATATTGAATCTGTGTAATAGATCTCTTTCTTTCTTCCTTTCTTTCCCTTTGCTTTCAGTGAACTACTAGATGAAACTGAGTTCCAACTCCAACAATTTGTGCATTCAAAAACTGAAAGAACAGTCAGGCATGATAGTGCACGCTTGTGATCCTAGTGCTCGTGGTATGGAGGCAGGAGGATTGCCATTATTTCATGACTGACCTAGAGTACAAAGTGAATTCAAGGTTAGCCTGGGTTACACAGTGGAACCTTGCTTCAAGACGAAACAAACAATAGGTAGGAAAATAGTTGGCAAGTGGTTCAGGGTAGGCCATACCAAGGCAAAAGCATCCAGAAGTTGTACTTCGGAACTTCAGATTAGGACAATGAAAACTTGTGTCTCGATCACTGTTTTAAATTGAAAATAGATTCTTCTGTAATACAACATACCCTGATTATAGTTTCCCCTCCCAGTACTTCTCCCAGTTCAATGTGAGCAGCATGGTGACTGGAGAGATGGCTCAGCTGTAACGAATATATACTGATCTTCTAGATGACTTAAGTTTGGTTCCCAGCACCCATATCAGGTGGTTCACAACCATCTGCAACTCCACCTCCCTGAGTATCTGATACCATCTTCTGGCCTCCCTGGCACGTGCACTTATGTATACATAACCCCCCAATACACTCATACGCACAGTAAGCATTTAAATGTTTTTATTTTACACTTTAAAACATTTAAAAATATGTTTAATGAAAGAAAATGTAACACTAAGACAAGAGTAGCTGGGCATGGTGGCTCACACTTGTAATCTCAGTACATAGGAAACTGAGATAGGATTGCAGCAAGTTCCAAGCCAGCCTGGGTTCCATAGTGAACTCCAGGCCAGCCTGGCCTGTAGAGTCAGACCCTATCTCAAAACACAAAACAGAAGAGTGACGGCAACCCAGTGCTGACCTCATGGACTCACTAACCATAGGACTCATTTCAACAACTTGTGTGTTCTCAACTTTTCTGTCTTCAGATGCCATCTGTGTGCCTGTGGTTTCCAACTTTGTCACCTGTGCTTGGTCTCTTCCCTGAACTCTGAATATAAGCCACCAACTTGACATCTCTGCTTGCTCTTCCAATGAGCATGTCAAACCCTTGTCCACCCCTCCCACCCCCCATACCTCCAATCCCCCTTCAGCCCACCTACTCCCAGGCCAGCCACCTTTTCCACCTTCTTCTTACCTGTTTCTTCCAGTTGCTGGACTCAAACTGTGAGCCATGCCCTGTTCTCAGTTACTTCCTGAGCTGTAACGAACACATCATGCTGTACATAGACACTCAGTGGACAGCCCCATCAAATCTGACCAACTGCACACAGCCTGTCCCACCCAGCCTGTCTAGTTCCTCCTGTTCCTTTCTAGTCAGTCTCTACGGCTACCTCATCACACTCCACCAGAAGCATCCAACGAGTCTGATTTTTACTTCCCTGGGCTGGTTTAACCTGCTCAGGAATATCATAAATGGAATGTCTTCTTTTTTTAAACCTGGCTTCTATCATTTAGAAAGAAGTACTTGCAATTCTTTTCTGTTTTTTCTCTGTAGCTCTCCCACCTTTTTATTTATTGTCCAGTAGTATTCCACCGTGTAAACACACTAATCTTGTTCCCATTCTGTGTAGTTATTCTTTTGTTATTTTTTCTCTTTTGGTTTTTCAAGACAGGGTTTCTCTCTGGCTGTCCTGGATTCACTTTGTAGACCAGGCTAGCGTTGAACTCACAGAGATCTGCCTGCCTCTGCTTCCCTAGTGGTAGGATTAAAGGTGTGTGCCACCACCCCCAGCAATTACAGACAGCTGTGAACTGCCATGTAGGTTCTGGGATTTGAACCCCAGTCCTTTGGAGGAGCAGTCAGTGCTCTTAACCACTGAGCCATCTCTCCAGCCCCCCTGTGTAGTTATTCTTAGCTGGTTTCTTTCTTGTACATCCAAACTCTGCTTTCCTAACAAGTCTGTCAAATATAACCTCAATCTAAATGTTTCCCATATAAATGATTATCCAACTAGTTCAAGCCAAACCACCTCTTTCTTGGCTCATCTTCTTGCTCTCTAGTTTGCCTTCTTTCAGCTTCTTTCTGTGCATTACTTCCTACCTTTCTCTCTCCCTTACTGGAGCAATCACTCTGATCTTTAAGTTTGTCAAACTCAGTGCCTGTCCCAGAACTGTTAAGAGATACCCGAATGCTATCCCATATGCTTCTCATCACTAGTCCTCTTCTTGTCATCTATTCTGGTTAGATTTGTATCAACTTGACACAAGCTAGAGAGTTATGTAGGAAGATGGACTTTGCATTGAGAAAATGTCTCCATGAGAGTTGCTTGTATACAAGCCTGTAGTGTATTTTCTTAATTACTGATCGATGTGGGACCCAGCCCATTGTGGGAGGTTGCCAGCCTGGGCAAGTGGTCATGGGTGTTATAAGGAATCAGGCTGAGCAAGCCATGGGGAACAAGCCAGTAATCCTCAGTCTTCCACGGCTTCAGCTTCCGTTCCTGCCTTGTTTGAGTTCCTGCCCTGGTAGACTGAGTTCCCTCAGCGATAGATTGTTACCTGGAAGGGTAACCAAAAGAAAACCCCCTCCTTCCCAAGTTGCTTTTGGTGATGGTATTTTTATCACAGCAATGGTAACCCTAACAAGATATTATCATAAGGGCCTGTTTCAAAAACCGGGGGTGTTTTCCAGAGAAACCTTCTCCACACAGCCATATATAGCATGAGGCATTTGCTTCCACCTCCTATGCTTGTCATCAATCTCTCATGACATTGAACATTTAGAAATGTGTGTGGGCTTGTATATGGACACGTGTGTTCACACGTGTACGAGGATGCATATGCATAAAAATGAATGTGGACAAATGCATGCATGGATACAAATGTATGTGTGCATGCATGTGTGTATATATATTTGTGTGTATGTGACTTATTTCTCAGCTCCATGACGGTACATAGCAGATCTGCCTGCTTCTCTCCTATGCACTCCATGCCACGCATTTACAGATTTGGTCTGAGAGACTAAACAAAGAGACAGTGAATCTACTTTCTTCCACGTCCTCCCTGCAGAGAAGGAAGCATCGTTGTTGGCTATGAAGTGACTGGCTCCAGTAGCACAGCTGAGCTCCTGTCTGCCATTGAACGGGAGGCTGAAAAGGCACAGGCGGCCCTGGGAAGGCAGTTTGCAATCAAAGAAGGCTCTTTTAGAGTGTTCGGGAAAGGTAATGCTGGGCTCCTATCTTTGCTTCAGGCTCTTGTAGTCATGCATGATGTCCTCAGGAAATAGATTCTCTGACAGAACAGAAAAAAGATGCCTATTTCTAAGAGAATTGTCCTAAAACCTACTTTTGGTAGAAACTAGCAGTTTTCTCCTCAGCACCATACAAACTCAACCCCAGCTGATTCTCAGATAGTTACTAATTGGAGATCCGAGAATCTCAGATAAGCATCCCGGAACACTAGCCTCACTGCAGGCTGTGATGGAAATGACTCAGCAGTGCTTTACTGGTATACTCATTGGAAAAACCTTGGAGCTGACCGTAATTTTAAATCACCATCCAAAGACCCAAGGGGAAAATGCACACATCCACCTCTCTCTTCTACATTAAAAAAAAAAAAAATACCATCTTAGTTCATTTTCTCTTGGTGAGGTTAAAACACCACAAAAAAAGCAACTTAGAGGACAAAGGGTCTATTTGCTTCACAGTTCCAGGTCACAGTCCATCTTTCTGGGGAAGTCAAGGCAGCAGGAACTTGAAGCAGCTAGTCACATTCACAGTCTGAGCCCAGGACCCAGCCCATGAAATGGTGATGTCTACATTCAGAGCGGGTCTTCCTACCTCAGTTAACCAACCCAGCTAAGACTACCACAGACCTGCCCACACACCATCCATATCTACACAACCCCTCATTCAGATTCCCTTCCCAGATAACTATACATGGTTGATGTTAATGATTAAAACAAACCATCACAGAATTTTCTCTTCTCTTCTCTTTTCCCCTTTTCCTCCCCTCCCCTCCTCTTCTTCCTTTCTCTCTTCCTTCCTTCCTGCCTGCCTGCCTTCCTTTATTTTCTTTTCCTTTTTTTTTTTTTTTTTTTTTTTGGGAGAATATCTCTCTGTAGCCCAGACTGGCTTCCAGTTCTCAAACAGCCACCACTCCCAGCCTTCTGAGTCCTGGGATTATGGATGTACACCCTTATTCCTAATATCTTAATTTTTTAAAATTAGACACATAATAATCATGCATATTTATAGGATTATAATTTACTATTTTGAAAGTCATTGATATTATCTAATGAGGTAATTAGTATGTCTATCACCTCAAATATTTATGATTTCTTTGCAATGGAAATAGTCAACATTCTATTCCCAGCTATTTTGAAATATACACTACCTTCAGCCCTGAAAAGGATGGTTCTAGTTACCTGTGGCAATATGGATAAATCTAGAAGACATTATGTTAAATGAAATAAGCCAGAAAGAGAAAGACCAATACTGTGTGATCTCACTCGTGTATGGAATCCAAAAGAATCTATTGATCTCACATAAGTTGAGAAACAGCGTGCTGTACCCAGTGGTTGTAGTGAGTAGGCAAAGGGATGAGTAATGGAGGGAGGGAGTCTACAAGAAATATCAGGTGAAGATAAGGAGGTCTGCAATTAGCAATAAATGCTGTGTACTCATTTTACCTTTTACATTCAGCCTTGGGCATCCCCTGTCCCGGTCTCTGTTAGTGTCTGCCAACAACGTTTACTCAGCAAACATTCTCACACTATCTGATATGTCCAGACACTTAGAACAACAGGAAAGTCAGAACTCCAGCCCTTGAGGATCTGGCTTCCAATGATGCCATCTACTAGTTGGAGTCACAGGAGAGTGTATCATTAGAGTCATTGGTGACTGTGGTAGCAGCAGCTTTGGAATCAGTGCATGTCAGGAAGAAAGCCCCCAATGACAACCACCCATCTTCCAATCACATCATCATTCTTTGTTCTATAGCATCTTCAAGATTATCCAATATTTTCTCCCTCCCACACACAAGTTTATGTAATAGGCATGTAGGTGTGTGCATGTGTTTTTGCATGTGTATTGACAAAGCATGTGTGGGTGCACATGTGTGCATGTAGAAGCCCAGGGTTGATGTAGTGTGTCTTCCTCAGTTGCTTTCCACCTTATATATCCAGGAAGGGTCTCTTACTAAATCTGGAGCTCATCGTTTCCAGTAAATTTGGCTAGTCAGCCTGGTCTGGGAATTTCCTGTTTCTGTCTCCTGAATGCTGGTGGGATTTCAGGTGGGCTGCTGTGCCCACTTGGTTTTCATGTTGGGTTCTGAGGATCTGAACTCGGATACCCAGGCTTGCATGGCAGGTGCTTAGTCCACTGAGCCATCTCGCTGTCTTCCAGTATTTTACTAAACAATTACATCTTGCCTTGTTTACACTTAATGCTAACCAGTTGATAGTCTATAAAGAACAAAGTTTCTGGCATTGGTCAGATACCTGGAAGGAGAAACCATCCTGAGCAAGAGGCATCAGGAGGAGGAAAGAGGAATGAGTATGCTCTTGGTCATCAACAAGTGTTGGAATGTTCTGGAGTAATTTTTCCCTGTATCTGTTATTTTCCAGCTCACTGTAACAGCATCTCTCTTGGATTCGGGTCTGAGAATGATGAATATATTCTACCCTGCAGCAGTGGCTTCACGGGAAGCATCGAGGTCAGGTGCCAGGCCTCTGGTTGGCAGATCACCAGGGAGTTCTGCGTGCTCTCTCAGCTGGAAGAACTGACAAAGGTGATACAAATTTAGGGACTTGGCAGTTTGAATTTCACAGTGGGCATCTCCCAGAGACCGTGGCTTGGTAGAGGGTCAAATATGACTATTTATGTTTTTGGACAGAGTGCAAAAATCTGAGGGCTCTGTTGGGCCTCAGCTAACCAGGGATTGTAAGCATGACTGGCAGAGTCAGAAAATGTCTAACTCTTAGTAGGGTGAAGCCACTCAATGCGAACAGATATGATAGCTGTTAAAGCACCAACTAAGCTGGACTTGGAAACCCAGGAGATCTTGGAGTTGAAGATTAAAGGGAAGCATGAATTAGGGTGAGAGACTTAATATAAGTGAGAATATATAAATATCTTCAATTGGAATATTGAGAAAGTTGGATGGGGGTGACTCATACAATAGATCTTAAAAGCTATCTGGTCTACCAATCACATAATAATAATAATAATAATAATAATAATGTGTATATATATAAACACGTGCGCGCGCACATGCGCGCGCAAACACACACACACACACACACACACACACACACACACACACACACACA
>CAJQZJ010032225.1:2072359-2091128 GCA_907164525.1 Lophiomys imhausi
ACACACACACACACACACACACACACACACACACACACACACACACACAGAGAGAGAGAGAGAAACAAAAGACCAAGCAGCCTAATCTGAAAGCAGAGTCATTTGATTCCTAGTTCAATGTTATAGTTTCTACTCTAGCTTTGTATAAAAAAGAAAGAATGATAAAAGAAAAGAAAAGAGACGAGATAAATGGTCAAGAGCAGGAGAATCAAATCACAGGGAAAAAGTCTTCCAGACTGGCTCCAACTCTGGTCTTGTAGCAGACATCTGTGTTGAGTAGAGCTTCCATCTCAGCCAAAGGCCTTCCTCTCACAATAGAGAACCCCAAAGAGGGCTATCTGTCAGAGCATCATGGAACAGTTACTTGTCCCTTTCTTCCCTCTGTGTTGTCATCTGTAAACTAGGAGCAGGGAGCCACTAAAGTCTAATCTTGCTCTTTCCTTCCTTGCCTCAGTTATGAACACGGCAATAGTGGGAACTAGTTGATCCCACGATGAGAGGGCAGGCTGAGAGCAGTGAAGTCAGATAAGAAGAGCAAGGAGGTAGAATGGGACATCGGATCCTGGGTCAGCTTGTATTGACAGAAGCAAACACTCCTGCTGGCTGCTCTCCAAGTTACCCTAGCATAGCGGAAGCAGATGGGAGCTGAGAGGAAGAAGTGGGATACTAAACCCAGTGACACAGTAGGGGTTGACCCAAGCCCAGTAATCAAATTGGCACATGTGTCCATGTATCTTCTCACCCTGTACAGGAAGTACAGGATTAGTACAGGCAGAACTTGGTACTGGTAGTACCATTTCTAGCTCTATATTTCTCGAAAAGTCACCAAATCTTGCTGATCATCCATTTTTCTTTAACCAAGATTATGATGTATTTGAAAATATCTTTCATAGAATTTTTTCATAATCCAGTTTCCTTGGTGCCAAAATATTAATAACACTGCTTCCTTCAAAGAGTGTTTAAGAAGCTTAATCAACAAATTACTATTGTACATTAAGCACAGCGTCTAGCAGTATCTAAATATCAGAAGTACTGAACCACAGCCATTCTTGTTGCCAGTACTGTACAGTTACCCCATACACTACACTGTTTGCTTTGTAGCCAAGACATCTGACTCTAGTCTTATGATGTGCAAACATTTCTGTTTTTCCCCCCAGAATTTGATCATTTTTTCTTTTTTAGAAGTTCAGTATGATTGCAGGCAAGATCACGGAGGAAGACGTGTCATCATTGGTCCAAAATCTTTCAACCATCATACAGCAAAGCCCATCCACCACTGTTGGGAATCTGGCTTCTGTGGTGTCCCTTCTGAGCAACATTTCATCCCTGTCACTGGCAAACTCTTTAACAGTGTCTAATTTCACACTGAAGGTATGATCTTTCTATACTTGAAGGGCTCACTTTATTTACTTATAACTTATTTTACTCAGTTTTTTTTTTTTTTTTTTTTTTGAGACTGGGTCTCATGTTGTAGCTTTGGATGGCTTGGCATGCAACATATAGGCCAGGATAGCCTTGACCTCCTGGAAATCATCCTGGTTTAGCCCTCTGATTGTTGGGATTACAGGTGTGTATCATTGCACCCAGATTGAAGGTCGCACTTCAAATGCTACATTCTTGTAGGAAGTGTAATAAGAGCCTCGATGAAGGGGAAACTCTTGAGGAAACCAGAGAAGCCACGTCACAGTCCTCATGTGAGCTTCGTTGGCTTTTCCACAGTATACAGTGAACTCACAGGATTAAGGGCAGAGCTCAGTGATACAGTGCTGGTCTGGCCAATGTTGGACCCAAGGTTCAATATTAAATATTGGATTTTGGGAGGGAAGAAATAAAATATTAATGCCCATGTTCGATGTTCAATAGTGCAAAAGCTTACACTTCCTTTAAGCTTGAATCTTCCCAAGCAGCCTGTTCATGGACAGATTTCAATGTAGTTTCTTGATCCTGTGAGTTCATTGTATACAGTGAATAATTTAAGAACTCTTTTCTCTTGACTGGTTTAGTCTAGATATTTAAATTTGAACTTAACATGACATGATAATGTTTGGTCACTATAAGAATTGTGGTACAATTAATATACTTTCTTCAACAGACTCTCACTGGGGATACAAACCACTCTTAAGGACAGGCATTATGCCCAGCAATAGATATGACTAACACAAAATGAACTCAGTGGCATTTATGGAGGTTCTTTACTCATAATGCTTTGGCAGGTCTTTTTGGTTTTTCCTTATAGGTCCTTTGAGCATTTACTACTGTTTCTAATTTTGGGTCTTTATGGGATTTCTGTGTGCATCTGCGTCTATATGTGTTTCTTGTGATTTTTGTTCTTCTTTCTTTTTTTGTTTTGTTTTGTCCATCTATTCTTGTTTGCTTGCTTTTATTTTTATCTTACTTTATTGTATTATTTTATTCAGATGCCTGTCTGTTTTCTAATGAGAAGTATAAAGGGTGTGGATTTAGGTGAGAGTGCTGGTTTTGGGAGACTGGGTGGGGAAACAGTAATCAGAATACATGTCAGAAAAAAATCTATTTTCAGTTAAAAAAAAAAAAGGACAGCTGTACAAAGCCTAGTGGCACAAGCCTATAATTCTAGCACTTGACCGGCTGAGGTAGGAAGATTGTGAATTTGAGGCCAAACTTGAGTCCTCTGAAAGATCAGAAGAGCTCTCAATGACCAAGGCATTTCCCATGCCAACAATTCAAAACTGCACTGTTTTTAAGGATAGCTGTTGAATATTCTTATGCAGTAAACAATAATAAAAACCCATGAATTAAAATTTGAGCATCCATGGCATAAATTTGCAAGTTGTTTTTCAAAATGAAAATAGGTTTTTTTTTTTTGTGTGTGTGTGGTTGTTGTTGTTGTTCATACCCTGTATCCTGATCACTGTTTCCCCTCCTTCTACTCCTCCCAGTCTCTTCCCACTTCTGCCAACTGGGCACACCTCCTTTCTGTCTTTCATTAGAAAAGAACAGGCTTCTAAGAGATAGTAATAAAATAAAATATAATGAGATCAAACAAAACCAAAATCTAATGTTAGCTAAAGAAGCAAAATGAGGAAGTTGTTGAAAGTCACACTTCTGTCTTTGTGCTGTAATATATCTATCTTTCTCATCTCAGAGTTAAGGGAATGCACACCTGTGCATTGTGGGATGTTTATTCACCCATGCTGAAGGAGCACCCCACTGTGATTACAGATGACTTGGGGTGACCACTCTATACCCAACTTAAATTTTTTTTTTATTTTGTGTGTGTGTGTGTGATGGGGGTTTTGGGAATCGAACTCTCATCATCAAGACTGGCAACAGGCACCTTTACCCACTGAGGTACCTTATCATCTTGATCCAAGTTACTTTACTCAAACACTTCTACTATATTGACAGAACAGGATGTAATACTTGAGTTTTCCCGTGATTCTCAACCCACTACTTCTATGACCATTTTCCCTCTACTTAACAGGAGCCACCTTCTACTCTCGGCTCTCCTGTCTCAGAAGACGTACACTGACTTTGGTTCTTATGTTTCAGAACGTCATCAATATAGCTGATCATATTCTGAACTCAACCTCCATAACTAACTGGACAATTTTATTACATGAAGAGAAGGATGCCAGTTCCCGGCTACTAGAAACATTGGAAAATATCAGCACCCTCATACCTTCCACTGCTCTGCCTCTTAATTTTTCTCTAAAATTCATTGACTGGAAAGGGATTCCAGTGACCCAAATCCAAAGCACAAAGGGTTACAACTATCAGATTGAAATGATGCAACATAATGCCTCTCTGCCCATCCGAGGCCATGTACTTATTGAACCAGGTCAATTCCAGAAATGGCATCCAAAGACTATTATCAGCATGGCCTCATTGACCTTTGGGAATATTCTACCTGTTTCCCACAGAGGAAATGCACGGGTCAATGGACCTGTGATATCCACACTTATCCAAAACTATTCCATCAATGAAATTTTCCTGAACTTTTCCAAGATAAAAGGAAACCTGAGCCAGCCTCATTGTGTGTTTTGGGATTTTGGTCTCTTGCAATGGAGCAATGCAGGCTGCCAACTGGTTAATGAAACTCCTGACACAGTACTGTGCCAATGTACTCACCTGACCTCTTTCTCCTTGCTCATGTCACCCTTTGTTCCTTCTTCAGTTGTCCCTGTGGTAAAATGGATCACATACATAGGGCTGGGCATCTCCATTGCAAGTCTAATCTTATGCCTGATCATCGAGTCTCTGTTTTGGAAGCAGACCAAGAAAAGCCAAACCTCATATACACGCAACGTTTGCCTGGTGAACATTGCCTTGTCACTCTTAATTGCTGATGTGTGGTTTATCATTGCTGCCACTGTAGACACCTCAGTCAGCCCTTCTGGAGTCTGCATAGCCGTGGTGTTCTTTACGCACTTTTTCTACCTTGCCCTATTCTTCTGGATGCTTGCGCTGGGCCTCCTGCTGGCATATCGAATCATTCTTGTGTTCCACCACATGGCCGCACCTACCATGATGGCTGTTGGGTTCTGCCTGGGCTATGGGTGCCCTCTCCTTATATCCATCATCACTGTTGCCGTCACCCAACCTAGCAATAGCTACAAAAGGAACAATGTGTGTTGGCTTGATTGGTCGGATGAGAGCAAACCTCTCTTGGCATTTGTTGTTCCTGCACTGACTATTGTGGTTGTGAACTTGGTTGTGGTGCTGGTGGTCCTCAGGAAGCTCTGGAGGCCAGCAGTTGGAGAGAGGCTGAACCAGGATGACAAGGCCACCGCCACCCGGGTGGGAAAGAGCCTCCTTGTTCTGACCCCACTGTTAGGACTCACCTGGGGCTTCGGCATAGGAACAATGGTGGACAGCCAGAACCTGGCTTGGCATGTTCTCTTTGCTTTACTCAATGCTTTCCAGGTAAGGGCAGTAAGCAGTACGCAATATGTACTCATGTCATTGCAATAAGTATCGAGAACTGAGTTGGCACATGACGATGGCTTCATCTTGACCCCAGCAAGTCTATAGCACAAAGTGCATGGAAATAGCGAGAAGACAAACTCATCCACTCTCCCCAGCAGTCCATGTCACACTGAAGTAGAATTCTAGACTTTCCCAGTAACCCACTGCCAAGATGAAATCTGTTAGAGTTCACAGAACCAACGTTTATCTCTCTTGTGGTTGGCTCCGTCCACACCCACATTCTCTCATACAGACCTCCAACAAAGTGGAGGAAGAGAAAAAACTCAAAAGTACTTGGTGACCTTGATTGACACAAAGCAAACACCTGGAATTTAATAAACCCAGGCTGGCAACCTGACACCAACAAGGCAGATTTTGTAAATATGTTTTTTTTTAACACAACCATGCTTATTAATATACATAGGGTCTCTGGCTTTTTTCTCTCTAGTAGTAGAGAAACTGAAACAGATATTATGTACCCTGCAAAGCTCAAAAGACTGTAAGTTTAGGCTTCACACACACACATGCAAAGTTTGCTGATCCTTAATATTAAGGATGGCCTTCAATATAAAGAAGCCTATATAGTCCCCAGGATACCAGACAAGACAACAAGTTCAATTTGAGAATATAGTGCATGCCTGTATAGGATGTAGAGGATAGTCAGAAAAGTGTTCAGAATAAGTGGGAAAAAAAAAAAAGAGTCCTTAGATTTTGATGTATCTGGAAGAAAGTCTTCAATCATGGTTTATTGTAGATAAGGCCAGACCACCCAGGAGAATGGGTCATGGAAAGGGTAGTGTCATTTTTGGGTTCTGGAATCAAGTGTGGGTTTTTCTCAAATACCAACTGTGTGCTTAATCTCTCCATCCCTCAGTTCTCTGAGCCGATGAGTGGGGACCACCATAATTTCGAGGATTATGAGAGATAAGTTAGCACCTGGCCCAGTGCCTCATACTCAGAAAATGCTTAGAGTTTCCTAAAGGACTTGCACCAGTCCACCCAGCAGTAAATGTGCAGGAGGTCTTTAGATGTAGCCACAGAGAGCTTGCACCCAGTGGAAGCAAGTCTGGAGAGCTCTAGGGAGGGCAGGCATGTGAGCAGTGTGCTGTTTGACAAGTACAAATTAAAGGTTCTCTGACTGGGAGGAAGGAAGCCTTTGCCAAGAGTTTCCAAGAGACAAACTTGAAGAGAAGTTTGCTCATGAAGGCCACCTTGCTCCTCCTGGCCATTGGATGCTGAACCTCAGTACCTGCTGTCATCACAGGTACATGATGGATGCTTATTAAATACTTGGTCCAAAGAAACACGAAGATACCACAGCCATTGGGGGCTATGTGGAGCTTTGAATGACACCACAGCAGAGTATGAAGTTCCACATAGGTTTACAAGTTCATTCAATCATTTCCTCATTCACACTCATGAAATACAATCTGTGAGCACTTTGTGATTGCCAAGCATCATTGAGTTCATACTGTTCTCGCCTTCTAGAAACCTGTAGTCCACCAGGAGGTCAGACAAGACAGCAAGTTCAAGTTAAGCACACAGTGCATGCCTGTCACCCCAGCGTTCATGGGGTAGAGCCAGGAGAATCACAAGTTTGAGGCCATCCTGGCCTATTTAGCAAGTCTCAGGCTAGGCTGCGTTATAGAATGGGGCCTTATTTCCAAAAGGGAAAAAAAAATCAACATTAGAACATTAGGTGTCATAACAACATGATAGAACTGTATCATATAAATATAGATAATTTCTTGTCTAGAAAAGAGAACACAACAGAATATGTACAATTTACTCTTTTGCTTTGGTTCTGTTAAAGGGATTTTTCATCTTCTGTTTTGGAATTCTCTTGGATAATAAGGTATGTGTATATTCACTTCTCCCTGCATTACCTACTGCAGGAATATTTAAAAACGTCCATTCAGTTTCAAGGCCTTTGCTATATACTTGATGGGTACTTAGGTAATAAATTTTTATAAAGGGCATGTCCATTCAGAAGATGAATGAAATTAAGGGATCCCTGCTGTAAAGTCATCTAGATACAATCACAAGTAAAGTGAACATCACAGAAAGAAAAAAAAAAAAGGAGAAAAGCTTTTTACATTTAATCTTTCTAAGCCTGGTGTGGTGGTACATATCTACAATCCCAGTACTGAGAAGGCTGAGGCAGGAAGATTACAAATTCCAGGCCATCTTGTGGTACACAGAGTTCCAGACTAGCTAGAGCTCTGACACTCTGTCTCAAAAGCAAGGAAGCAAGCAAAATCTTCTAATTTGCTTTCTGAGGGGATGAATTCTATTTTGTGCCTTGAATTCCTTTGCCCATTTATTTAAAATATTCAGAAAGGATATAATTTTCACATTTCCAAGTTATTGAATGCTAAGTAGTTTCTCACATTAAATAAAATTCTCATTGAAAGACTATTAGTTTTAGTGAAAGATAAGTAGAAAAAAATTGTAAAGAACCATGTCCCATTTTTCCTTCTAAGCAGCAAGTAATTCTGTGGAGAGATAAAGGCAGTAATTGATGTTTTATCAAGAAGACAAAAAAGATTTTGTTATTGGGGCTGAAGTTGCTTTTATAAAAGACTGGGTTTGGTTCCCAGAACCCACATGGTGACTTACAATGATCTGAAACTCCCATTCCAGGGGAACAGACACCTCTTTAGGCCTTTATAGGCATCAGGCACACACATGGTGTGTGGACACACTATGTGCAGGCAAAAACACTCATACACATAAAATAAGTAACAGATATTAAGAATAGAAAAGATTTGATTGTTAACTCATTTGCTGTATATTATCACCCATTACAGACAGATGATTTTTTTTTTTATGATGGCCATGTTCCTACCAGACATATGGTTAGGAAACCCTTCTCTCCACTGACAAACTTCACTCTAACAATTATTGCCAGGCACTCATGTATTACTACATTTGATCCTGTTGCTCCATGATCAATTCTAGCTTTGCTTCTAGGAAGAGAGAACAGTCTATTAGATATTTATGCTAATGGTCTAGAAGTGTTGCTGAGAAATGATATTGCTAAGTAAGAGTTTCAAAGGGTGCTTTTTTTCTTAGAATGTTGATGCCTGATCATTTGTCTCTCTTTACCATTTTTTTTTTTGATGACTCTGACAGCTGCGGCAACTTCTGTCCAATAAGTTGACTCCACTAAGCTCATGGAAGAAAACATCAAAGGTAATGACCTCCGACTCCAATGCATGAAGTACCCGCTTTGTATTTCTCTCCCTTTTATGTCTTCTGGGGCAAGCTCATTTATGGAAGGCCCTTGTTTTTCCATCATTATTACTTGGTATGGTGCCTGGATAGGGTTGATGTATAAACAAAGAGCTACAGAATAAGGACGGCCTGGACAAATGCATGTGAAGGTTTGAAACCCACATGATCAATGGAGCTGTGTCAGGCCTGCTGGAGATGCGGCTCTATGCTGCTACCTGCTTCTGGTAGCAGGCCAGAGTGTTCAGAGCCCGCATCTGCTTCATACTAGGGTGGCATATTTTTTTTTAAACTAAGTTTATTTGTTCATTTTACATCTTGATTGTAGCCCCTTCACTCCCCTAAGGGTGATATTCTTGACACAGAATGCAGAAAAGGATCTCAAGGTGAGTCAGCATGATTAGAGTTCAGGAAGAAAAGATGCTAATGCAGATTTCAGCCTGGACATTAAGGATGTGGGGTGGGTGGAAGAGGGCAGTGGAATACAGTGGGGCAGCTTCTCAAGTGAGTCAAATTATGTAAAAATTAGTTACTTTTTAAAAATAGAAAACAAGATGGTAAGATGGTTTCTGAAGTGCACTATATAGGTGAAATAAAATCAAAAGTTAAAAAAATTAAAGGAATCTTTAGTATACATAGGGTATAATGAATTGACAACATGTTTTGCCTGTAAATGTCGTTCATAACCTTATTCATAAGAGTCTTTAATTCTCAGCAGGTAGGAACAGGGGTGAGTGGGCTCCTTTCTCTTCCCATGTCTGCTTATCCCTGTCCCCCACTCCTTACTACCTTGTTTGTTTTGAATGGATGGTTTTGAACAACACTATTTATTTTGGTCCCTGATACTCTAAGCACTTAGCTCTGCATTCCAAAACCTGAGGACTTTGCATGCGACCCTATGGAATTTGTGTAGGGTGGGGGTGGGCTTCTGTCTTTCTACAAAAGTGCCCATGAGGAGAGTGTGCTATATAGTACAACACTCACAAATGCAGCTTCTACTTTCAATGTTAGTTTAGATTTTTGCCTTTCAATAAGACATGGAAGACTTTTCTGAAAGAGTGCTAAAGTAGAGAGATCTGTATTTAATAAAAAGCCAACCCACTTAACTCTATACAAACTTACATGAGTGTTCAGAGATTTTTACAAGAACCATTAGGCTTTTAAAATAAAATGAAGTATGGTGGTACACAGCTGTAGTAGCTTGAATAAAAATGGCCTTTATAGTCTCATATATTTGAATACTTAGTCACTAGAGAATGGAATTGTTTTCAAGGATTAAAAGGATTGCGAGGTATGACCTTGGAGGAGGTGTGTCACTGGGGGTAGGCTTCAAAGTTTCAAAAGTCCATGCCAGGTTCTGTCTATCTATCTATCTATCTACCTATCTATCTATCTATCTATCTATCTATCTATCTATCATCTATCAACCATCTTTCTTTCTCTGCTTGTGGATCAGGATATACCTTACAGCTATTCTTCTAGCATCCTGCTTGCCTGGCTGCTTCTATGCCCCTTGCCATGGTGATAATGGACTAACTCTTTGAAACTGTAAGCAAGCCCCCAATTAGATCCTGTCTTATAAGAATTGCTTTGGTCATGGTGTCTCTTCACAGCAATAGAACAGTAGCTAAGATAACAATTATAATCCCAATGTTTAGGAAGGTATAGGCAAGAAGATCAGGAGTTGAAGGCTAGCTCTTGAAACATACAGAGTTTGGACTATTTTGGGAAATACAAAATGAAAACAAAAACAAATAATAAAAACAAAATGATGGGCTGGGGAGCTGGCTCAGTGGTTAGGAGCACTTGCTGTTCTTCCTGAGGTCCTTAGTTCAGTCCCAGCACCCACTTTAGGCACCTCATAACCATCTGTAACTCCAGATCCAGGAGATCTGACACATTCTTTTGGCCTTTGTGGGCATCCACACATGTGTGGCATACCCACACATATATACAAATAAAAATAAAAGTAAAATAATGCACAACTGAATGAGCAAATAATCGTAGGGCTTCCTTGGTGTTCATTTCCTGGTAGAAAATGCTGCTATCAACGTCAGTAACCCATCTTGTTCACTGTACTTTGACTCACACCCCATTGGCTGTAGGTCTTAGGAAAGTTCCGTGGTGGTTCAAAGAAGTTCTTGCATTGTGTGATTTTAATATTATGTCTTGAACTCAAATCCTCTGGACCAGAAGGTGTGAAACTAATGTTATTGTGGAGTCTTAAAAAAAGAAGGAAGTTACAGAAAAAAAATACACATCAGTGAATAAAACAAGGCAGGGCACTCCCTGCCCTTGGGAGCAGGAAGTCAGTGTTTTCCTCTTTGAAAACCAAAACCAGAAAAACATCCCTAAGTAAAATAAAACAGAAGCAAAGGCTCAAATGCCTGGCAGCATTTCTCCCTGTTTCTGACATGTCATGTTAGTGCTCTTCAGATGTGAATATGGTCACTGAATAGCGATGGTCACTGAGGGTCTGTTTCTTCTGCATCCATGGCCACTCCCTGATCTAATTCAAGCCAGGTGGTAAACATTACTTTTTTTTTTTTGGCTGTCTGGTTAAATGATCGTCCTAGTTTTACTTCCTCTTTCTGTGATTAAAATATCAGGGCAATGGTAACTTAGAGAAGAAGAGGATAGTGTGGCTCACACTTCCATGTCATTTGTTACAGGCTTAAGGTAGAAGGGGCCATAGGAGTATGGAGGGGGGGGATTGGGAATCCATGTACATAAGCTTGTGCTCAGTTCTCCTTCTCTTGCACAGTTCAAGATAGTGAACTGACCCGCAAATGATGTCATATCAATTAACATAATTAAGATTATCCCACACAGGCATTCCTTTGTGTCAGTCTAAGCCAGACAACTCTTCACTGAGACTCTCTTCCCAGGTGATTCTGGATGTCAAGTCAGTAATCAAAACTAACCAATGCAGTGGTTGTCTCTGTCTCTGTCTGTCTCTCCCTCCCTCTCTCTCTCTTTCTCTCCATTTGTTGAAGAAATTTGAATGAAACAAAAAGAACTGAGATTATGGATTATTAGAAAGTAAAGATGGGATACGGCTGGAAAAAGGGACGGTTCAGTGGTTATATCTCATACTGTTCTCACAGAGAACCCGGTTCAGTTCCCAGACCCCACATTGGTAGTTCACAAATGTCTCCAACTCCAACTCCAGAGCGTTCAGTGTAACAGCTGGCCTCTGTGAACATTGCGTGCTTGTGCACATATACACAGCTATATACATGGGTAATAATTGAAAACAAGAAGAGACAAGATCAGTGTTACTATCTAGGAACTAGTGAGTAAAAGGAACATGAGAAAGGAAGGGGACAAGGTGTAAACACAGGACCAAGAACAGTGGACTTGTTAAAATCATGGGATTTGGACAGCAAATGAGTAAAGATAAAGGAAGCAAGAGGAATCCCCAGGACACAGACTCAGAAGCAAAATAAGAATGGCACGAGTGGCCTCTCTTATTGACACAAGGCCAGTCTGACCAAGGGAACTTGAACAACAGTACAGGTTGTAGTCATGATGCTGAGAGTTCACTGAGAGAGGGCAAAGGGGTGATGAGGCAGGGATCTATAAAAGGATATTGAAGATATAAGATGTGGCAGAAGGTATGGGAGAGGAAGTCAGCGATGTTCTCAGCAAGGATCACCCACTCTGTGTTCATGCACTGGTTGCTTGGGAGATGCTCATTGCTGTATCTGTGTCTTCCTTCTTGGTTTAGCTTCCGTGTCATGTGGAATAAGAATGAGAACAGCAATCATTCCTTTCAATATTCCTAACACCTGAACAGAGTCTCACAAAGAAAAGCTCTCAATATGAGTGAATGAATAAGTATTAACAAATAGAAAAGAATGTTAAGTATCTTAACACTTACATTTCCTAATAATTTCTTGTTCTTTGCTTGAAACATTTTATTTCAATTCAATGACTAAATTATATCTATCTATCTATCTATCTATCTATCTATCTATCTATCTATCTATCCATGGAGATAGGGTTTCTCTGTGTAGCCCTGGCTGTCCTGGAACTTGTTTTGTAGGCTAAGCTGGCCTCGAACTCACATAGACCTGTTTGCTTCTACTTACGGAGTGCTGGGACTAAAGGGATGTGCTACTATGCAAGGCTTCAGTTTTAATTTTTAAAAAATAGTACTTTATTTTTATTGCATGTGTATGAGTGTTTTGCCTACATATATGTAAATGCCCTGTGTGCATGCCTGATGCTCACAAAGGGCAGCAGTGGGGAATGGGTTCCCTGGAACTGGAGTTACAGATCCTTGCAAGCCACCTTGTGGGTGCTGGGAACTGAATCCATTTTCTCTGGAAGAGCAGCAAATGCTCTCAACTGCTACACCATCTCTCCTGCTGCATAATTCAATTTCTAAGTTATTATAATCTTCATAATCTTTATACAAACTTGCAATTGATCTTACAGAACTGAATGCTAGGACGTACAAAAGGAAGGCAAAGCTATTTTTACAATAAACATTAGGTTTTTTTTTTTCAGTTATTCTAGTGGCAAATGTACAAATCAAGGAAGTATAAACATGGACAGGAAAAGTGATAGTGTTTCCTTCAAAACCATTTTCCAGTTGGTTGTTGGAAGATGTAAAGATACAGAAACACTGAATTCATTTGGAAATAAACCCAGGCATACTTAAAAAAAAACAGATGAAGGAATAAATGAGCAACTATTCTATATTCTTAAAGGAGAATCATAGATTATGAACATGGAATAAAAGGTTGTTAGTGACATCGAGAGTCACGAGATGAAGCACTGTAGATAGGTAAACTTTATTAGGGAATAATACAGGGCACCCTCAAGCATGAGAGTGAAGAATGGCAAGAGAGATAACTGTGGAGGCCCACACCATTGTGGTGGTGAGAGTGTATAGTAGACGGAGAGATTGTTGAAGAAAACTCTCTCATGGTGTAAGAATGGACAATGGCCAGAGAGTCAGTACATTATGTAGGGTTTAGGCATTTTAGGGTGTCGGGTGTACAACAGCCAAAGGGACCACTGTGACAGCCTACATGTTTAGTGAGGCTTTATACTGTTAGGTAAAGTTGCTAGGACAGAGAGTTGTTCAGCTGGGTATTTTCTTAACCAAGAATTATAAAAGGTAAGAAGAAAGATTATGAAGTGACTAGAAAGCCCAACTGATAATCTGATTTTCCAAAAAGCTATGTTTTCACCCACAGTCAGACACACAACTCAGATTCCAATCTTTGATCAGGGAGCAACTGGGTGTGACAGTCCATGCCTTTAATCTCATCCAAGCATTCCAGAGGCAGAGGCAGGAAGAGCTCTGTGAGTTCCAGGCTAGCCAGAGTTTCAATGAGACCCTCTCTCAAAAACCAAAGAAAACCAAAACAACACCTCCAAACACCAAAATCATACAATAGAGCAGATTAGGAAAAGTTATAGAAAAATTGAAATTTGTTTACAAAAATACCTGTGTTTTCCTAAGGGGAAATTCCATCCCTTGATGAGGCACAATAAAGCTACCACCACCTTCTCCTTGGTTTTGTCTGTAGCTATCTTCTTATTTATATAAAATTTTAAAGACTATAATTGTAATGCTTTTTTTCTTCTTAATTGTGATTCCTTAAATTACTGTATTATCAGGAATACAGGAAACAGGTTCCCAAACTGATTACAAACGAGGGACCAAGTATTAATGACCTTCAAGTCTGCTGATTTTCAACTAGTTACCTAACATAAACTATTTTGTTGTTCTTTTATGCAGCAAAACTCCTCAGATATAGTTACCAAGCCTAAATGCTTAAGGCCTTTCAATATACTTCCGCACAAAGGTGAGTTACAATACAGCAATCCAGTAGTAATTATTAAAAGATGACAGTATCAGCTGGCCATGCATTTGAGTTCCTCTGGATTGTGCTCAGGGCCGATAAAGCAATCCTGAGGATTTGGTGTTTATAGGTACACACACACACACACACACACAATCTGTAGCATTGATCATCCAGTCCCTGGGGTTATTGGAGAGTCCTCCCTCTTATGCCATCTGCTGAGCAAAGAGCACAGCACGGGCCGATGTCTTCATGTTCAATGCTGAACACCTGTTGCTTTTTAAACTAACCTGGGAGAGGCGGGCATGACACCCCCATGAGGCTGAGAAAGTATTGTTCCCTCTTCCGTTCATATATTGATGACTCCTGGAAACTTAAGCATCATGGAATCGCAGTACTCTTGGAGGAAGGGTGGGACGGGGAGAAAGAAGTAGAGGAGATGTATTTTGTTACAAGTTAAGTTGCTATCATACTTAATATCACTAGTCCCACTTTACGTTGTTGAATCATGACATCATTATTAACTCTATTTTAGATTCTTATCAAACCTATCTAAATGATAACTGTGGAGTGCTCAGTTCTAATTGGGACATTTAAATTATACCTCCTCTAAAGCTCAGGGATCATCATGGGAGACAGGGCAGAATGACTCTAAGAGTCAGATATAGTGGATGTCTATGACAAAACAGTATTTACTGGACATGGTGAGGTCATTGCACGCAAAAGCTCATAGTGCCTGTGGCTGCATACATAGGGCCTGCACAAAATCAATACAGCCGAGCTTCCAACATAGACAGGGGAAGGGTCTGATGTCACAACCCTAGCTGAAGAGCTCATAGTCAGTAATGATTGGGAGGGAGAGTTTCTCTTAGCGATGTGGCCCCTGAGAGGCTGCCCCTATTTGTTACTTTTCTATTGCTGTGACAAAATATCACGGACAAAACAAATTACAGAAGAAAGTTTGTTTATTTGGGCTTTCCGTTCCAGAGAGACTCTGCAATGATAGAGAGGAGACAGCGGGTGGCAGGCACTGGCTGCTGAGGGCTCATGTCTTGAACCACAGTCAGGAAGCAGAGAGGGTGAACTAGAAATGGCAGGAGTCTTGAAATTCTCAAAGCCCACCTCCAGCCACACACTTCTTCCAATAAGGCCACACTAAATCCTCCCCAGCAGGGGCCAAAATGCCAGAGCCTGTGGGGGACATTCAAATCTCATTCAAATCACTACACCACTCATGGCCTGTAGAGGGTCCTATCCTCCTGCACGTACAGAGGGTACCCAGTGAACTTAGTGGATTTTAAAACAGAGCATATGGAATTGATAGGGAAAATTGGAGGGTAGGGTAGGGACAAATTGGAGGGTGGGAATGGGGGTGGTTTGCTCAGAATACATTATATGCATGAATAAACTTTTCAAAAACAATAAAAAGGCTTTAAAAAATAAAAAGAATACTTAAATTCCAAATATAGTCTAAGTGTTGGAAAATATGCCTATCCCAGCCCCTTACTTCCTGTTTTCACCGCCTCCGACCAGACAGTGTTTTGAACTCCACCTTTCCAGACATTTGTTCCTCATCAGTCAGAGGCAAAGATAAACAACTTCCAGGGCTCTTTCCTGCACACCATGTATTGAGTTGAAGTCTACGTTATCTCCTTTCCCAGCAGTAACTCAAAACCAGTATTTCTCATCTCCAGGGCTGGGAGGCTGACAAATGCAGGCCTCTATGGTATCCACGACCACCTGTCCCTCTCAACCAACCACCCATGGCCTGCATGTCCCTTTAACATCATCCTAGAACTAGCCTCAGTGTTGAGACATTCCATAGGCTTTGTGTCGTTTTGTTTTATACTAGAATCAAGAACAGCATCCATGACTTTACCTCATCTTCTTTTCCCCCTTCAGGCATGTACGCGCTTTCTCATACTGGAGATTCATCCAATGACATCACATTAACGCAGTTTTTGTCAACCGAATAAAGCTATGAGTCATGATCAAGGGCAAATTTTTCTTTGAGCAGCGTGTCATTCAGAGCCCCATGGCAGCGAAGACATGCACAGTCAGATGAGATTTTGTGATTTAGGAGTCTGAGGCTAAAACTGGTTACTTTGGGCCTGGAGAGATGGCGCAGCGGTTAAGAGCACTTGCTGCTCTTGTAGAAGACTTGGGCTCGGCACCCACATAATGAACCACAGCCATCTGCTCCAGGGAATCTGCTGCCCTCTTCTGACTCCTCGTGAGCACCACACACACTTGGTGCATAGACATGTCTGCAGGCAAAACACCCATACACGAAATAAAATAAATAAATCTATTTTTTAAAACCCAATGAAATAGGTGACTTCAGTGGTTCGGCCCTGCTTCCTTTATCATAAATTAAGTAGAAATGATAATAATTACAAAGCGAGCTAAGAAATAGCACATTGTCCATACAGGAAGACATGTCAACCACCAAAAACCAAAAGCCTTTGTCAATATCTCCAACCATGAGGGAAAATAAAAAACACCAAGAAGATAATGCCATACACCTACTAGAATGTCTGTGCGAACAATCCAACCCTTGCCTCAGGGTACAGTGCATAATTCTATTCGTCCTGAACCCTAGACAAGCAAGGTGGTCCACAATAAAGAAAGTAGGTTAGTTATCTTAGGGTGGACTTGGGTGATGAATTACACAGAATAAGGAAGGAGAATATAAATTACACTGGAAGATGATATATACATTCATTGTCTTGAGTGTAATGATGGTTTGACAATGCATCGACTAATCAAAACATACTGCATACCACATGCAATTAACACATAGAATTTATTGTCAATAAGGTTTTTTTAAGGCAAAAAGACAGGACAGAACAATGTAGTTGATTCAAACTCAATTTAAGAAATAATCATGGGGGCTGGAGAGATGGGTCCATGGTTAAGAGCACTGCTGCTATTCTAAAAGGACAGGAGTTCAAATCCCAGCACCTTCATGAGAGTTTGAAACTGTTTGTAATGGCTGGGTGTGGTAGTGCATGTCTTTAATCCCAGCACTCGGGAGGCAGAGGCAGGCAGATTTCTGTGAATTCAAGGCCAACATGGTCTACAGAGTGAGTTCCAAGATAGCCAGTGCTACACATAGAAACACTGTCTCAAAAAAAAAAATCAAAAGAAAGAAAGAAGGAAGGAAGCAAGGAAAGAAAGAAAGAAAAAGAAAAGGAAAGAAAGAAAAGAATCATGGGCTTGCCCCAGATAGCTTGGTGGCAAAGGACACTTATCACCAACCCTGAGAACCTGAGCTCCATCCCCAGGACCCACATGTTGGAAAAAGAAAGCTGACTACCACAAGTTGTTCTCTTGACTCCACACACTGACCATGATACATGTGCACACATACACACATATGCACATGTGCGAACCCACGCACGCACACACGATACATTAATATAGAATTAGCAACTTTTTTTAAAAGAGCAAAGAAAGTCCCAGATCTCTCTCTAAGCCAAGTGGTCAGACAATTTTCCCCTCTCCCCATCTTGGGGGTAGATTATGTGAATAGGCAGGAAAAGATGGAACACTGGGACCAAGAGATACCGGAAGTAACTAAGGGAAGTATTATCATCCTGAAAAGAAGGGGCTCAGTGGACACTAGCAGAGAAGTATATCTCACTGTTTCCAGGGCAAGAGTCCAAACAAACATCTCTAAACGTCTTATTCTATCACGAGAAAAGAAAAGACCAAAGAGACTGACTGGGAACAGGTGCTGGGGATCATTTATCCCACTAATCCCAGCAGAGAAGCAGGCTTATCAAACTCCACCTCAGGCATGTGACACCCAGTCCGCTTTTTGTACTCTGCCATTAGGTATGAGCAGTCGAAGATCACCAGGTGCTTCAGAAAAGCCACTGTCCTAAACCAGTGCAATTTCTAACTTCATTCTAAATGCTTAACCCTTTATGGACAGATAAGAGTCGTGCTCACCCCTCATCAAGGAAGTCTATTTTTGAAGCAGACAAAGACCATCATAGAAATCCACAACTGGTTAAAATACTGAGAACAACTGATTCCTGGGTGCCCATCACCAATCAATACACTTACAACACAATCCCCTACACCCAAGGCTCGGGGAACATTGCAGAAGAGGAGCAGAAAGACTGTGAGAGTCAGAGGACCAGGAAACTATCTACTGTGAGAGAGAGAGAGAGAGAGAGAGAGAGAGAGAGAGAGAGAGAGAGAGAGGTGGGGGGAATGAAGTGGTGGAGATGGGGAGGAGGGGTGGATCTGGGAGGAGTGGGGAGTGAATATGATTAAAAATAAATTGTATGAAACTCTCAAAGAATACTATGGTATTTTTTTTTTAACATGGAAAGGCCAGAGACAAATTCCTTCAACTCCACTATATCTGCACATGATCACATGATCATGTGAGTGCCCAGATCTTTCAGACCCAAGCAGAGAATGTTTCTAGCAGGGCCCAGACCTCCAGGGCACATCTGGGATCTGAAGCAGTTTTACTGTAGTCCAATTCTTCCACCAATGCCTTAGTGACCCATCATTCATATGTGCAGTATGGCTCACATAGTAACTAAAACCTGTTTGCTCACAGTACAGCCCCCTCCAGCCCACACCTTCCCTTAGAAACCTTTAAAAGTAGAGACATTGCTTGTCCTGTGAGCCCAAAAAAGTTGCCTTTGGACTCCTGCTATGGCCTATTGTCTGAAATGAATGATCTGTCCCTACTCCTGTGTGTGTGTGTGTGTGTGTGTGTGTGTGTGTGTGTGTGTGTGTGT
>CAJQZJ010032225.1:2091138-2120409 GCA_907164525.1 Lophiomys imhausi
TGTGTGTGTGTGTGTGTGTGTGTGTGTGTGTGTGTGTGTGTGTGTGTCCTCTTCTTGCCCTCCCTAAAAATCTAATAATACAACACTCACACATCTGCAGTATAAAGCAGAAGAGGGGTTATTTGGAGGAGAAAAGGAACCAGTGAAGGGGGGAAGCATAGAGTAGGGGGAATCCATTTTTGCATGTGCTAAGTAAAACATTAATTATTTTTAACTAATGAAAATTTAGTTTTAAAAATTAGAGTCAGTTAAAAATTGACTTTGTGTAGCTCTGTGTAAAGAAAGTCCTCTTGATTTGTAAAGAGCTCTGAAGAGGAGACTGTTTAATTTTTATTTTTCTGCTATTTCCAGAGCAAATGAAGAGGCTGAGAGATCGCCGCTCTACCCCTTAGCAACTTTCTCAGTCCAAGGAAGGCTTCAGTAAAAGCTCCCAGACCTATTTCCTTCAGTTCTTCTGGAAAGACATTGGTGCTTTTTTACAAGAAAGGAGCAGAGCGGAACTGTACTTACCCTCATTGACCTTCAGGGGGCAGGCTCTGACCAAGAAACTTACCCATACAACTTGAAAGCTTAATTTCCTCCAAGCACAGGGCAGTATGGACCAGGGAAGCGGGGTGGGGAGTGAGAAACGAGAAAAGTCATGCTGAGACTCTGATTAGGATTGTTCCTGAAGCTTTGCTCTGTTCAATAGTTAAGACTAGGAAGGCAAGAGCACAACAACTCAGTTGACCGGCAAACGAAGGCCTCTGTTTCCTCGGTTTATGCCGCTGGGTGCCGGTAAAACAGCGAGGGCCGCTTCTAAGCAAAGGAGGAGTCAGCCACTTTTTGCAAGCTATTTTCACCTGCTAGAAACCAGCATTTGTGGGCGGGATACACCTTGGACATTTTGTGCGGATACGGGGTTAAGTCAAGGTCCTTAGGGCCAAATTGATTGAAAATACCTTATGCTTTTCAGGTTAAACTGTTTGGAAAGAAGTACTTTGAGAAAGTGTGTAAGGTTTGGCCTTCCCCGCCCACTGCGGTGTCTGGGTTGCTCTTTCTGCAGGCTCGGTTTTGTTCCTAAAGCCTAGCATAGACAGGTGGTTTGCCCCCAGAGTAGGGATTCCCAGGTCATGTGCCATCCCGGAGAGAGCAGAGCTGCTGAGCGATCAGTAGATCAGTACCTGCCCTACTTAGGACAGCTTTCTGTTGCTGTGATAAAGACCATGGCCAAAAGCGACTTGGGGAGGAGAGAGCTTATTTGTTTTACCCATCCCCACTACAGACTGAGACTAAGGGAAGCCAGCTCCTGAATTCAAAGGTGGCAGGAACCTGCAGGGAAAAAGTTTACTGGCTTGATCTTGTGGCTTACTAGCTTTTTTTTTTTTTTTTTTTTTTTTTTAATAACCCAGGACGACCTGCACCAGGGTTGGCTCTAGCCACAATGGGGTGAGTCCTTGTGCATCAATCATTCATCAAGAAAATGCCCCAGAAACTTGCCTACAGGCCAATCTGATGGGGATATTTTCTCAGTTGAGGTTCCTTCTTCCCAGATGACTTTAGTTTGTGTCAGGTTGACAAGACAACTAGCCAGCACAGAGCCTCAGCCCTCCGTCCTGGGGCTCAGGCTCACCCCAGCGACACAAGGATGGGATTTTCCTGCCTATCCCTGCAATCCCTGAAAGAGTTACAATCATTCTCCCAATGCCTTTCAGCCCTGTTTCCCATAGCTAGACCATGTACTCTAGCACAACACACATGCACAACCCCAAGGAATTGTTCTAATGGGTCTTTCTTTACCTTTGTTTCTGGGAGATTTCATTTCATCGCACACACCTTCCAGTTGGCTTGCATGAAGCCAGGAGTCTCCTTATGTGTGAGTATACTGGTAAATAAAGGCGATTTGATCTGAATCCCATCTCAGCTTTTTCCACCCACTAGCCTACAGCTATTACTGTCCTCCATGTAAGGCCTAACAGGGTCTCTCTTCCTCTTTCTACTTGGCTTTACCTCAGGGAAACAGGAAAGATCACAGATCCATACCCACACAGCTTTAGTCTGTTGGTGTTAAAATTGAACGCTGAGGTTCTCTTTAATAAGATTTCATCATTTTTAATAAGTGACTCATCCCTGCCACTTCTCATCAAATTGGAACCTGAGGCAGGAGGTTCATGAATTTGAAGCAAATCTAAGCTACACATGGAGACCTTAGTTCAAATAGCAAAAGTACATCATCTCTAACACCAAACCATGGGGTAACTCCTCTCTCTCCCACCTCAGATTCTCTCTCTCTCTCTCTCTCTCTCTCTCTCCCGTGTGTGTGTGTGTGTGTGTGTGTGTGTGTGTGTGTGTGTGTGTGCACACTTTGGCTGAACCAGTGGTCTCACCCATGGTAACCAGGCAAGCCTGCTACCATGCTACTATCAAGCTGTATCTCCTCCCCAACACACACACCTTTTAGACAGTCTCATTTATTATCCCATGCTGACTGTGATATCTCCATGTAACTGAATGTAACTCTTGTTCTTCCTGCCTCTACCTCCTAAATGCTTGGACCACAAATATGCTGGTTTAGAGGATACTAAAAACTGAACCCAGGACTTTAAGCATGCTAAGCAAATACTCTACCAACTGAGCTACACCCTTAGCTCATTCTGGATTCTTCTGAAAACTGGGGAAAGGTGGAAGGACAGCTGGATCAGGAGAAAACTGTAGGAAGAGTCTTGTAACTCTGTCACTACCTCTAACTCTATCATAGGCCCACATTTCACCTGGAGCCGGGATTTCATCCCATAGACTGTCTCCTGTGAGGTGATGTGGAGGGTTCTCTCTGGGTCAGGGAAACCCTGGGAGGCCCACTCCCAGCTTCTACTATTGTTTCCATAGTCCACCTTTTTATCTGTGAAATTACAAACCTGCATTCAATAGATAACCTCAAAGGTCCCTTCAAGCCCCGACTTTCTCTGGGTCTGTGTCTCTTCACAGTTAACACCCTGGGAGAAGAGAAATTTATCACCAAAGAATACCAGCCCAAGTGAGTTGGCAAGACCTTATCTTGCTTGGGTAGGAATCATTGATACCAACATTGCCAACAGCTATGTTATGCCAAGTGAATGGGAGGTGGCACCCTATTGGAATTCTGACCCTATGCTCTGATCCAGAACAGAGGGGTTCCTCACTGTGATGTGTTGCCAAGGGACACATTGGTTTTGTGGATAAGACTTCCCGGCTCTTAGATCTCATTCATGCCCCTCACCAGGGCCTGGGGAAGGCAGCTTGTGAATTCTGTAACAACACATTGCCAGGCTCCACCAAGGACAGCTGTGATGTGTGAGAGCTTCACCTGGTGCTAGTGATAATGTGACTTCATTTTCTTGGAGTTGGCTAGACCAGAAAACTAGCCCCATCTAACCTCTGTTTCACCAGAGTGGGGGAATGTTATGAAGAACCCACCCTTGCCACCGATTTTAGGGAAATAAAGAAGAGATCACATTCATAGAGGCACAGTCAGAATTTGTCTTGACTCAGGTTTATATATTAGAGTCTGTAAAAAAAAAAATAACTTGTTCGTCGCCTGCTTTCTTTTAGACTAGGGAGCAATTCTCAAAATCTTACTCTGACCAGCAGCATCCACGACATCAAGCACTTGTTAGAAATGCTGTGTCCAGCTCGGGGAGGGAAGGGGAGATGTGAGCCATCACAGTAGTTGTTAAATTAGTTAGTAAATTGCTTCCCCTGAAAGCCTGAGGACCCGAGCTTGATTCTCCTGAATCTATGTAAAAAATTCTGGGCATAGTAGTGTATGCTTGGAATCCCAGTCCTGGGAAGGTAGAGGCAAGAGGTGACCCAGTCTGGCTTGCTAAGTGACCTCCATGTTCAGTGAGAGATCTGGTCCCCAAAACTAATGTGGAGCCGGGTGTGGTGGCGCACACCTTTAATCTCAACACTCAGGAGGCAGACGCAGGTGTGTCTTTGTGAGTTTGAGGCCAGCCTAGTCTACTTAGTGTGACCACATCTCAAAAAAAAAAAAAAAAAAAGGTGGAAAGCAATTGAGAAATGTGCACCTATACACACACCAGACCAACACACACACACACACACACACACACACACACACCATAGCTGCTGCATATTCAAGTTCATAGACACTCATTTGAAAACTTGAGAGGAGGTTGCTGGAGACTTGAGACTTGATGATGAGGAACTAAGGAAGGTTCTTGTGTATGCCAAGGTGGGGGTGGTGTGAGTCACTCTTTCTGATTCATCTTCGTTTGTCCCTGGTACTTCTCTGAGCATCGACAATCAGGAAAATGTTGGCAATGGTCTGAGCCAAGATGTTGGATGGTGGCTTTCCAGATGGTGTAGTATGAGTGTTAAGAATGAAGTGGGTTGGACGCCTGCCTCCTTTACTTAACTGTGCTGACTTGGTTACCTTGCTTGGACACATTGTCATAAGGAAACACTAAGAATCCCTTGTAAAGTTAAAGGAGGGAAGCTGGAAAGTTCTCTAAAATGTCTTTGGTGGGGGTTCAAGATGGAGACTGAGATGGATTATTGAAGGGAAGGAATTTATTATAAGAGTTATCATGCCGTGGACAGACAAATGGGCAGCAGCAGTCTGGCAAGGGCTTTGAGGCAAGTTCAGTCTCAAGACAGACAGCTTGTCTGCGGCTCTGAAGAGAAGGAAATCGGTATTCACGGGGCAGAAGCGGGGTCTTTTCTTAGAAGAGTGACCACCAATACCCACTTTGATATAAACCCTGGTACCCGGGAATGCCTCAGTGCTAGACAGACAGTCACAGGGAATGCCTCAGTGTGGTGCCTGTCAGTGTCTGTGAGAGGGAGAGCTGCTTGCTGCAGGTCAGCATTTCGTGGCTTGGCCAGTCGCTGGGTTCCTATATGGTTAGCATTATTTTTATTTTATTTTATTATTTTATTTTAGGTTTTTTGAGACAGGGTTTCTCTGTGTAACAGTCCTGGCTGTCCTGGACTCACTCTGTGGACCAGGCTGGCCTTGAACTCACAGAGATCCACCTGCCTCTACCTCCTGAGTGCTGGGATTAAAGGTGTGTGCCACCACGCCCAGTCATTACAAACAGCTGTGAACTGCGATGTGGGTACTAGGATTTGAACCTGGGTCCTTTGGAAGAATGGCCAGTGCTCTTAACCTCTGAGCCATCTCAATAGACTTCCTGTTATTTGATGAGCACCTGACAAATGGCAGCTCTTTCTAAAGTTGGTAATGCTAATGTGAGGAGCAAGGGAAGAATTCTACACAGCCCTGTTGCTAGTGTGTTGTTAATGTGCTTAAAGGAAATGCATCATTTGAGAGGACGAACCTCATTACTGTCACTGACGTCCTTATACTTGACAGGCTATTGTATTGTGTGCTGTAAAATGGGGAAAGTGATAATTATGCTGCTGGGTCTTGGGAGGCTTAGGTGGAGAAATAGACCGAGCAGCTGTTTGGTGCTGAAAGTATTTTTGAACAGCACCTTCTAATTTTCACTCTCTTTTTCAGTGGAGGAAGTAAAATCAGGTATCCAAGGGTGCAAGGACAATGTGTAGTCTATCAAATCAGGCGCCCTCCTGGACCACACCTGGGCTAGGACCTTGTAATTATACATATCTTTTCCCTTCCCTAATTCTTCCTCTATTTAAACTTGAAGCTCTGTCAGTACTCCAAAGATGGATTTGGGGGTCTCTGGACACTAAGTCCTGTTAACTAAGTAGTTTATTATCCTTCAATGGCCACATCTGTTCTCTGCTGTGAGGCTGTGGGAAAATATCACTACCCCTCCCCAGGAAGTCCTTCTTCTCTGTTCATGAGAACTTGACCTTATGACCCCTGGGGACATTCCACAGAACTCGGTCCCCGAACTACCTAACCAAAGACAATGGTCTCACCCTAGTGAGTAAAGGTTAAGTTTACATAGCTGACTGAAATGTTCCCCCTATCTCCACCTGATTGTGGTTGTCACCTAGCGAGCTAAAAGTTAAGTTTACATAACCAATTGTATTGTTCCCCCTGTGTACTCATCTGTTTGCGGTTTTTGTGCTTAAAAGCTGTCTGTAATTGTTGTTCAGAGTTCACTCCTTCTCAAAGGCAGTCAAACCCTGGTGTGCCGGCTCAATAAAATCCTCTTGCTGTTTGCAACGACCCTTGGTCTCTGGTGGTCTTTGGGTGTCAGGACCTCGGTGGATCCTCGGGGTCCAACACTGCTTTGCACCCAAACACACACCATGGGGCGTTCTATTCATCTAGACTAGAAAATGTCTGCCTAACCTAGAGGGAGGGACTGGAGTTAATAATTCAGAGCACATAGTGATCTTGCAGAGGACCTGGGTTCAGTTCACTGAACATACATGGAGGCTCACAGTGACAACTCCAATTATAGGGGATCCAACACCTGGCCTCCATAGACTTCTGTACACCTGTGACACACACACACACACACACACACACACACACACACACACACCTACACATAAACTAAAATAATAAAATAAATCCTTTTTTTAAAAGCTAGAAGGAAGGTCTATGGAAGGGGTTGAGAATAACAAGGAAACATTATTTCCATTTCTTGCTAATTATCTTATAGAAAATTTTAATGGCCCTTTATCAGGCTGAAATACAAGTAGCAAAGGAAGTCTTCTAAGTAAGAGAAATAAAACTGAAGAGTTATAAACCTAAAGAATTTTCTAATTATTTTTTTCTTCATTAACAAAAACCAGTCTTTGTAGGGCTGGAGAGATGGCTCAGCAGGTAAAGGTGCCTACTGTCAAGACTGGTGACCGAGTTCAATCCCCAGGACCCACATGATGGAAGGAGAGACCCGACTCGTGAAACTGTCCTCTGACTTCCATGTACGTGTGGCACATGTGCATGGAGGTGAGCTCTTGTTCACACATAAACACAAGCTCAAAATGAATGAAGACAGAAAGAAAGAAAAAGAAAGAAAGAAAGAAAGAAAGAAAGAAAGAAGGAAGGAAGGAAGGAAGGAAGGAAGGAAGGAAGGAAAGAAAGAAAGAAAGAAAGAAAGAAAGAAAGAAAGAAAGAAAGAAAGAAAGAAAGAAAGAAAGACTTCTGTGTAGGACAGCAATTCTCAACCTTCCTAATGCTGAGGCCTTTCAATAAACTTCCACATGTTGTGGTGACCCCCAACCACAAAATTATTGTTATTACTACTTCACAGTGTACTGTTATGAATTGTAAATTTCCATGGTTTTTGATGATTTTAGGTAATCCCTACAAAAGGAACTTTCTCTCCCCCAAGGGGGTGACCCATAGGCTGGGGGCCACTGATTTAGGACATCTTGAAGTGTGTGGGGCTCTCAGGCTTCTGAATTGCAATTTCTTCCCAATCCACCTCTCTTCCTGCCTTTGTTTCCTACTCTGCCAAGACCCAGACACCAGCATCCGACCCTCTTCCGGCCTCCTGCTCCTCCAGCCCATAAGGGAGTGTATTTTTCTTATCCTGGCCTTGCAGGTGCAGGGAGCGACCATGCAGAACAGTAATAGACCTCTGATGGAGTGTTAAAGTGAGCCATAGTTTACATCCGGAGTGTAATCAGGGGACATATAGGAGGTGTGACTATGAGACGGTGGGATGGGACTCTTTCTTCCCAAAGGAATTTTGCTTTTGTCTCTTTGTTCTTTGGAGGAAGTTGAAGACAGTCGGTGGCTACGTGCAGACACTCAGCACGTTATCTCCTTCCACCTCTTGCACTTAGCCACAAATACTTCAGTAATTAATCTCTCCTCAGCCCCAGTCCTCAGCTGCGAAATAAGGAGAGCCAAGGTCCTGCCTCCAGGTTGCTGCGAGAATTAAGTAAATAGTGCACTTAGTGAAACTCCTGCAACACATTCTGTGCTCAGTATACGCTAGCTATTAACATCTGTTTTATTATTAATGTAAAGCTGCATGACATCAAAAATCCCTTCCCTGGTTAGACTTGCTTTCCTAGGTTCCCACCCTATTCAGCCCACCAAGACACAGTCCTTGTTGAAAGTTCACATCACATCGTTCGAGACCAGGCTGAGAGATGGCTCTTGCAGAGGACCTGATCTTCCAGAACCCATGTCTGGCAGCTCTGCAACTGCCTGGCATCCAACACCAGGGATTTTTTTTTTAATATTTATTTATTACTTCAGGTTACATCTCCATCACAGTGCCCTCTTTCCGCCACTCCCTGTCCCGCCCATCTACTCTCTACCCCCTATCCCTTCCATCCCACTCCTCTGGAGAGGAGTGTCCCTACATAAAAGTCCCCTGCCCCAGTTCAGCAGTCATATGAGGGCCAAGAGCCTCCTCATACACTGGGGGCCTACAAGGCAGCACCACTAGGGCAAAGTGTCTATTGACAAGAGACAAAGTCTATGTTCCTGTTCTCTTTGGCAACACCAGGGAATTTAACACCCACTTCTGGCCTCCATAAGCATTTATACACACTATTGGGCATATGTACACTATCACAACACACACACACACACACACACACACACACACACACACACAAACTCTCTCTCTCTCTCATAAATAAAAATAAATTCTTTTAAAAAATAAATAAAACCTTCTTGCAATGTATATAAAGTTCACACCCTTGGGCCAGTCATGGTAGGACATGCCTTTAGTCCTAGCACTTGGGAGGCAGAGGTAGGTGGCTTTCTGAGTTCAAAGGCAGCTACAGAGCTACACAATGGTGGGGGGTGGGGAGGTGAAGACAAACAAAACCGAAAGGTTCAAAGCTGCTGATGTTGTCTCAACATGATATGCATTAGAAAGAGTGCAACCTTGACCCTGAGGGTAACTGCAAGGGAAGTGTTTGTTGGCTCCTCAGCTTCGCTCACACATTTCCCTGGCTTTGGGTTCAGTCCACAGCCTCCCTGCCAGCCCAAGTCCCAGATCAAAGAGAACACCTACCTCTTTCCGCACCGCTATCAGTCATGTGCTCCATAGTCAGCCATGCATGGAGGACCTAAACCTGGGCAAGGGGCAGCTCCTACAGGCTTGATGAAGTCAGCACCCTGGCACAGAGCAGCAATATCTGTAGTTAAGAAGTAAGGAGACAGCCTTACAAATCCTCCCCTTTCCTATTGGAATGCTTCTACTGGGTATACCCAAATCTTGCAGAATATTTCATCACGTTGTGAGCCCCGAGTTTGTGAATGGAAAAATCTGTTTCTAATGACGGGATGGCTCAGCCTTTAGTCCTAGAGCTTTCTGCTTACTGTAAATAAGTACTTGTGGTGTGGATCTGCCCTAGCCCACACCTTTAATCCAAGAGCTTTCTGTACACAGGATTAAATACAGTTAACCCCTAGGTCAAGAGGTGGAGCAAGAAACCAGCTGGGAGGAATTAAACAGAAAGGAGGGACACTGAGCTGAGGGATATTTCAGAAGCATGGAGAGGAGTTGGGAGTTCTTTCTTTGAGTTCTTCCTTTGGGTTTTTTTCCTTCTCAGTGTCTTCTGGGCTTTTTAGCTTAGGGCTTTTGGCTGGGACATTGGTGGAATAGGAATATCAGCTGGATGCCTTCTCTGCGTCTCTGAGCTAGCAAGTTTTCAACCCAGCATCTGTCTCCTGAGTCTTCATTGGTAAAGCCAATGACTTTATGACTGGGATATTTTAGCTTTTTAAAACAACACCCAAATGGGCTACATCATGTGTGCACGTCTGTATGTGTGCCCGAGAGAGTGTGCATGTGTGAGTATTTCTGTGGGTGTACATGTGTGTGTGGAGGTCAAAAGTACACCTTGGGAGTCACCCCTTAGGAGACACTCCCCTTGTTGTAAATATGGGTTTCTTATTAATCTGGAGCTTGTGAAGTAGGCTGCATTGCCAGTAAGCCCCCAAATGGCTGTATCTGCTTCCTCAGCTTTGGGATTACAGATACACAACACCCAGCTTTTTCACATGACTTCTGGGGGTCAAATGCTGATCTTCATGTCTGCACAGCAAGCACTGTGACAACTAACCTCTCTGCCCAGCCTTCAGGGACTCCAGTTATATGCCTCTGCACTGGGTTCCTGTATATGTATGTACGTATCTAGCATAACAAACTCAGTTGTGCATGAGGAAACAGAGACTAAGTTCGTCTAGAAAGTGACAAAAATAGGATTCAAGCTTAAGATGTTCTCATTCCAATTTTATTCTGCTTCCCAATCAGGAACCCCAAAGAGCTAATAAGGGAGGGACTACCAGGGTGTTTTCTGGTACTCATCATATTCTCCTTGGCTAATATTTTCTTTTAATCTGTTAACTTAGCTCTGCTCCGCCCCCAAAAAAATCAGTGCTTATGGTGAGTAAGTAAACTCCTGTTAGCCGTAGGTTTATGGTTGAGAGTTGAATTGCTGCACCAGTTCATATTCTTTGCAGCCCAGCAGCTCTTTGGGCTGAGGAAGTGCCAATTCTTGCCTCCCAGGACCTGAAAGCAGACAATAATGTCAAGGAGAATGAACAAGGACCTCTGCTTAGAGGACATACCCCCAGGAAGCAGGGTTTTCAGACTGAACTTCTTATGTTCCTTCTCTTGCTAGTGGAGAAGTATGAAAGGTAGGTCACATGGAAACAATGGCCAGGTTTATTCTCAGCCTGTCACCCAGGGATGTGGGAGCAGGGAGACCTGTCCAACGGTCAAATAAGTTAAAAAAAAATCCACTTGTATTGGATGTTGGGAACATGGGTATAAGAAGATAGAAGGTATAAGAGCAAAAAGATACTGTTTTTATTCCTGTTGAAATTCAGAGTGTGCAGTAGAGGTCATGCTGTTCCTAGAAAGAAAAACAAAGGACAGACATAGAGATTGCAGTCTGCTGGTCCTTGTTTACTGAAGAGCTTTGAGAGAAAGAAGTGTGTGCTAAGGAGGACCTCCTTAATTTCTTCTGTTTGTCAGAAGGAAGAGACCGGGGTAGGAGAGGAAAGAGCTGAACTATCAAGCTTTAAAGATTTATTTTATTTTTTAAGTGTGTATGTGTGTGTGTGAGAGAGAGAGAGAAGAGAGAGAGAGAGGAAGAGAGGACATGCAGGTGTATGTATGGCCAGAAGAGGGAATCAGATCCACAGAAGATGGAATAACAGACAGTTGTGAACCAGCAAACATGGCGCTGGGAACTGACTAGGTATAGTTAAGAAGGTTGAGAACCACTGGGTGTGGTTTTTGTTTTTGTTTGTTTGTTTTTGGGTTTGGGTTTTTTTGGGGGGTTGTTGTTGTTTTTTAGATATAAAGGAGAGAACAGCCAGAGGCATCTGGAAGGGACCAGACTAGACTGAACTCTGCCATGAGAGGAGTGGGAGGTAGAACAAGAGAAGAAGAAAAAAGAGGGCCAGGGGAAGAGTACATAGGAACCAAGAGAGCATGTAGCCAAAATGGCTGGGTTTTATAGGAACCAGAGAAGCTGGGGAAGGGAAATGAACCTCAGGGACTGCAGAGGTCTAGAGTAGGGGCAAAGTATGCCAACCATGATAGAACATGGCAGATATATCAGGCATCATGAAGTACTAGAATAAGAAAATAAAACATACTGCCTCTAGAAGCATTGCAGATGTGGCTGCTATGTCACATGTGCATCAGTAGGTGACAGAGAGGAGAGAGGCTATATTTACATTCAGTGTTCTGACCTAAGAACATCTGGATGAATAGTAGCCTAACATTCCTGAAAAAAAAATAGTAAGCTGGATACCAACACAACATTGGCACCATGAGGTAGCCTGTGATGACTACCAGACCAGTATCAGGCAAGCACCAGATGGGCTCCTGGGACAGGAAACAAGCCAGAATCTAGAAGAATTCTGCCTGGCTCTGGATGTGGGGGTTGTGGGTGAGCTAGCCCTGAGGGAGTGAGTGTGGTATAGCCAGCTCTGCCTTCTGTCTACTATGTGGTGGGGTTGGCTAGGGAGAGATGCCCTCCCCTCCCTTTTGCCCTCACCACCCTTGGCTGACAGGAGATCTGGCCCAGATGGGGTCACAAGAGCAGGAGAGCTGTTCGTGCCCCTCAGATGCTGCAGCACTCAGGAGAGCAGGCCTTGTACATTTCCATAGTAGAACTGGCTCTGCAAGTGGGGGTTGCAGGTCCAGAGCCAAGACTTTGAGTTGGCCCACCCCATCCTATACACCATGGATGTGCATATACTACTGGTGTGCAAGAAGAGGCCAGATTCACAATTCAAAACTACAGGATCTCCATTCCACACGACAATTACAGCATATCTGAGAGAAGTTCCAGTGAGGTTCCAGTACTGACAAAGTAGTAGAAACCAGAGGCCTCACCCCAGACCAAGTAGTCACTATAATGAACATCTGATGGTGTTAAGCACTCTAAATGTTAATTGGTCTTGTTTGCTGTCTATTACTTATATTGACTCTGATTGGTTAAATAAAATGCTGAGGCCTGAGACTGGGCAAAGACAGAGAAACGTGGGACTTCCTGAGATTAGGACAGGAAGCCTGTGCTTTAGACAGAGGATTAATACATTCCAGCCAGGAGCAGCAAAAAGAGGACGCACACCATGGGTTAGAAAAAAGAACCTCATTCCACATGGCCAGGAACATCAGCATATCATGGAGAATGGCAGTCCAAGGGAACGTATGTGTGTGTGTGTGTGTGTATATATATATATACATATATATATGTATATATATATATATACATGGTCATATTTGGGTAATAGAATTAAGAGCTAGCTTAGATGGGCTAGGATTGCACAACTCAGGCCAAGGCTTGTAAAATCCACGTGGTGTCTGTGTGCTCCTTTATAATGGATAGTTAAGGATTAGCCACCAAACCAATTAACAATAATCTAAATACTGGTTAAATAGTTTAATTAGCCATATTTCTTTTTACAAACATCTGCAAGCAAAATATGTGGACAAAAGGGAATATTGTTGGACACACTGAGACACACTGCAGCATCCACAATGAGATTTTATTTTTTTTTTTTTTTTGGTTTTTCGAGACAGGGTTTCTCTGAATATCTCTGGCTGTCCTGGACTCGCTTTGTAGACCAGGCTGGCCTCGAACTCACAAAGATCCGCCTGCCTCTGCCTCCCAAGTGCTGGGAAGATTTTATTTTTTTATGCTGGGACAGATTGCAAGGGTGGAGGGTAGGTCTGAGGGGAGGTGGGAGATGAGAGGGAACAGGATGCATGATGTGAAATTCACAAAATAAAAATTTTTCAATTAAAGAAAAGAAAAGAAAACATGGTCTACAAGCCTGGCATGGTGGCACACTCCTTTAATCCCAGCACTCAAGAGGCAGAGGCAGGTGTATCTCTGTGAGTTCGAGGCCAGCCTGGTCTACAAAGCGAGTCTAGGACAGCCAGGGTTACACAGTGAAACCCTGTGTCAAAAAACCAAACCAAACAAATCATGGTCTGCACTTGTTGAGCTGCTGGTAATCAAACTCTGATGTACTAAGCTAACATCTACCACTGAACTACACCCACAAGAAGAGAAGGGGAAAGATAGGTGGGGTGGGGGAGTAAATGGGGAGCAAGAGAGCATGTGGCCAAAATGGCTGGTTATATAGGAATCAGAGAAGGTCTTGTTTTAACGTATGAAATGAAATCTCAGTTCCCTATGTTCTTAATTCAAACATTATTTCATTTCCTTCCTACAGGTCTATTCTTAATCAAGGAACATATCTTTTCTCTGCACTTGTCTGAAACCACATTGGTGGATTTGAGTACATCTGAATACAATCTGTTCTTGATCAGCTCCCCTGCATGGATTTAGTTTCTAGGCTGCATACACAAGATAGTCAAGATAAGTAACTGGGTTGTCCATAAAGGATCAAGCACTCTCATGGCCTTTATTAATGTCCCTCTCATAAACGTTGGGATCAACAATCAACATTTATACTTCTAGGCTTGGGCAAAGAGGAGATAAGCTTAAAGGGGATGTTTATATTCAAGTACTTCTGAAAGGAGAACATTCCTTGAGTTCTTTCAGCCTTACTCTAATGACAAAATAGGAAAACAAACAACATTAACCCCTTTGTCTAGAATAGTTCTCCTTAGATGTGAATGGACTAGATGCCACATTGAACCTTAAAGATAGCATCACAGTATTGTGCTGTGTAGAGTTATCTGAGAAGACAGCAGCCCACTGAGAACATGCCTTGGTCAGACTTGCCTGTGGACAAGGCCACGGAACATTTGGGTGATGCCATTCCTGGGCTGGTGGTCCTGGGTTCTACAAGAAAGCAGACTGAGCAAGCCATGAAAAGCAAGTCAGTAAGCAGCACCCCTCCATGGCCTCTGCTTGAGTTTTTGCCTCCAGGTTCCTGCCCTGTTTGAGTTCCTGTCCAGAATTCCTTCAGTGACGAACAGTGATGTGGAAGGGTAAGCCTCATAAACCTTTCCCTCTCCAAGTTCCTTTTGGTCATGGTGTTTCATCACAGCAACAGAAAGTCTAAGATAACAACTCTCCCACTCATTAATTTTACAAAATTGGTTGGATGCTTCCTATGCATTAGGCACTCCTCTGGCCTTAGGGACACAGATGATAACACAATGAAAAAGGGAATTGAAAGCACCAACATTATGGAAATTGTCAGTAGTCATATATCCAAGTAATACCAAGCCCAGCACACGTCTAGAACTATTAACCTTGTCTGATGAGTGTTTTCTTGTTTTCTCTTAACCTCTGTGATCTTTAAAAGTACTATTTCTTCTGTCATATTGCTAATTGATTGGATTACATAGGCCCTGCCAACAGACAACTCAATATGTTCAAACTTATGGTTTATTCTAAAAGAAAAACTTGCCATTCACTGTTATGTCACACACCAGGAAGTCCATTTACTCTTCTACCTGATTAAGTGTTGTCCTTCAAGGGTCATGTAGCAAATTCCTATTTACAATTTGAAGTACAAATGTGTTCTCATAATATTCAACATGAAGTATACCTAATCCTTTGAACAATATTAAATATGTATGGTATGGTCTCTTTAACTTTTATTTAATGGTTTGTATTTATTGTGTGCATGTGTGTGAGTGTGCACACAGGAATGCACATATAAACTTGCATATGCCACAGGATACACGTGGAGGTCAAAATTTTAGAGTAACAACAAATGCCATTATGAAAAAAAAAAGCTCTTTCTGGTCCAGGAAGTAGGACCTCTGGCCTGGGTGGAAACCCAGCATTTTAGTTGGGCCAGGCCAATTATCTGGCCAAGAGACCACCCTAGGAAAGAATACTCACTGTAAGTCATGCTAAGGACTTAGGTGGAATAATTTTCCCTTCAATGAGACACTGTACTTTTCCTTTGCAGATTTCCCACTCCCATTGCAGTTCCCGCAATGACCAGGAGGGTCAGCTGAGTCTTTTCAACTTTCTGGAACCCAAGATAAAAAGGTATACCTTTCCCTTTTGCTTTTCCGTGTCTCTTACTTTTGCAAGCTGGCAAGAAGCTGAGTAAGTAGGCCATTTCTGATCCTTTGACTTCCTTACTCTTTCCCTAAAACTCCTTCTTGCCACCATGTGGCTGCTTCTCCCAGATATGTCTGACCTCAGCTTAAATGGCATATGGTTTTGTTTTGTTTTTTACTAAATTATTTTGTAATCAGAATAGTATGATTTTACATGATATTACATACAGATTAAATAGCAATTTCTGTCCCTTTTCACATTCAAATTTTAATGGGGGGGAAACAGAAGATAATATTATTTAAAATGCCACCAATCACAGCCACAAACAAAACTTCATTCATCAGCAAGCAAACTTTCAAAATATTTTTTAAAAAAAGAAAAAAACAAGTCTGAACAGCAATGTTTTATATAATGTTGATGTTTGTTTCATTCCTGAATGAAAAATAATTACATACATATACATGTATGGCAACTTTCAACTGGGGAAAATATCTCCTTATATAAATAATTTGATTTTTAAAAAATATTTATTTCTTCAAATTATATCTCAATCATAGTCCCTTCCCTCCTCCCCCTCCTGGTCCCACTCTCCTACCTTCTCCCCCCTTACCCTCCTATCTGTTTTTTTTTCTAATGTAAGGTGTATCTTTTCCCCCCAACAGCTACCCCTTTTAGCTCAACAGAAGGCTCTTTTTCTTATAACAATAAATACAATAAAAATCAATAAGAACAGTTAGGCCACAATTATGAAAATTATTCGGTATAACATACATTCCCAATCTCCAGTCCATATGGATTTGGCAACTGATATTAATATTCTGTTATCTATCTATCTCAAAGAGTTTAAAGTTCTATACCTAACTCAGTTTCCATCCTAACTTGCATTACCAACTTAAAAACATCTTCTTAGACCTAGGACATCCTTTTAATTGCTAAACAACTTAAAATTTAACTGTGAGACTATAAGTATCTAGTCTTCAACCACATCACAGATCTGAGAAGGATAAATATATCTGAATATACAGGAAGCACAGAGCCAACAGCTTCCAAAACTAAGAAATGACAGACATCTGGTTACTTGGACAATCCCCAATTTCTCTCAGTATGTTGGAGCATCTATCTTCAGCCTTTTGGCCCAGTATCTCTGACAGACATTAATTGCAAAGCAGGAATTATGAAGGACTTGCCTACCCTGTCTTGGCAGAGCTAGGCTGTCGACTTACCTGCTTCCAAGTTTTGTCCTTTTCAGACAGCATTCTGTCTACAGTTGAAGCAAGGTCTCTCTCTTGCCCAGTGACAAGCTTGTCTCTAATGCAGCCATCTCCAAATAGAGATTCTTCAATCTTCATCCTCTACTTGGAGTAGTGATGGGGTAGTGTTAAGCATTCTAAATGTTAATTGGTCCTGTTTGCTCTCTGTTACTTATATTGACTCTGATTGGTTAAATAAAATGCTCAGGCCTGAGATTGGGCAAAGACAGAGAAAGGTGGGACTTCCTGAGATTAGAACAGGAAGCCTGCGCTTTAGACAAAGGATTAATTCATTCCAGCCAGGAGCAGGAAGAAGACACACGCCATGGGTTAGAAAAAAGAACCTCATTCCACATGGCCAGGAACATCTGCGTATTGTGGAGAATGGCAGTCCAAGGGGACATATGTGTATATAGGGTTGTATTTGGGTAATAGAATTAAGAGCTAGCTTAGGTGGGCTAGGATTGCATAATTCAGGCCAAGGCTTGTTAAAATCCACGTGGTTTCTGTGTGCTCATTTATAATGGCTGCTTAAAGATTAACAGCTGCCAGCCAATTAATGATAATGTAAATACTATTAAATAATTTAATTACTTCTACAGAGTAGAATAGGGGATGTTGTCAGGAGCTGACATGTCTCAATATCAAAAAATCTTAAGAAAACATCTTTGATTGTCATATTCTACAGATCTCTTGAGGTTTTTGAAGACCACCTATGTATCTTGCATATTTTTTTCCTTCTCTTCTCCAGACATTTATTAAGATTTACAGCCTGCCTGCCCTGGAGATTTCTTTTAAACTATAATAAAATTGCTCTTGAGTTTCCATTTACACATACTAATGAGCCTCAGAACCCTAAAATGAGAACCCTGATTTCTCCTATGTTAAAAAAAAATACTTGTAGGAGTAAACACTCCCCCCAGCATGGGTTCTGGGAATGGCACTCATAATAATAAAGCTATGATATTGGACTTAGAATGGCAGGCTTGGAGGAAAGTACCCTTACTCTCCGAGTCTTCTCAACAGGCCAACAAATGTGTTCTTTTGACAGTGTCTTATCTATCCTCTACCAACAGGATATTAAGGCAGAAAAATAATGAATAAGAACATTCCAGAGACTGACATCGTCAAAATAGCAGCAGGGGAAGGATTGTTAGTCCAGGCCAGCTTCATTCAGTCAGGGAGCATGCTCAGAAAAGCATGCTTTATATGAACCTGGGAGAAGTTGGTAATATCCAGGAAGCTGATGTAGGATTGTCTCCTAGAAATGACAGGGGAGCCTCACCCATGATACCTCAACAATATGGCTGTCTAAACAAGACCTGAACAATAATAGCAACAGACATGCTATTGTGTTTTTTGGGGGGGGAATCTCATGGGATCCTACACAAGGAACTACAGTTATTGTCTTGGGATTTCTATTGCTGTGATGAAACACCATAACCAAAAGAATTAGTCTTTCCCAGGGATGAGCCTTCTAACTGCTTAACCAATACTAAGCATTCAGCCCTGAAACCGTATACACACAAGCAACACCAAATGGATTCAATAGGTTTTATTTATGTATATATGCATATACATATGTAACAATAATAAAGAAAAAGGGGTCATGAGGTTTAGTGGGATAAGGGTGTATAGGAAAAACAAAAGGGAGGAAATATTGGAAGGATTGGAGGGAGGAAAGAGAAGGGGGAAAAGATGTAATTATTTTTAATTAAAATTTAAAATTATTCATTTTTTAAATTTCACTGGACCACACCTCAGTCCTTTCCCTTCTTGCCCTCTTGGGGCCAGGCCACTGGAGAGGAGGTATGGCATACCTCCAGGACCCACTCTATCTCTTCCATAGTAAACTAGCTCCTCTCCTGTAACTAAACACATGTCTCTGAACAATTTCCATATTGCTGCACTCTGTGTCCTGATGCTGTCATGTACTTTCTACTTTGTGAGCATATGTGTGCACATGTAAATACTAAGTCATATGTGTGATTTATTCTTTCAAGTAGACTTTAATGTTTGGTGGAAAATAAATACAACTCACATTTTATTGTTGTTTTGTTCTACAACAAGTGATAATTCCACAAGCAGTGCTCCGGAAATCACTGTGATATCACTGAAGGTCAGCTATAGACATCTGGGTCCCACTCGGGTGGCCCTGTCTATGTGTGTTCTACCATTCTCGCATCCTGAGCAGCAAATGGGGTGCATCTTTGAACATGAGGGTTGAAAAGTGGAAGAATGGTCAGGTTCTAAAAGAAACAGAAGAAAATAAGGTAGTTAGGATTACAAATCAGTCAGGTGACCCACGTGTCCCCAGTGGTAGCTAGTCTGACCTTACAAGCTGTCTGTCCTGCCTTTGCTTACTGGCAGATGCTCTGTACCACCCCTACCCTGCCCCTGCATGTCCTGTCTAAGAACATCTTTGTTTACACATGCCATGCTGAACAGTCTAACAATATGATTTACCACCGAGCTCTAGGCCACGTGCTATGTTTATTAGCTTGGTGTATAGAGGAACTGGAGAGCAAAGGTCATCCGCGTGGTTCCTCACTTATGTGACATGATTGACACTCAGTAAAACCTCTGGGTACAAATGAATCCACTGGCCCTCTCTGGCTGGCAATACTCAGAGATTTTCATATGTATTTGCCAGGGAGGATTAGCTTCCTAGTCTATGGGAAGAGAACAAATGAAAACATTTAGAATGTTCCTAGATTCTAGAGTCTATCTTATGTGCATATTGACTTTAATCTGCCAACAGACAGAGAGAGAGAAAGACAGAGGGGGAGAAGGAGAAAGAGAGACAGAGAGCTAAAACTGGTCTCAACCCCTATCCACCTGTGTCTGCCTCCCAAGTGCTGGAATTACAAGATACACCATTATACTCAGCATTCATCGGGCTAATTTCTCATTGAAATAAGCTGTCTCCACTTCCTGAGTAAGTTTGGCAACTCCTCCTCATAGATTATTGGATTCATTATAATCTTGGGACTCTTGAGCCTTTACAGTTGGCATCAGGATGAGGGTTATTTGGTGGACTGTGCTCAACTTGGCGGGTGGTGGGTAGTATCAATATTTCTTTTATTATACGTTCTTAATGATTTTAAAGTGAGACACTGATTTAAAATAACAACTTTTGGAAGCAATACAATTACAGTAAGCATATGCTATTTGTAAAATACTTTAGGAAGAACAGAGCATATGTCTGTTCATTGATTCATTCATCTTATAGATTGTTTAGTATGTTTTTTGAGACAGAGTATTTTGTTGTTCAGGATGCCCTTGAATTCAAGATCTGCCTTTCATGGCCTCACAAACACTCAAATTACAGGAACACACCACCACACCCCATTTGTGTCTGTTTCGAAGAGGAAATAATATAAGTGTGTACGGTGTAAACATCTCTGTGTGTGTCTTCGGTTGCTTCTTATTATTAGAGGCAGAAAAGTTAGAAGAGCTAGTTAAGAGTCCTGCACTAGGCTTGAAGGATATGAACACATAGCTATGTAAGGTGGGAGAGGTGAGGGAGGGACTCCCCAGGAGGACTGAAGAACCAGGCAAATGCAGGAAGAGGAAAGAGCATGCATGTGTTGGGGTTCCATGGGAGAATGATCTAGGATAAACAAAAATACAGAAATATGAGCAGTGGAGGCAAATGAAGTTAGAAGGTACATCTCACTTGTCAGTTAAATTATCCAAGATGCTTAGAAATTTGCAAGACAGGAAATATTTATACTGTGATTCTCAGATTTCTTCAGAGGTTAGCTGCTGCTGATACTCAGTCCACAAAGCATTGGTGGGAGCCCAGTCTCATGAATAACCATAGAGCCAGTGAGGTGGTTCTGCAGCTAGGTGACTTGCAGGCAAGCCTGATAGCCTGAGTTCGATTCCCAGGACCAACACAGTGGATAACTGAGTCCCACAGATTGCCCTCTGACCCCTGCAATGTGCTGTGACACTCATACATATGCATAAACACATGTACACACAATAAATAAATAAAATAACAAGAAAGCTAACGCTGAATGTTAACCATTCACAAGCACTCAGAGGAACTAGGTAGGAGATAACACACTTATGATGTAGGCAGAGTACAGACTAAGACTCTTTTTTTTTATTACAAAGATACTTTTTATTAGAGTTTCAGAAACTTGAGAGTTCTGACACAGAGCTGTAAGTGGACATAACTCCCTTAGTAGAGTTCTTGTCTTAAATGCACAAAGCCTCAGGTTCAATTCCCAACTCTACATAAAGCCAGGAGTGGTGGAGCATGTCTATAATCTCAGCATTCAGGAGGCAGCAGCAAGTGGATGATTAGAAGTTGAATATTATCCTTGATAAATAGCATGTTCAAAGTCAGCCTGGACTACATGCAAACCCTGAATAATAATTTCAAAAAAAGGTTCTATGCCAGCAAGATGGCTCAACAAGTAAAGGTACTTTGATCTATCCACACGTGCACACGTGCACACGTGCACACACACACACACACACACACACACACACACACACACACACTCTCTCTCTCTCTCTCTCACGCACACATAAATAATGTCTTTAAAATTCTTACACAAATACTAAAGCATTAGTGGATTTATTATAAAAACAGTAAGAAAACAACTAATATTTTGTCATTAAAGGTTATTAGCTCATGTAATGGAAACTTCCAGGTAGCTCAGGCTCATGGGCATAGCAGATACTTCATTAATGTTATGTCAAAGAATAAATGATGGATGATGGTTGCATGGATTAACGGAAGCTATTACATTATATCACCAAAGGCCTGTTATTAGAGGAAATGGACACTTTCTGAAAGTATGAAGTGTTCAATTATGAAACACCTAAGGATTTTTCTAGATACTTTGGAATGATTAATGGCGGTTGTTGTATTTTGAGAGAGCGTGCTCCTCTAGCAAGAATGGAAAATAGATGTGTGGGATTTTTTTTTGACAGTTTGATCCACGAACTAGGATATAGGACCTTTGTCACTCTGACTCCAATGTAGGCCCGAGAATAATTCTCCTCACTGTGTGCTCCTACCAGTCCAACTTCATGCATATGTGACTCGCAAGTCCCACAAAGTTCCACATTCAGAAGGGCTCACATTTGATTTAATTCTGTATTGTCCTTGTCTAGAAATTACTATTTTCTAACAAAGGGATTTTTGTTTTAGTCTTTACCAGGACCGGCAAACTCTACACCAGATCAAGCTCCTGTTGACATGGTTCCTCAGAAAGCTTACTGATAAGACGGCTGAGAAGCCATGAGGAGGCCACGAACAGCAAAACATGTCAACGTAGGTTGGTAAACATTGTTCGTGTGAGGACTTGAGTTGAGTTTAATATTAAGGAAACAATGCTGAGCATGGTAGCATGTGTTTGGAGCACAGGCAAAAGCAGGCAGTCCTCCTGGACTCACAGGGAGCCAACCTAGCCCACTAGACAAATTCCAGCTAGGGGCAGGGATGCTGTCTCTACAAAAAGGTGGATGTCTCCTAAGGAGTGACACCCAAGGTTGTTCTCTGGCCTCCATTTACATGCATGTACACATGTGCATGAGTACTGCACGTACATATGTATACTCATGTACATGAATACTGCACACTTGTACTCACTTCCCCCAACCCACCTACCCACAAAATTCGCTGCTGAAGTGGCCATCTGTATCCTGTACCTTCTCTGTTCCTCCAGCCATCCTGGGTGGTATTGTCAAGTCAATTCCTTGCTTTCTCCAAATCTTCCATATTCTCTTACAACACATTCTTTCCACCTTCAGAATATTTCTTCAGGCTCCTGAGGTCCCATCCCCAGCAACTCATAAGGTGAGTCCCACCCCTGAGACTGGAGATTTTGTCTAATGACTCACTGGTCCTACCTGTGGGCACCATTTTCCAGTCATATAGGGTACCTTCTTGCAAACTCTTTTCAAAAAATTATATAATATATTTTATATTATTTCTATATTATTAATTTTACATTATATAATATAATTAAATATAAGTATATTATAATATATAAAATATAATTATATATTATACTATATATGAAACATATACATAATTCATTATTTATTGCATCATTATATACAATTATATTGTATATAATTTTCTATAATGTATAATATAATATATATTATTTATAGTTAAACATATATACATTTATTTAAAGATAGTATGTTTTTTAAGGCTTTTTCATACTGGTTTCCTTTTAATTAATCTTCATCTGTTCAGTCTTTCCTGTCCCCTCCCTTCCCTGTTTTAACCTTCCCATCCCCAGTATTATCCCCTCTTTACTTTCATATTACCTGCAATCTACTATCTCGCTCCTCCATCCCTTAAGGCATCTCTTTCCCAGTGGTCTTTTTTAAGGTTCCTGGCTTCTACAACAGTTCATGTTAAACACAAAATTCAGTTTCAGAATTCACGCATGCGGCATTTATTTTTCTGTGCCTGGATTAACCTACTGGGTATAACTTCTTCCGGTTTTACTCATGTATCAGAAAGTTCCATAATTTCATTTTTTCTTTATATCTAAGTAAAATTTCGTTGTGTATATGCACCTTGTTTTCATTATCCTGTCAGCAGCTGATGGACATTTAGGCTGATTCCACTTTCTAGCTACTTCTAACAGGGTGACAATGAGCACGGGTGAGCATCTCTGTAGTTAGTTGTCTCTCCTTTTCATTTCTGCTTCAACTACCAGATCACAGAAGGATCCTGAGCTGATTGTACAGAGTTGGGCACAGTTGGGGCCTGGGTGCTCAGAAGACACTGGCTGATCCCCAGTATTAACCAAAGCAGTCAAGGATGAAGTGAGGCTCAAGGGCATGAGCTCCCTTTCTCCGCTGCCCTTTGCAGGAGTGTTACGTGGCTGTTTCTGCAAATATTTGGTGTTGTGTCAGAACACTGTGGGATGGAGTCATGTGCAAATCACACAGTCATAACTCACTCAAGACAAGTGAACTTTTCCACCTACTATTCAAATTATATAGCCTGTAGTTCAAAAAGCTCCCTTCTTTCTGATAAAGAATGATGCGCTTAAAAAAAAAAAGTAACTTCCCATTCCCAATGCTTATCAAGTTCTTTATGTGCTTCCCACTCTTACTCTTTTTTTTTTTTAAACTTATTCCTGAGGCAGATATGGAAGTGAAAAATCACTTTTACGTTGATCACAGTCCTATTTCCTAATGGACTGGACCAATATTTGCCTTACTTACTTCAGAAGACAGGAGCAGAGTATTGGAGTAAGTGGATCATTTTCCTTCAATACAAATTTCTGGGAAATTTCAAAACCTTTTCCTTCTTGAGGTAGGAACATCTCAGTTTCCTTGTCAGTCTATAGCCTGTCTGGAGGTATCTGGACTTTGGAGGTGGAGGCAAAAGACTATAAGAGAAAAATCCCTATCATGCTGGATAAGAATTACATCAATGAGGAGTGAATTAATTACCTTCTATTAATGTTATATCGTATTTATGGCTTTGCAGAAATGATTAGCTTTAGGGAAAGAGGTTACTTCCACTTTTCCCAGGCTCAAGTTTTGTTCTTTTTGTCCTTCCTGAGGACACAGTGTCTCTCAGGACAGAAACAAGGAGCTGGGTAGCCAACCCCTTAGGATGTTCTCATTTTAACAAACAGGAATAAACACATTTAGAGGTTCTCTTGTTCACTATTGTGGTTCCCACTGAGATTTTTCAAGCAGTTTTGAAAACAAGTGTGTTTCATAATCTCTCAACTCTGTGTAATCAAGGTTGCAATGGAGAGGACCTTCACAGAATTCACAGCTAAGTGTAAATGTTCTGGAGTCTGTCCTCCCAAATTGTGGATTGGGTCTTGGCTTTGGGTATAACTATGTGTGTGAATATGAGCTTCATGAAGCACAAAAGTCCATCCATTGTCTACATTCTTTTTTGAATTGAGCCATGTCTCTGAAAAACAGTCAAGGAGATGTTCTTGATCTAGTTTTCCTACTTATTAAAAAAGACAATCAAGCATATTCTAGGACATAGGCTGCTTCTTCAATGTCTCTTCATGCATAGCAAACAAGGCTGTCCCATTATGAGTGTTCCCACTCAGCCTAAATCAGGAATAAAATTCTTCTCAATTAAATACTACCAAGCTGTATCTTCGTGAGTGATCTTGGGTATCTCCAATGGAAGTCACTTTCATCTCTACAAGTAGATAAAATCTAAGGGATTTTTCCATCTGGGACTTGTGGTGTGTGTGTGTGTGTGTGTGTGTGTGTGTGTGTGTGTGTGTGTGTGTTAGCAGACTAAATGTTTGGGACAAAATTAAGTGCAAAATTTTATAATTTAATTCAAAGAATAGTATCCAAAGTGAGGCAATAAAAAAGCATACATTGAATGGGTAGATGGGTAGAATTCTTAATTTCCCACTTATTAATCTACTTTATCCTCTGAAAATTAGCCTGATAAACACCTGACTGAAGTAACTTATCAATTCTATGAGCATTGTGTAAAGAAATGCTTTGAGAGCCCTTAAAAGAGATGCAACTACCAGGCATTGCTATTTTATTGCAATCGTCCTCAGGTTGGGGGAACCAGAGAAGTGTTGACAAGGAAACAGTGGCATTTAATTTATTTTTCTTTCTCTTTCTTGTAAGGCTGAATGAAGGACAGAATCAAGCAACTTCCACTGTCTGGTGTCTGATATTGCCCACTCTCATAAGGCTGAAAAGAGTCTGTCCACACATCCAGAAAGTAAGTTGTTACTCATGCAGTGAGGGTCTACAGCAACTGGGAGCCTAAGAGCAAGTTTTTTTTTTTTCCTCATGCACTTAATTTTATTTCAGCAAACTCAAATAGTGTCTTGTGTGTATTACACCATGCTACAGATGCCGGGAGATGAAGAACAGAGTCTAAGAGGCTCTCTGTCTTTTTGAGGGAAATGGATAACTAATGCAGTCAGGTGAGAAAAATGTCTTCCCAGAATGGTAGGAGGGTTAGAAAAGAAAGGCTTTGTGGAAAAGGAAGCCTTAAGCTTGATTTTGAGAGTGTGCAGGCTACCGAAGAGCTAAAGCAGAGCTGAGATGTTAGAGAATGGGTATAGATGAATGAACATTTAACTTTACAAGAGGAGAGAGTGGCACCCTGACAGAAAGCCCATGCTATAGTTACCCATACAGTATGAATGGCTCAGACTGGGGAAATATTCAGATCTCCAAGGGTAGAAGAAAGGCAGGAAAGGCTTCACTGAGGTGCAAACATCTGGATATAACAACTGCCCTCAGTCACAAAGAGGAGAGAGAATAACTGAAGCTTGCACTAAATGGCTGGCACAAAGACCAGAAGAAATGGCCATATTAGCAGAATGTCAGACACCAGAGAACTTGGCTTCCTTAACAGTAGCACAGGCATGGCAGGGAATGAAATTCAGAAAGATTATTTCCATTGCAGTAGCTGTAAAGAACCTACTTCCCCCTGAAGAAATTCTAGAACTTTTGCCTTAGTTTTTCCTGATAATCTGAATGGCTTCATAACATGACTTTGTCTTTGAAAAAAAAATTATCTGCAATTATAAATGCTGGAGTGGATCTTAAGATACCTGATTAATGATATCCATGAAAAAATGATAACTTTCATGATACATTAAATAAATCAAAATAAATAAAATAAAATTATTATCTTAGAAAAATGATTTATAGATAATGGGTTTGTATATTCTGTTTCAAAGACAGAATATGTGCTACTATGAGTTACTGGGAATCTATTTTCTAAGGTCAGTTGTAGGGTATGAAGATGACTGCTACTGGAAACTCTCAGGCTCTCAAAACACAAAGCATGGAGGACATATTTAAAACATTAAACAGTAACTAGTGGAACTGAAAAATGAAAGTTGAACAAATGGAAAACAGTAGGATCTAAATACTGAAATAGAGCTTCAAACATTAAGTGGGATTTAAGAAAGAATAGTAGTACTATGTCCAGTATTTACCCAATCACGATGATGTTTTTGTGACAACAGAAGGACAATATTTACAGAAAATAATGGAAAATTTATAGGTTAACTAGAAATGCTTTTGAAATTTGATGTTAAAATGGCCAAATGCATAAGACAGGCTTAAAATATAATCCTCATACCCAAATGGATAAGCAGTGCTAAGCCTGTTCATAATAGCTTCTAAAATAGGAAGATCTACTATATTAAAATTAATTACCAACTAAATTATGTCATCAGTAACAGTTATGCTGTACACCTACAAAGTAAAAAATAACCTGCTAGGTGAAAACAATGAAAAAGTGAAAACTTACAAATGCCTCCTGGTTTTTGCATCTGCCATTCAAAAGTAAGAGTTTCAAATTTTATGAAAGTTGAAAATATAGACTACCATTTTAGGCACAGGTTTAAAAGTCTGTCGGGAATTCAGCTCAGGGATTTGATGAAGAAAAAGAAATACGTTGGGATATTCAACATAGCTTATGTTTTTGTAGTCCTGGGGGTTGGACCTAATGTCTGATGCATGTTGGGCAAGCACCCTACCACTGAACCACATTTCTGGTCCTTAACATGGTTTGGACTTGTTATTAGGAGATGAATCCTGGACTTAAGCATACAATATCATGCTATGGGATGATTCAAAGACTATGCAAGATTTTGCCTGCATCAAACAAAACTTGGAATAATTAGAAACTAAGCCAGGAATGGTAGTGGTAGCACATGTCGTCCTGCATCATAGGAGGATAGTTGTGTTTGCAGCCAGACTGAGCTATGTAGTAAAGCTCTGGTTAAAAAAACAGATAAAGAAAGAAAGTAGTGCTTAATTTGGTCGTATAACTATCCATACACCCAGCATGACAATGATGACTGAAATCCTCAAAGAAATTCTTTTTATTTTTTTTTATGTTGAGATAGGATCTTATTCTATAGTGCAATTCAGGCTAAAACCCATGGTGAACATGCCTCAGCCTCCTCAGTGCTGGGATTACAAGTGTGACCCACCATACCTAGTCTAGATTTAATTTAGAAAAGATGTCAGATATGCAGGAGAGTTACCTAAAACCACGAACTCTTTCAGTTAATTGAACAGAATGTTACAGTATTTTGAGCATGAGTTTCACACATTTTATTTAGAATGCATTGACAGGTTGTTTGTTGATTTCATATGCTTTGTTAAGGAATATTATGGAAAGAAAAATCTATGTTTATTATTTTATATATAGAAGGATGCTTGGGTGTTTTTTTAAAAAATGTTTTTACACATGGTTCTCACTGAGCCCAAGCGGACCTCAAACTCACTGTTTAGACAAAGATGGCTCTATGCACCTTTTGCCTCTACTTTTTTTTCTGTTTTTGTTGTTGTTGTTTGTTTGGTTGGTTGGTTTTGTTTTGTTTTTTTTTTTTTTTTTTTGGTTTTTCGAGACAGGGTTTCTCTGTGTATCCTTGGCTGTCCTGGACTCACTTTGTAGACCAGGCTGGCCTCGAACTCACAAAGATCCACCTGCCTCTGCCTCCCAAGTGCTGGGATTAAAGGCGTGCGCCACCACCGCCCGGCTTGTTTTGGTTTTTTGACACAGGGTTTCTCTGTGTAACAGAGTCCTGGCTGTCCTGCACTCCTTTGTAGACCAAGCTGGCCTTGAACTCACATTGACCTGCCTTTGGCTCCTGAGTTCTGGGATTAAAGGTTTGCATCACGGAGACTTTTTGTCTCCACTTCTTAAGTCATCCACCTCCATTCCTAGCTTCTTTCTTTTTAATTTTCAAAGAATAATACTATATACGATGCAAAATGACATTCCAATAAAATTAAAAGATTTGTGTGCAGATAATCCTGAAAGAATTTTTTTATCAGGATTTTCTGTTCAAAAAGGATTAGAGTGCAGTGTCCATCGATGAGCAGTTTGAAGAAACACACTCATATAGTGATGTTCTTGGCCTTTTTGCATTCCAGCTTTGAGACACTGGGAGGTAGCGTTGGAAATACAATGTGAAACCAGATTTATAAATCTGCTTCTTTCAAGTTCCTGCCACCTAGACTCAGGCATGTTTGTCTTTTCAATAGAGGACAGCCAAAAGCCAGAAATGAAATCCACAAGGAGTTACACCATCTAAAGGGAAGCAAAGCCAGGGTTCCAATGAAATTAGGGCAAATTCAGTGTCCCAGGTTAACTCCCCAGATTGCTCATCTCCCCTTTCTGGGCACACTGGAATCTTTTAGATATCAGTCTTCAATGGAAGTATCTACATCTCCAAGTTTATTGACTTAAATTTTAAAGACTTTGTTACTAAGATGTTACTCAGACCACTCTGTATTTATTTTTGTTGCATTTTGTATTATGTATTATTGCAGGAACGCTTTGATTCATGTTTAGTTCATTCTTTTCTTCTCTTATTTCATGTTTACTAACCCAAAGCAGAACCAAAAATCAGTGTACAGGTCCAAAAAGCACAGCTAGATTCATATAGGTAAACTTTGAATTCAATTTTCTTCAAAGGTGGACATCCTCGGCTTTCAGTCGTTCTCAGGATTGAGTGAAGTCACATCAGACATTCTAACAAAGTGTCCTCCACACAACACATAGGCAACGGTATTGATTATTCTGCAAGAAGTGAATTTAGTTTTGATTTTATGAAAAATGAGTTCTGCACTTCCTAAAATATGACTTGGTTCTGCATCATTTAAGTAGTGTGTGTGTGTGTGTGTGTGTGTGTGT
>CAJQZJ010032225.1:2125409-2137909 GCA_907164525.1 Lophiomys imhausi
CCTTAAACTAAAAAAAAAAAAAAAAGAAAAGAAGGGAAGAGGATGGTTGGGCTGAGGGGGAGGAGGGTGGAAGGGTGGGACTAGAGGGGGGAGTAGGGAGGGGATTGTGATTGAGATGTAACTTGAAGAAATAAAAAATAAATTATTAAAAAAAAAGAGTGAAAAGGGCTTATGATGGTTAACATTCCAGGTTAGTCAATAATTGGAGGAAAGCAGGACCCCAGACAGCAAATTACGTCACAGCCAACCAAAATCAAGAGTGGATAGAAACCAATGAACTCTTACTACCCACTTTTGCTTCTAGCTTCCATCTACCTTTCTCCTGTCTCACAGCAATGAACCCCCTCCTAGGGAATGGTGTTACCTACAGTTGGCAGAATCTTTCTACATTAACTAACAATCAAGACCCGTCACTCACAGACAGACCCACAGGCAAACCTGATGTAAGAAATCCCTTGGTTGAGAGTCCCTTCTCATGTGAATCTATGTCATGGCAAGCTAAATTAAAAACAAAAAACAGGACAGATAGGAATTAAGAACATTAAAAAAAAAAAGTTTCTGTTGATTCCGAAGAGTGAAGAACTGAGAAGGAACCATTTCTGTGAGAAGAAATGATGGATCATTGAGGCTAAGAGTGTGGGAGTCGTCCCCTATGGAGGAACTGAAGCATCATGTGTATTCAACAATAGTAAACCACAGAAAGTGGTTTCTATCTGAGGATAACCCATAACCTGGCAACAAAGTGCTTGGCCAACAGAGAGCCTGAGGGCAACCCACTCCAGAACATTTCTCATTCCAGAATAAAAAGGATTGGAGGAAATTTGTTCCCTAAGCTGTTTAGTATTTATAGAAAACACATAGTAACCAAGACCCAAACAAAGAAACAGAACATTCTAGAACTGTAAGATCTTGTCATTGTTACTTGGATTCCATTTTCTATCTACTAGCTTTGGGTCACCAGTGACTCTGCACACAAAGCCTTCTAGATTTTCGAGTCAGTAATAGAAATTAGTCTCCTGTGTCTTTGTCTATCCCACCTACCTGCTGGCCTCATTTGCTGTCATTGATAAATGTATTCACCAGTATGTGGGATGATGAGGGATACAAGGCTGGTTAAGATACAGCCAGGATGCTTAGAATGTAGATTAGATGTACACACACTAGGAAATTAAGATGCACAACCTCCAGGTGGATGTTTCTTTCAGAATATACCCTAATTGGGTTGGGTAGAGGTCAAAGCTGGCACCAGTTGATCACTTGGAAGGATGGATGAAAAGAAAGACATTGAACTTCTGTGGGTTATGAGAACTTAGCACTTCATAAAGTGGGGACAGATGGAACCATACAGGGAGAGAGAAAAGATGTTAGGAGACCCTGGGAAGGAAGAGGAACCCAGTCACAGCACATAGACAGGGACTTGAGGAGAGCACCAGTCATAACAAACCCCCATGGGGGCAAAAGTCAGGGGGACTTTAAGACAGGGGTGACTAGTAAGCACTTAAGAGATTTTCTGAGATGTAACTTTTCTCTTTCCTTTGCTCTTTTCTCCGACATTTAATAGAAATCTGTTCTACTCAACAACCTTATGCTAACTGGGCTTTCGGAAGTGGTAGATTGTGGGGTTTGGTTGCAGAAACCAAAAAGCACAGCTAAGTGGTGAGTTATTTATTAGGGTTTTAGTGAAGATGGTACTAAAGAATGCTATTCCCCACCCCCAGTGCATTCTCTGGGAGAATCTCAGAGGATTGAGAGAGATGGGATCGGGATCTGGCAGGTTTTCCATAACACAAGTGATTGAGACTGTAAGCAATCATTTTTATTCTATATTAAAGAAGAGCTATTTTTGTTATACACAAGAACAAAAGTGTATCACTTACAGGAAAAAAGAATTAGAGGTCACATTAAGTGAGATAAGCCGTAGTGAGAAAAACAAGCACATATTTCTTGTATCTATAATCTGGGGGTGGGTTAGAGGTTTGTCCATGAAGGTACATCTACTAAGGAAAAATTGATGGTGGAATAAATGAGGATAATAGGGGAGACTATGATCCAAGTACATTATATACATGTAATAAAAATGCTGTCATGAATGCTATTTGTTACTCTGTACAACGAATACAGGCTGCTAAGAAAATGAAGAGCTGTAAGCCATGAGTTTTGCATTTAGGAAGAATTAGTCAAGTGAACCTGTGTCAAAGGGATGGAGTTAGGTCTTAAGTACCTTTTGGAACTGCTATTTTTATTATTTTAGTAGATAGATTTTAAAGTCAAAGATCCAGAATGTAAGGCAAAAAGCTCAGTCACTAAAGTGCTTGCTGGGTCAATACCATGGTTTCCTTTGTGGATGAGTTTGCCATGATCACTCGACGGTAGGTCATTTCTAATATTTGTTCGTTTGTTTTATGTATATGAGTGCTCTGTTTTCATGCACACCAGAACACAGAATCAGATTCTGTTACACATGGTTGCAAGTCACCATGTGGTTTCTGGGAATTGAACTCAGGACCTCTGGAAGAGCAGTAATGCTCTTAACCGCTGTGCCATCTCTCAGCCCAGTAGATCATTTCTAAACAGTTGTCTATGTGGCTAGAATCCCTATGAATTTTGTTTTTAAGAAGCCCTGCCTGGGTGAAATGAATGTTCTTTATCAAGGTCATTAGCCCATACCTAGACGTCTTTCCCCAGGTTTGGTAAACTCCAGTCCTCTTATCTTACGTAGTTCTGCTTCAGGCTTTGCCTGTGCGTGTGTACCCACTGAAGCTCCTAATGGTTCAGCTGGCAGCTCCATCATGTGTTTTTGTTATTGACACTTTTTAATCTATAATCAAATTGATTTCAATATGGTATTTTGACCCACACCTGTGGCATACACTGATCAAACTGACTTGCTTCTTAACTTAATTTTTATAGTTAATCATTTATTTATTAATGTGTGTGTGTGTGCACATACATGCAATGCATAAATGGAAGTTGGAGTGAAATTGGTGGGAATCAGTTCTCTACTTCCACCCACCAAAATGTGGCTTAAGGGCTTGAACTGAGGTTGTCAGGCTTGGTTGCAAGTGCCCCTACTCACAAAGTCATGTTGCTGGCCCTCCACACACCTCTTTACTCCTTTCCAATTCTTAGTTGCTCTTTTGTCTTAATTACTTTTCTATAGTTGTGAAGAGACACTACGACTGAGGCAATTTATAAAAGAAAACATTTTAATTGCAGATTAGTTTAAAATTTGAGAGGGTGAGCCTATGACCATCATGTTGGGGACTTTGAAGCAGGCAGGCAGGCACGGAGCTGTAGCTGAGAGCTTACATCTTATCCACACATTGGAGCTGATGAACCAGAACCAGAGGGATTGAGAGTGGTGATGGTTTTTGAGACCTCAGAGCTCATCCCCTGTGGTACACCTTCTCCAACAAAGCCATACCTCCTAATCCTTCCCTAAACAGTTCCAACAACGAGGGGCCAAACATTGACATATGTGAGCTTGTGGAGTACATTCTTATTCAAACTGCTACACCTTTCAAGAGAATGTTTCTCAGTTTCCACATATAAAAAACAGAACAAAATGAGTAAACTTGTCTTTTTACACTGGTTTATGTTACTTAACATAAATATCTCTAGTTCTACCTATTTTGCTGCAAATGTCCCGGTTTCAGTATTATGTCAGGTGGAGGGGAGGGGTAAAACACCAGTGTGTGTAGTAGCTTTGTTTTTCTTATCCATTCTCCTGTTACTGGGCACCTAGTCTGACTCCATATCCTAGCTGTTGTGATCCGTGCTGTAATAAATGTGGGCACACGGGTTATTTGCTGCTTTGCTGATTTGCTTTTCTCTGTGCATATAATCAGAGGTGAGGTAGCTGGATTACATGCTAGATCTATTTTTAGTTTTCCGAGGAGACAACTGTTTTCCACAGTTGCGATACCAATTTACATTCCACTGACAATGTATGAGAGTCTCTTTTTTTCCTTCCCTCCCTCCTTCCTTCCTTCCTTCTTGTTTTGCCTTTTTGATAATAGTCAGTTTCACTGGTGTGAGATGTTATCTCATCATAGTTTTGATTGGCATCTCCTTGAGAGTTAATGATATACATTATTTTTCACAGTGTTCCCTTTCTGAGTTGGCTTTTATATATGGTTTCTTCTTTTGAGTACTGTCACTTTATGTCCTTTGCCCATTTTTTAAAAATAGGTTTAACTATGGTTATTCAGGGTCTTTTGTGCTTCTGTATGAATTTTAATATTTTTTGTATGCATTTTATTTTTATAAGCACTGCATTCAGTTTGTAGATGACTTGAGTGTGGACATTTTAACAGTATTAATTCTTTTCATCCAGAAACATGTGTTATATTTCTATCATCTGGGGCTTCCAATTTCCTTTTTCAGTGTTCCCTAATTTCTATTACAGAAGACTTTCCTAGATTACACTTATTACTAGTGTTTGACTTATTTTTGTAGCTATTATAAATGGTTGACTTAATGATTTCTTTCTCAGTGAAATCACTGTCAAGATGTAGGAAAGCTTTTGGGTTTTGGGTGCTGATTTTTACATCCTCTGCTTGACTGAACTAATAATATTTTAGTGGATGTTTTGATGAGGGTGTTTCATATGTACAATCATATCTTCTGCAAATAGGGATAATTTAACTTCTTTCCTAACTGTGTGGTGTTAACTCACTGTCTTACCCAATTGCTCTGGCTAAATCATCTAGTACTTTATCGAGGAGAGCTCTCAGCAGTGGAAACCACCTCTATCATTAGTGATCTTGGAAGAAATGCTTTCATCTTTTCCTCTTTCATATGGTGTTGGCTATGGATTCATCATCTACAGTCTTCGCTATGTAGAAGCACTGATGCGCTTATTTCAGGACTCTGGGGGCATGTATGAATGAGTGTGTGCAAGCATGAATGTCCGTGTGTGTTCACACAGAGGCCGCAGGTCTATGTCAGGTGTCATCCTCTCTCACTCTCCACCGGTTTTTTTCAGACAGAGTCACTGTGAACTAAGAGTTGGTTAGAATGGCTGGCCAGCAAGCCCCCAAGATCTACCTTTCTCTGCTTCCCACTTCTGGGACAACAAGCGCACACCAAGTGGCACTCCTAGCTCTCTACTTGGCTGCTGGGAATCCAAACTCTAGTCCTTATGCTTGCACAACAAGTTCTGAGCCACCTCTGTGGCATCTTGGTGCTGAATTTTTCCCAGTGATATTTTACATCTATTGAGAAGACTGTAATCTCTATCTGTTGTTTTGATATGTTATGCTACATTTGTCACTTTATATATGTTTAACCGTCTATGCATGCCTGGAAAGACACCAACTAGATCATCATGAAAGATATTTTTGATACACTGCTCAATTTGATTTGCAAGTATTTTGTTGGTGGAACTTTGCACCAATGTTCATCAGGAATACTGGTATATAGTTTATTGTTACGTCCTTGTCTAGTTTTAGTAATACAGTGATGCTGGCCTCAATGAATTCGGAAGAGTTCCTTTTGTCTCAACTTTATGGAATGGTTTGAGAAGAATTGGCATCACTTCTTTACAAGTTTGGCAAAATTCGGTAGTGAAAGCTGGTCCTGTGGCTCAGTTAAAATAGTGTTTACTAGAATGTTCATGGCCTTGAGGTCTATCCTCAGCACTGAAAAAAAAATCATAATGAATTCAGCTTTGAATCCATCCATACTCTCTCTTCTCAAAATAGCTCCTTATGGGGCTAGAGAGACGGTTCAACAGTTAAGGACACTGGCTGCTCTTTCAGAGGACCTAGGTTCAATTTCTAGCACCCACATGGCAGATCACAAACATCTGTGACTCTTGTTCCAGGGGACCCAATGTCCTCTTCTCGTCTCTGCGGGGACTGTACCCCCTCGGTGAGAAGACATGCACTCAGGCATAACATTCATGCACATAAGAGGGTGAGAAAAAAGATCAATCCCTGTCACAAAACCCTGAGGGGTCGGTCACTAGATGATAAGACGAGAAGCCACGCAGATTCAGCTTACTTATCTAGCGGGTTGTAAGTCTGGGGGGATTATTGTACTTTCTGGCAAGCTAGTATTGCCATCATCTGCCCTAGTGGAGTTTGCCAGAATTTTCTACAAGCCTGCACAAGAGAGACTTCCTGATGCTTGGAGCCAGAGCTGCGGGTGCTAATTATCCCCGTTCTTTGTCTGCTGTGACCTCAGCTTCCTGCATCTTAGAGGGTTTCAGCCTATCTCCTATCTCCTGCTGATCTCCAGGCCTTCCCCCAGCCACTGACCTCAGAATGTCCCCAGACACCTGCTGCTTTGGGTCTTCTCTGTGCCAGAGCAGGTGAGAGCTCAATGTTCCACTTGGGCCACTTGTCCTCCTGTCATTCTACTCTAACAATCAATATGCTTTGTTTATCCTCTGCTTTTATTTCACATACTCAGGGACCATCAAAAACTAGTCAGAACACTTAAGGAAGCAGCTGGCCATTGGAAATTATTAATATAACAAGCTGTCAGCACTGTTAACACCTGCCTTCTGTCCAAAGTTCATTTTCAAAATGACAAAAATCATAATTCGTAACAATATGAAATAAATATACAACAGAAGTTGCCTCTATCTCATGAATTAATAAAGGGGGATGTAAAGTGTTAAAATTTGCCCCAAGGGAAATCTGAAGAACAGGTATATTTATACACAGATGATCAGAACGACTGAACTGCTTTTTCTAATATATGCACAACTGGATAATACTGTAAAACAAACCAAAATATAATGCTCAGAATAAGCATTTATATAGAGAGGACAGCAATTATACTGTACTCCACCATACACAATGAATTTCTATTTTTAAATGAAAATCATTTACCATACTACAAGAATAATTATAAGAATAATTTCTATAAGAATAATTATAAAATGACCAATGATAATAAAAGATAGGCTACTATAGATTCACACACATCCATCAAAAGATCTAGGTAACACTGAACATTCTGTTGGCAGGATGACCCTGTTTTGGTTTCCATTTTAAAGTCTTTCACTGTTTTTTCTGATGCTTCCATTTTGTTGGGAATAATACCCACAACAGGAGCCTCAGTTAGTAACTGAGAGTTACTAACACAAATGCAAATAATTCACTTAATTAATAACTTTACTTTATTTTAGATATATGTATATGGGGCTGGAGATATGGCTCAGCAGTCCAAAGTGCTTGCTGCTCTTCACAGAAGAGTGAAGCTTAGGTCCTAGCATCCACATTGGATGACTTACAACAGCCTGTAAGTCCAGCTCCAGGGAATCTGACGACTCTTCTGGCTTCTGCAGCAAGGCCTCCAACATACACATATGCACACACATGCACACACACACGCACATGCACATAAAAAAAGCTTTAAAAAATTTCCAATTCTGAGAACAAAATTGGTTAAGCAGAGTGCACACATGCCGTGCTTGCATTTTAATCAGCAGGCCTCCCGTCGAGCTTCTCTGCTAAGAGCTGCCTTTGTAAACAGACAACGGACCACTTGATCCTGGAAAGCCATGGGAAGTAACCCATGGAAATTCCAGTGGTGACTGTCATGGATGTGTTCTAAATCATAAAATGACAAGTGATGATGTGGCTTTAATAATGCCTCCAAGTCCAAGAAAAATGCAGAGGCTAATTCTGTGCTGCAATGGCAACCAAGACACGTTCCAGGATCTCCCTCTGCCTGCCTGCTGAAGAGAGGAAAGATGAAGGAGTCCACCGGGGAAGTGCAGAGAGCCTGCCCTGATGCTGCCTTTAGAGGACATGTGGGCCTGTGAGAGCCCCTGACTTCCTGTCTCCTGTCTTGATGTTTTGTAACCTTTTCTCACCCCATGCTTCTTCCTACCTTTCCCATCTTCATCCTGCTGCCCTTCCTTTCTCTATCCATCCTTTCCCTCCTTTTCCTCCCAGTCTCCTGTTTGTCATTTCCTCTTTTCCCCCTTTCTCCTTACCTCTTGTGCTTTCCTTCACCCTTACTAACTTTAATCACTTTTAAGGCGCATCTAGACAGGCTTCCTGGCTTCGGGTGTAGTGAGGGATACAATCAGTTTTCTTGGGAACAATACCAGGGGCCAAGGTATCAGAGAATGTGTTCTGGGGGCTGTGAGAGCCAGAGGACTCTGGAGCCAGAAATCTGTGTTCTGCATGGAGTAATTCTCATAAGTGAGGAGAGGTAGGGATGGTGTGTGTGGGGGGTGGGGAGATGAGAGGAGGATTAAACAGGACACACAGAAGGGAGCCTTGAGGTAAAGCAGGAGATGTTGGTCTATGCTGTGCTGGAGTGTTTGGCTTTTCTTCTTAGGGTAGTACAAGATTTTAATCATGGGAAACATACCACAGAGATTATTTGAGGGTGATTTCCCTGGTAGGGGGAAGAGAAGGGCTAGAAGAAGCCAAGACATTGGCAAGGAGTCAACTGGTGTGATTTTTAACTGACATTTTGTAGTCCGCATCTCTCCACACCTACAGTTGAGGATTTCTTTCCATGAACCAGTTTCTAATATACTTCACCCCACAAAGCAAACTAGGGGCATCTAAGCCTCTTGATGCCTGCTGAAGTCAGCTCATTTAGATTTCCCACCATCTTTCTATAACTGGTACCAGCTGTGGGATGGATTATGCTGTGCACTTATACTGAGCCCTGGGCCCACAGTGGCTACCCTTCTTGTCCTTGGCTGAGTGCTCTGTTGCCACCATCTTGAAAGTTTTTACTCTTTTGAGTGAGTGCCTTTCATTTTCAGCTTACCATGAGCTTTAAACTTTATGTAGAGCAATGGTTCTTGCCCTTTCTAAAGCGACAGGATTCTAACATAGTTCCTCATGTTGCGGTGACCTCCCCAACCATAAAATCATCTTCATTGCTACTTCATAACTGTAACTTTGCTACTGTTATGAAGTCTAAGGTAAATGTCTGATATGTAGGATATCTAACACATGACATCTGTGAAAGGGTCACTCGACTCCCAAAGGAGTTGAGAACCACTGATATAGAAGATCCTGCTTGCAGCAATCTATGGACCGTAGACCACCAATAATTCTTCAACCTCTGGGACAAAATCGATTGATAACCAAGAGGAGATTTTTAAAAGATTAATGAAGGATATCATGAGCCTTTCCAAAAGCAGCAGTGAGGGTCTCTCCTGAGGGTAGGGGAACATTCTTCCCCAGTCTTTTCTGACCTCTTTCTTACTGGCTGATCGGCTACACAACAACTGGGCCATGGCCAGAAGCTTCATGGATGAGGGCGAAGGCATTCTTGACTTTTGCAGAGTTAAACACTTGGAGGAACTTCAGGAAGAAAGTGCTCAGTTAAAGATAAAGGCAGCTGGCCTGTGAGCTCCCTGCCTGTTGCCTGCTTCTCCTTATATTCATGGTTCTTAGCGTGTTTATTCTCTCCTCTCTGGTAAATAGTGGTAGGCAGTGGCCAAAGGACAAGTTTAAATTTCTGATTTCCTCTGGGAAGCCTGCGAGAGGCAAGAGGCACCGAATACAGGAAATCATGTGGGGAGAATTTCTCATTTATTACAATCCCCAGACTACTTCCCTACCCCAGCCTCCGCCTCCACCTCCAGCCACACAGGGCCTCCCAATTCCTTCCTGCGATCAGGAACAGCCCACATTTCACCTCTGCCTCCGAGGTCTGGAAGGCTGTGTGAGCCTGGGATCATTTCCAGCCTAATCTGGTGAAGCTCTACCCTTCTCCGGTTGCCTGAATGAATGGGATGCCCTTAAGTTTCATCTCACGACAGAGGTCTGCGGGGAGATCTTCCACACAGGAGTAAATTTGAGGAGCCTGCCCACTGTTGAAGAGAAAGGTAGGTGCCTGTGTGGTCTTTTGTCTCCTTGGATGTGAGGCAAGCTCCTCTAAAGTGGATGGAAGGGTGTCTGTCTATCCAGCACTTCCTCGTGGCTGCCTCTACTCAACCTATGGGCCTTGTGGAGGCCAGCTGGTCTTAAAGACCGTGTGGGTAAATAGTGGCAGGCAGAGAGTATTCCAGCATGTTGTTGTGAGTTTGTATGTCTTTGGCTAGAGAATGGTAACCAGCATAGTGCGTGAAACACAAAGCCCCATTCTTGTTCTCTTTGGATGAACACCTCATCACGGGTTATATGTTTTGGCTTCCGTGTAATGAAGCGGGAAATACTTGTGAGCTGACTTGCCTTTTCCCCCCTGTGCAGACATCTACCTTGATTGTTTTAATTCGTTTTCGAGTCAGAAATATATCAAAGTGGATAGAGACTATTCTAGCAGCAATATAGGTGTTTCTTGTTTAAATGCTTGTGCATTACAAGTTACCAAAAAAATAAAATAAAATAAAAGACACGCTGTTTAGGGGTCTGGTGGACTTCCATGTTGTTTCCCAGGACTTTCTTGCACTTTTTGGGATTTCCTGAAATAACACATCCAATTAATGAACGCATCAAAGCCTCTCTTTACCCGCTTGGTGTGGAAATCCTTTTTGGGCATGACAAGGCTCATCCTTTACCTGGCTGCTTTTGCTGGGTATTGATGGGGTTCAAGATGATGCAGCTGCGACCCAGGGAAAGCCGAGGCAAATTCAGTTCACAAAGTTCTGAATTGAGTGGGGTGTGCTTAAGCCTTCTTGTTTCATGTCACCCTCAAAACCAGTCTTTCCTTGAGGAGAAATATTTTACTGATTTCAATGACTACCAGCCAACTTACTGGACTCTTTTCCCTAGCTTCTCTTGTTTGTTTGTTTGTTTATTTGCCCCTGTGTTCTTGGCTTTAGTGTTGCCGTTCTCCATCCATTCCCTGTATCCTGCTATAGAGTTCATGGCGGAAATGCAATTGTGATTTTGTGGTTCTCCTCCTGAGCTATGTCAAATACATACACCCTGCTGCTTACAGCTCTGCTACCTAAGGGCCACCAAGAACCATTTGTCACTTAAAGGTTCCTTAAAAATGCGAACCTGCATCCCCAGCCTCTTTGCCGGACTTACTGAGTCTGTATTTCACACAGGTTGTATTAAACCTTGCCAGGTCCTGCCTTGGGGAGGGCAAATGACTCTTTCAAGTTCTGCTCCATGACATGCTGCCAGCTTCACCTCTCACCACCTGACTTTCCAAATGCACCCAATGTCACTTGTCTCTTCACGTGATCACTCTGCTGCCAACCTATGTCTGGGTGCGCTGCTCTCTCTGCCTGGATACCTCTGTTCAGCTTCTCCCCAGTTGTCCATTACAGCCTTACTTTACTCTCATGCCCCCCACATTCACCCCACTCCTTACTAAGCACCCGAGGTCTGTGATTTTATGGCATACAAAGTGACATTTGCTAAACACCAGTGTTTTGATTCTGAATCCATAGCACTCAACACTGTGTCTGGCATGTTGTTTATATTCAGTTAGTATCATCTGATTGAATGAAGGAAGGAAAGAAGGATGGTAGAAAGGAAGGAACAAATGAATGTGTGTGCTAACCAGGTCATTTGAACTAATGGCCAGGATGAAATGTACAGCTACAAGTTTTCCTGGAAGACTGCCAGTGTCTATAACATTTTCCCATACTCTTTTGATCTGACACTTTGTTGGATTTGGACGTTCCCTGAGTGTTTTGAGGATCTGCCCTGTGCCCTGTGTTTTGTGAAGTTTTCATAACTCACTGGATAGCTAGACCCTCTCATCAGAAACTTCCTAATCCCTTCTCTCCATTCTTTGCCATACTAACTCAGAGACTTACTTTTCTTAGCTGCCCTATCAGGCAGCTGGCTGAGTGCTAGGAACACTGTGACAAAAGAAACGAAGTGAACCTCAGCAGAGGGCCTTTTGCCGTCCTCTCTTCTGCTTGCCTCAAAGGGGGGCGGGCAGAAAACCAAGAGGCATGATGGCTGACATGTTAATGCAAGCAAGTGAGGGCATTTGGGAGCTTTCACTCAGTGTAAAGAGGTCAGGGTGCCTCTGCTCTCACATTGGCTCATGATAATTGTTTTGAGAGAAGATCTTACGTACCCCAGGCTAGCCCTGAACCATGACCTTGAACTTCTGATGTCTCTGCCTCCATCATCAAGTCTTGGGTATGCATGTCTGCCTTTATCATGCCCAGTTTATGCTGTACCAGGGATGGAACCCAGGGCTCATGCATGCTAAGTGGGACTGCTACCAACTAAGCTACATCCCCTGGATCTCTCAGGATAATTTGAAGGACAATGAGCTGTAGTTTTCTGAGGCAAAGTCACAAAAATATCCTGACGAAGTTATTTCATCGCTCTGCCTTTAACTCGAGCCATAGACATTCATGTTATCTTTTGGTACCTTTTCCTAGGGCATCACATAGCAACAGCACCAACAGAGCTTCAGGAAAAATAACACGTTCTTTCTATGCCCAGACCCAACCACTAGACTTAGGTCGACACAAACTCTTCAGGCCTTGTCAAGTGACTCCTTTCCCTGTCTTTTAATCCCATTTTTCTTATTCCTCTACTACCTGAAGTTTCCAAAGAAATACATCCTGGACATCCAAATTCCTTCTTGCTTCC
>CAJQZJ010032225.1:2140409-2151556 GCA_907164525.1 Lophiomys imhausi
CCGAAGCATGGCCCTGGGAATTTCCTCTAACAAGGCTGTGTTTCCGTGCATTGTTGCAGTACAAAGGGCAGGAGGAGGCTGGAGCAGAGACTCTTGTTAACCACACCTAGAGGGAAACATGGAAGCTGCCATTCCCCCTCAGTCAACCCAATGTGATGCTGAGTGCTGGGGGGTCAAGATGTAGGTCGTCCTCCACTCTGGGCAAATGCAAATGAAAAGATAGGTCTGATTTTTTTTTTTCATCTAAAAATATCTCAGACACCGGTGATGGCAATTCAAAAATAAAAGGTCTGCTTTCTATGTGCAGCCAAGGATATACTTACTACTCGGCAGTGCTGGGTGGTGGATTCTGATGGAGTTTTGATACAGGGATGGTATTTGAGAATACGGGTTGAATTGTATAACCAAGGGGCTTTTAAGCACATTATAGAAAAAGGAACACCATAACAGCACACGCCACCCCAACATGCGTGTGCTGCAGGTACTTGCTATTGCGAGCACTGGTCAGTGAATCATCCAGAATTTTGTTATTATTTTAGGATTTGATCTATTCATCTTCAAGATAGATATAAAAGGTTTCAGATCTTATTAGTTGGGAGATAAATAAGCTACTGTGCTGCAAATTATCAGACCTTAACTAGATAGACTTTTGCTTAAGGTTTACAGTTTGATTCCACTTTGCAAAAGTTCTTAATAAGAAAGCCCTATGAAAGCATTTTAATAACCAGCTTTCAACATTTCCTTTTCTGTTTTTTTTTTTTTCACTACTGTAAAGTGGCCCAGAATGCCATTTAGTCTGGGTGTGATGGCACACATTTCTAACCTTTTTTTTATTTTTCCGAGACAGGATTTCTAATATAGTTTTGACTCTCCTGGAACTTGCTCTGTAGAACAGGTTGGCCCAAAACTCAAAGATCCACATGCTGTTGCCTCCCAAGTGCTAGGATTAAAGGTTCATGCCACCATGCTTCTAATTTTAGCACTAGAGAGGCCAAGGCAGGGGTGTTTCTTCAAGTTCAAAGTCAGCCTGGGCTACAGAGAGAGTTCCAGGCTAGCCTGAGCTACATGGTGAGATCTTTTCTCAAAATTTCCAAAAATGTGGCCATGCTGATAGCTTCAGTAAGTGATGCGCTTGCCCTGCCATCATGAAAACACCAATTTAGTTCCTACAAGCCCCATAAAAATTGGGTATGGTGAGCCTTTACTGTCCAAGGGCTGGGAAGGCAAAGACGAGCACATCTTTGAGGCTCTGCTGTCCAGCTAGCCTAGAGCAGGCAAATTAAAGACTCAAAAACAAGGTGGCTGGCCTCTGAGGAATGGCAGGCAAACTTGCCCTCTGGCCACCACATGTGTGCTAATGTGCAAACACATTTACACATCCATGCACCCACACACTCAAACTCCACAAACAAAACAAAAAGTCGCTTCACTTCACTATCCATTGTTGTTTTAATCCCTCCCTTCACACTCCGGAGGAAGGTCTGTTGAGCATTGTTTTAAGGTTTTAGCGCCCTGGCTTTGTGTGAGGGTCTCATGGGAGAGGAAAAGGTGGGTCTCGGGGCTACATGCGGCATTCCATACCTGCCCTTCCCTGTGTCCATCTGTGATCTAGCACAGTCAAAGGCTCAGGTAGCAAAGGAGACCTGAAGGTAGAAACACCAGCTCAGTGTAGGGCTGGGATCCCTGGGCTTTGCCAGCAGGTGGCTATTCAGACCCTTCCAGGTCCCCAGATGCAGAAAAATGTTTTCACGCCCTGTGGTGAGCGTACAGGAATGCTGGTAAAAATGCCTTTCTAGGTTGTTGTGTTGGCTGACTGTTTATTATCAGACAACCCCTCAGGGGTTCACAGGGCAGGTTGTGAATATCCATGTGAGGCCTGGGAATTTCCTTCCATAGAGGCTAGGCTTCCTCTCTTTGTTGTTCCTCAAAGGACAAGCGGAGACATTACTAGAGAGCCCTACTTAACCCTCTTCTGCTAGTGCCCTGTGGCTCTTCATACCGGGGGGGGGGGGGGGTACACAAAACACACTGGAAAGCAAAGGATTTATTCATTTTAGCTCCATGTGTGCATCTGGAATGTGCCTAGGCCTGTATATGCGTGCCCAAGTGCTTGTGTGTGCATGCACATGTGTCAATGGATAAGAAATAATGTGTAATACGTTGCCAAAAACATTTCCATTCACAATTACATTCATAACCATATGATTTCTTAGACCTGATAAAACTTACTTTATCATAATATGGATTTCTATTAAAAATGTTACTTCAGCTTCAGTTCCTTCTCAAATAATAGTTGATTCCCTGCCCCACCCCCACCCACAGAGTGTACTTGTTGTCTAAAGCAGAAGCATGGGAAACATATTTTAATTGAATAAAAATGATTTATTGAATGTACTTCTATGACTCTACAAGGAAGCACAAAGAAGATGAAGTTCTAGAAATCTGGGGCATATGTTATGTATATGTGCAGGCATACACTTTCATGCATGATGAGGGTGAGAAGAAATCAGACAATTATCTGAATTAAGAACAGGAAGGTTTAGAAGCAATTCCTCATCTTGCTTGAGATGCTTCTGTATTCTCCAGAAACACTGTCTGGAATCCTCTAAGTACCAGGACAAATGAGTGCCCGTGCACCCTTCCCGTCACTTGTACACATGAACGCAAGCACACTTTACTCTCAGGAGGAAGGCTTGAAACATCCCCCTGACTCCCAGCTCTAATCAAAATCATAATTCTGACCATTTCCTCTTTGAGTTTCCATCTTGTTTACAAAGTAGAAGCCACTGACAATGAGGCTATCGGGCTGTGTTTTAATTTTTATTCATGGAGGATTTGAGCGTGCATCCTGCTACCTGTTTATTCTCCTTTCAAAGCCCAGAGCGTGGCCTGTAGAGTCATTGAAGGAGAACCATAGTGATTATGAAGAAAGCAGGTAAACCTTGTGTCAGGGGAGCAACTGTCCAACCTCCTTTCTCCCACGAATAGGAAGAATTGAAACCAGTCTGAGAGGACACGGACTTCTCCTAGTTTGAGTGGTAGATAGAATCCCACAGCCTCTGTTGGGCTTTCAGCAGAAAGTATGTGTACTGCTGTCTGTTTTAATAAACCTAATCTCTTTACAGTATTTATTTGTGTGTGTACTCGTGTGCGTGTAGGTGCTTGTGTATGTACGTGTGTGTGCATGTGTGTGTATGTGTGTAGGTTCCTGTATATGTGTGTAGGTGTGTGTGTGTGTGTTTTAGTTAAATTAATTGAAATTTGTTTTAGTTAAATTAACTGAAGTGGAAAGACTCAGCCCACTGTGGGTAATACCATTCCCTAGGCAGGGAGTCCTGACTGTATAAGAGTGGAGAAAGCAAGCGGAACAAGCAAAGATACACGCATCTGTTCCCCTCTGCTTGCTGTATGATGTAACCAGCTGTAGACTACAACCTGGAACTATAAACTAGAACAAATCCCTTTCTTGCCTAAGTTGCTTTTTTTTCCAGAGCATTTTGTCCCAGCAACAGAAATGAATCTTGAGCAATAGGTTCATGGCTTTGCACTCTAGGCTCATCTTTGCTAGAACATTCGTCCTGCTGACTTTGTAGCCCTGTTCTGAAACACCCATTTGGCAGACAACTCTACCTCCTTCTGTACCATCCTTTGCAATAGTGCATTTACCCTTCTGTTCATTTACATCTCAGCATTCTTGTGTCTTGGAACACAATATAATGTAGTGGCAAGAACTGGGCTTGGGGCTCAGATACTGCCTGAGCTTTTCAATATGTTTGATTTTTCAGTCTGTGTAGTTTTTGTTTTGTCTTAAGCTTTGGAAATTTGTTTTGTTTTTACCAGTCTTCTCATTTGAAGTGGAAATAGTTAACTAGTTTATACAACATTATAAAAATTAAATGAAATAGTATATTAAAAGTTCATTTAAAAGTGCTCAGTATAGTCTTGTGATGAGGTTTGTTCTCAGGAAGAGAGCAGGGCCTGGCAGTGGTGGCATATGCCTTTAATCTCAGCACTCGAGAGGCAGAGGCAGAAGGATCTCTGTGAGTTCGAGACCAGCCTGGTCTACAAAGTGAGTTCCAGGACAAAGCTACACACAGAAAAACCCTACCTCGAAAAAAAAATTTTTTTTTAAAAGAGGAGGAGAGGAGACAGGAGTCACCAATAACAACAAAAGTGTCAGTACCTCCATCAACAGGAAATTCTATGATCTTGAGAAACCCGTGGATAGGTTCTTTCTTAAAGCATTAAGACAATATTCTGGGCTAGGGTTATAACTTGGTGTGGAATACATGCTTACCTCATGAAAAGCCCTTGGTTTGATGCCTAATATAGAAAGAAAATTAAAGAACAAATGAAAAGAAAGAGAATCAGAAAAAAATAAAAGCACCTCATACACAGTAGGTACCAATCTGTTTAGCCAGAGAGTAACTGCTACTCACTGATGTGAATATACTTACTCAGAAAAGGGTAGGACTTAAAAAGTAGTAAATGTTTAACTAAAGCCAGACATGGCCATGCAGGATTGTAATCTGAGTACTTGGGGAGGACCAAACAGGAATATTACTGCAAGTTGGAGGCCAACCTGGGCTACATAGTGAGTTAGAAACTATTTTGGGCTATTTAGTGAAACTTTGTGTCAAAAACTAACAAAAGAACAAAGATCAGCAGTTAAGAGCATATAACGTTCTTGCAGAGATTATTTGTACTTATTTATTGTGATAGGTTAGTCACCAAAGTTAAGACCCATCCCCCTCCATTAAGGACAAATCCTAATGTCCCCCGTTGACTGAGATTAGTTGGCTCCATTTCAGTCTCAAAAAACTAACCCATAAATCTTTAACATCTGTAAATGCATACACTCACACATTCATAGGAATTCACACTAGTGAGTCAAGGTGGTGTTGTATGTGGGATCTTAGCTATTGCTTGCACCTTACTGTAGGAAGAGACAGAGAAAGAGAAAGAAGAAAACATTAGTAACCTAGAAAGAGCTAAGATGATTTAGAGAGATAGATCTGGAGGGAGTGAAAAGAGGGAAAAAGAATATGAATCTGACAGTGCATGAGCAGAGAAGCATCTTAGATCCTTCTGGCTCTTTCTTTGCTAGCACCGAGGACCTAACACCTACCAGACTCAGCTCTGAGCACTTCCTGTGGACAACGTCTTTCAATTACACTACTGCCTCCACTTTACAGGTGAGAAAAAACAAGGAGTAGAAAGGTAAAATAACTTGCCATGCCTCCATAGTTAATAAGTGGTAGAACTTTTACCCCAGCAGTATGGCATCACTGCACAAGTTCCGACTTCTTCTAGGACTCCAATAATATGCCACCTCAAGGATCATTCACACAAACATGAATGAACACCCCCTCCTCTGGACTGCATAGTACAAGGTGCTAGATCTGAAAAGTAGGCAAACACTGACAAGGTAGGAATGCTGCAGGAAGGCAGAGAGCCTAAAAAATAGATCTTTGTAAGGCCGATCAGTTAGTGGTCTGACAGAAGGAAGAAGGAGTGTGAGTGCCCAGGAAGGACAAGGGAAGGCAATGCAACAGGAATGGCAGCCATTTTCAGGCCTAGAGAACACATTGGCTGCAGGGCCCTTGGGCTGGAGGGGTGGAAGGAGGAGGCATTTATTTATAAAATCCAAGGCATTCATGTATAAAATCATCATTTTGAACAACATAAATAACTTTAATTCTTGTCAGTTGTGTCTCAAAAATAAAACTGAGTAGGCTGGGTGAGGAGGTAAGGAGTAGGAAGAGGCGAAGCTGGATGTGGAAGCAGAAATTGTAATTACTAAGGGTGTTTATTAGCTGGAGATGTGTGTGTGTGTGTGTGTGTGTGTGGGTGTGGGTGTGTGTTGGGGGAAAAGGAGAAATGCTCCATGGCTTGACCCAAAAGGAGAAAGGCTCCATGGCTTGACCCAAGAGCTCTTCTCTCTGCCAGTGTTCTTCTAAAGTCACTGGGAGGCTCTGGTCACCTCACCTGATGCTGGGAACAAAAGATCATCAGTATCTTTTCACAGTGGGAACTTATAGACTAAGGCAGTCCTCTGTCTCCCTGTAACTATTAAATTCTGATTGCTCTGGAACCACCACACTAGTAGAATGCTAGTTACCAAGTCCCACCACTGCTTTTAGATTCTAGAGTCTGGGGTGGGCACTGCAATTTGGTAACCAGATCCCAAGAGGCCCAAACATTGCCTGAAGGAATCCACTTTCTGACACATATATGCTAGAACCACTGTTCCGAGCACCAGGCTCAGTCTCTTGAGTGTGAAGGCAAGAATTCTTCAAAATCAGTTAAGTCATTCTTAGGACACACTAAAATTAGAAATGTCCTTAGAGGAAGATCACTAATTCTCTTCTTGCTGTAAATGCTTCTTTTATTTTTAAATATGCCTGTAATTTAATAAAACCCAAATCCAAATATTTCTGATGTTCTGGTTCATTTTGGCCTGTAAGGGGTCAAAATATGGCCACTTCTAGGGTTCTTTGGAATTTTAAGAATTGGTCCTTTGAAACCTCTATTTGCAAAGCAGGAAGTCAACTGTGGCCCAGAATAAACACTTGAATCAAGCAATTCGTTCCTTTGGAGGGCTTTCACGCTGCCGCGCTTAGGCAACTTTCATAATGCAGAAGAGTGTGAACCTGCGTCTTTATGGAATGGATAGTGAATATAAGGACAGGAGATCTGTGACTCTGAGCATGGTCTGCTAGCAAAGAGAAAATATGTTCTGAGGGTTGTTTTTTCCTCCTGGGAAGATAAGGCAGGAAAAGGCTAGGAAACCAAACTCATGGACAAGAAAGGATTGGAAGGCTGGATGGGGAGGAATCTGTGTGTTAATCTCCTTTGTTTAGGGGTGTCAGGCAAGAGCATAGACATCACAGAAGAACAACTAAAATTTTTCGTGCTTAAGATTTAAAAGGGAATTTAGGGGTTGTCAACATGGATCAGAGGGTAATGACACTTGTTGTGAAGCCTGTCTTGGCATGGTAGAAGTAGAAAACCAAATCCCAAAAATTGTCCTCTAACCACAATGCACAAGGGGGTACCACTTGCAGAACCGCCAGAATGTTGTCATTTGGTTAATGAAGAATTTATATGGTCAGTGTTGGAATTGCTTTGTGGGCTTTCTAGGGTTAGGAATGCTCATCTTTCCCAAACACAGAAATCAAGCTGAAAATTGTGTTTCCTCAAAACAATTCTTGATATGAAGCATTTCTGATTTGAATGCTTAATATTCCCTTGGAAGTAGAACAGTCAGTCATAGAGGGCCCTTTGCTGAGAGACCCCACGACACACACTGGGAGGCAGAAACTTTGATGAAAGAAACTATGTAATGTAGTTAGGAACATTCCAGAGGCATCAGCCATGGGAGCTTCATGCCTGAAATCCCAGTCCTTTGCAGATCAAAATGGGAGGATTAGAAATCCAAGTTCACCCTTGGCTACATAGCAAGTCCAAGGCCAGCCTGGGTTATAGGAAACCCTGGCTTAGAGACAACAAACAAGAACAAAATACAAAGAGGCCTGAGCCAGTGAGGCTAAATATGTAGGGGTAAGGGGCAGGAAGAGGATTTCATAACAGGGAAGAAAGAGCAACTCATGTCAATACCTCTAATGTTAATATAAATTTTATATAATTGTGTTTGTTTCTCATTTTCTCTCTTAACCAGGCTATCACCCAAATAATTGAGACTATTATATTATTTGTTTATCAAGCTATACAACACAATCCTAGGCAGTTTTAATCTGTTCTTCACCCTCTCTGCTAGTCTGACTCCCTCTTTGCCAAAATCCCTGAGTTCCTTGCTTTTTAGGCTTTCTCTGCTCCAGCTGAATCTTCCTCATCTTTTCTGGACCTTTGTCTGTGGCTGAATCCAGATTGAACCCCCTACTTCTTCTTCTAACTCCTTCCCTGAAGGGCAGGATGTCCAACCCTATTCTCTCCCATGCTCAGCAATTGGCTGTAAGCTGCTTTATTGGAATATCATGGGACAATTGGGGAACAGTTTTTACACAACTTTGAGACAGGAGATTCTCATAACAAGGATTTCAACCAGATATAGGGTAGGAGTGCAGACATCAGCATTTGAATTGCACAATAATCTTATGCCTACCCACTAATACTCAGATGCACACACACTCACATTCCTCTATTGTCTTCATACCATTTTTTTTTTCTCAACAAAATTACTGAAATTACTTGTTTACTTGTCTGCATTGCTTTTTCAGTGTAGATGTTACAGGGAAAAAAAATGCCACTCTGACAAGCTAAAGGAAGAGGTGAGGCAGCAAAGTCTATAGGTGACTGGAAGCATGGAAAAACTACCTACACAGTTGCTTCTCCTTGGGAAAAAATTGGCAAGAAGGTGGGAGTGCCAGGGGAAGTGTCATAAGAACCTGGCAAGATCTATGGTTGTGGGCAAAGGGATCAGAAGCTGAGGAGACTCATTTCCTGAACTGCAGCTTAGCCAAAGAGAAGAGGAGTAAATTCTGCAATATCTCCCCCTCTCCCCCCGGGATGCTCCCTTATACTTTCCAAGTTCAGCAGAGAACAGGATCACCTGTCCCTGAGAGTTGCTTCATCCCTGCTCTATAGTAAGGCCTTATTTGAATACATGCTTATATAGAGTAGGGAACTGAGCAGGGCGCAAAAGGACAGAGATAGACCTGGAGGGGAAGCTGAGGGTAACCAGTGTTCTTCTGTTTCTATAGTTACTGCCTTTTCTTAGGTTCTGGCCCAGTGTCTCATGTATAGACATCTACTGGGGCTAGTACTATAGGCAAATGTGCAAAAAAGGAAGGAGAGGTTATTGGCAGCTAGATGACCCAGTGCCTCTACTGAGTCCCTCATACATTTGCTTTTCTTTCTAATCATGTTGCAAGAGCCACTGCACTTTTCTGACTCCAAACAAGGCACCCAGCATAGCAAGCATCAGTGAACCTGAAGGTGTATCAGGGGTTGGTGTTTTGGTATCCGCAGGTGCTAGACACATAAGAGAGTTTAGCCATAGATGACGTCCGCCTGCTTGGACAGCAGGCAACTCAGGGCTCCACCCTCACTCCTTATTTAGTTCCTAAGACTGAGTTTTAGCATCTATGTGCATGAAAATGTGCATGGTCCTTTTTCAGAACCCAAGAGGATATGACGACTTGACACTGCGATTGGCATGATAAACAAGGGCAGTATCGGTCACTGGGGCTGTTTCTTTCTCATTTATAAATACAATATTTTATTAATTTTTCTGAGAAATTCATATACGTATGCAATGTGTTTTGATCATTTTCAACCCCATTCCTTCTCTTTAACTTCTCCCATATTTACACTCACCCTCTTACCCACCCTAATTTCAAATCCTCTTTTTGTTGTTTTTAAGTCCAATATGTACTGCTCTTATACTCACATGTGGAGCCATGTCCAACTACCAGGGATCACACCCTTAAAGAAATATGTCTCTCCCTCAGAAGTCACCAGCTGGCTAGAGGTGGTGGTGGGGGCGGGCTGGAAGCCCCTCTCTGCTCCATGCTGGAATGCTTCTGGCTTGATCTGCAGGTCTTAAACAGCCAATTGCAGCTCTTGGTGGTGAGTGGTCTGTTTCTTACCCAAAATAAATTCTCTGAATTTGAGAGAGGTGTGCAAATGTTGCCAGAGGCTTTGCCTTTCTTCACAGAGGCAGTTGTTCCACATTCATGATTAGTGAGAAGGTCAGGAGGTAAAAAAACAGCCTGTCCCAGTGGGCTGATTCACCCCCCTGTTCCCCAGCAAGACTTCCTGTTTCCTTCCTCCAGGGTCAGGTAAAGCCAAAGCCTGTTTGCCTTCAGGCACAGCATACCACACTTTTTAAAAAAGTGGCCCGGGGGCTTGGAACTGAGAATTTTGATTCTTTCCTTCCTCATAGTTAAGGAGTTGTTTCCAGACCAAGCTACTCAGGGGCAGGTGGGGAACTTGGGAAAGGAAAAGGCAAGATTCGCTCCTGGAGAAGAGGGAAGACCCCGGTGAGTCTTGGGATTTACCTGGCCTTCCTGTTCTGTGAGCTCTCTCCCAATTGCTACTTGGCATTAACAAATCTGTCCTCCACCCACTATTGTATATGTGCCCTGAAAGGATTGCTCCAAGTTCAGAAGGAGGACACTAATGAAGACGGCGTGACCTTTAAAGCAGTTCCCTCTGCCCCTTTGAAGGTTTCATTACATAGACTTGGTGACACTAGAGTGGAAGGGGATGCTGCATGCAATAAGGGTGAAATGTCTACAGAGTATTTAAAACTAATAAAAGATGAAAAAAGTCTGCAAAAGGTTATCAATACGTGGTGTCAATTCTAAACTGTGCTAAAAAAATGAACCCTTTCTTTAAAGAATTGCTCACATCAGTGAGTTCTGCAATATTATCTAAGGTCCTAGTTATTGTATGTGCATCTTTTTGCTAAAAGTATACTCTAGGTAGGGTTGGTGGTGTATATCTTTAATCCTACTACTCAGGAAAAAGAGGCAGAGACAGGAGGATCTCTGTGAGTTTGAGGCTAGCCTGGTCTACAGAGCAAGTTTCAGGCCTTCCAAGGCTCCACGGTGAGACCTTGCCTCAAGGGAAGAAAATAAATGTTCAATATTGGAATTAATTCAGGCAACTTTTATTTATATAATGGCTCTTAACACAGAAAGACTTGGGTATTCTGTTGCTTTTAATCCTATATGCCCGGGGATTACAGAGATGGCTCAGCCATTAAGGTCACTTGCTCTTCTCCCAGAGGACTTGGAACCATATCAGGTAACTTACAACTGCCTTTAATTCCAAGTTCAGGAAATCTGACACTTTTCTTATGTCTTCTGCAGTTACCTATATCATGGTGCACACAGACAGAGACATAAACTCATAAATAAATACTACATATTCAACAAAAAAGAATAGGGTCTACTATGGTTAGAACTGTCTGTCAGAGCTCTTCCCAAGTGTTCTGCTGCAGGTTGCCATAGATCCTCATTTGAAATATAGATTGAAAGCCGGGCGGTGGTGGCGCACGCCTTTAATCCCAGCACTTGGGAGGCAGAGGCAGGCGGATCTTTGTGAGTTCGAGGCCAGCCTGGTCTACAAAGTGAGTCCAGGACAGCCAGAGATATTCAGAGAAACCCTGTCTCGAAAAA
>CAJQZJ010032225.1:2151656-2161983 GCA_907164525.1 Lophiomys imhausi
GAGACAGAGGCAGGGAAAGTGGTTCAAGGTCATCTCTAGCTACATAGTATGATCAAGACCAACATAGGTGACATATGACTCTTTCAGAAAACAGTAGTTAGCCATATTAGCATAGCCAAAACCAGGGAATACAATTGTGCTAAAGCATTTGCCTAATGTATATGTGGCCCTGGGTTCATCATTGGGGGGCGGGGGAGGCTAGCTCAATGAAAAGATGAGAATTTAATAAAAGATCTGGTCTAGCTGTTAAATATGCTAAAATATTTTATGATCCATAAATATGTGTGTATCTGCTACCTGATTTGCTCCAATTGCAATGTGAAGTTTGAGTATGTAAATGGTCTAAGTATATACACATACACACTCTAATATCTGCACTTTGATATGTATATTTGTGTGGAAAGACTAGAAATATGAATGTTTTTCCCAACTCAGCATTCCAGGTCAGATAAGGCAAGTGGGAAGAGTGTGGGCCTGGAATAGTCATATAATTGTTGATCTGTAGCTGTGTTTTGTGTACTAATTTTCAAGTCCAAAAACAGCTTCATGGTCCGGGAGGTGACCACTGATAAATCGAAGGCAATGTAACTAGAAAAAGTCTTGAACTTGGAAACCTAGACTCTTCTTTGTGCTGGGATGGGTAATCTCCACAGGGCAAGGCATCAATTTGCACAACGGTAGGTCATTTCAAAGAACAGTAACAGCCACCATGAACAGCCTTCCCTTTAACTTCTTACATTGTCTGAAAATCCTAGAGTCAGGTTCGAACCCAAAACAATTCACATTTATGTTCATCAGCTCGATCAAGAGAACAATGGCAATGCCAGGTTCTGTCTCAGAAGTCCCCCTAGTGGTGAACAGAGAAGGCGCCATACCTGTGTGGTACACCCATGTAAGCAATGGCATGTCCATAACTTCGGTCTGGATATGCTTTTCAGTCTTCCTCATCTCTAGGAGTTACACACACACACACACACACACACACACACACACACACACACGGAATCAAACTTTGGAAGATTTGGTTCTCATTTGTGCTTCATTTTCTATTTTCATTACTGCTACCCCCACAACCTTGACTTTGGCTTCGTCTCACCCAGCCTATTTTTGGCTGCTTCTCATGACTAAATTTCAGAGCTATTGTTGTTCTTCAGAGATATGAGTGATCATTGGCCAATCCTTTTCATATTTCTGTCTCAAGCACATATCTTCACAGTGCCTGACATGTGATATATTTTTTGAAGTAGCTTTTTAAAAGGAATATATCATCTCCCAGAGAAACAGAACATAAAGGCCAAGGTTCTGGAGCCAAGATTTGGGTAGGTGGGTGGGTTGGCAATTGTTACTTCTGGGAAACTCTTCTGTGGTTGACCAGAGAGCTATGTTGGCTTGTTTTTGCTACTTTTGTATTTTACATTTTAGAAAGCTTGCAGTTTGAACTTTCCCCCAGAAACACTTCTACTTCACCCAAGATGGTAGTATACTTCTTTGTATATGTGGCATTTGCAGCAGGGCCCTTATAGGGTGATCAGTACATAAGCGGGTTCTCAGGGAAAAGGTGAGTGGGCTGCCCACCCTGACTCTCCAGCCTTCATTCTGAAGACAAACAGACGCATCAGGGGTGATGACTAAGTATTTCCTGTTTTTAGTTTTTAATGTTTTGTCCCTAGCTTATATATAGAACCAAATGGGTGTTTCCACATGAGGTTATGAGAGCCAATCACATTAAAGGTCATCCTATTACATCACATAGCACAAGCCTGGTTACATGGCGATCATGCACTGATCACGAGCACAGAAGTCTTGCTCACCCAATCAGCTATACCCGCGATAGGGCTTCAACTCCTCCCCTGCATCTTTCAGCCTGCGCCATTTTAGATATCTCCCACAAGTTACTTTTATTTTCCCAGCCATGAGCATTTTTCATAAGTCTCCATTTTCTTGGTTCCCACAGCATTGGCCATACATCTAGTAATATGGGCTTCGTTGAGGTTTCAATGCCATAGAAAACCTCATGTGAATGTGTTATTTGTGATAGTTTATCTAAATTATCTAGAATCATGTTGAAATCTAGAATCACCTGAGAGATGGGCCTCTGAGTATGGTTATGAGGGATTGTTTTTGTTAGATTAGTTAAGGAAAGCTGTGGGTGACACCATTCCCTCAGCTAGGATTCTGAGCTGTGTGTAAAGGAGAAATCAAGCTGACCATAAGCAGTTGTTGTTCTCTGATTCTTGATTGAAGACACAATGTGACATGCTCCTTCAGAGTGCTGCTTTGACTGACATCAATCAAACAGCATGATGAACAGTTCCTCACACTATGAACCAAAAGAAACCCTCCTTACTTAAATTGCTTTTGTCAGTGTATATTATCACAGCAACAACAAAGTAACTGACACTCTATAGCCAAAGATGGTCTGGAACTTCTAATTCTCCCGCCTTTCCAGCAGGTGGTGGAGTCACAGTTGTACATCACCTTTTCTGGTTTATGGTGCTGGGGATTGAACCTATGTCTTTGTGAATTCTAGGTACGATGGCCATTCTTGGTTGTCAACTTGACTACATCTGAAATCCCCCAATGAGGGATTATTTGCTTAATTTGAATTTAATTAGAAAATCCACTTCTAATCTGGATCTTGAGGCAGGGAAATACATGTTTTTAATCTAGACTACACCTTTTTCTGGAAGCCTATATAAGGACATAAGGAAAGAGGCTTTTACTCTTTGCCTTCTTGCCCTCAAGTTGCCAGCAAGTCCATTCTTTCACTGGAATTAGAGCCTACTTCTTTGAGATTCCAGCATATACTGAAGACCAGTTGAGACATCCAGCCTTGTGAACTGAGCAACTACTGGAACTACTGGATTCGTGGACTTTCCATTCATAGCTACCAACCCCCTCAATTGTTGGATTAACTAACTGAAGCCTGCAAGTCATTTTGATAAATTCCCTTTCTATAGAGAGAAATTCATTCTATTAGTTCTTTTACTCTAGAGAACCCCGCTAGTGCACTAGGCGAGCCCTCTACCACCTGAGCTAGCTCCCCAGCCCTTATTTTTCTTTTTGCAACTGACAATGGAGGCAGAGAAAAGTTAGGGCAAAAATCTGCTTATTGGACTCTGGTTACAGTTTACTGTGCAGCAGCCAAGGAGTGTTGCAGTGAGCCAGGGGAGGGGAACAGGCTTGAGTCAGAGGAAGAGTTTAAGAGCCATTCTAGAGCACACTGGTGGTACTGGTGGTACCTAGTGCCTAGAAAGAAAGAGAATGGGACACAGAGCCATGGAGGAAGGAGCAGGTCATCAGGAAAAATGGGAGCGTGCTTTTGTCCTAAACCACAGGAAAGACCAAAGGGAAAACAAAACAAAGACTCATGACATGGAACAAGAGACTTCTCATTTAATTGACTTTTCTCAAGTAGGCTACTAAGAGCAAGGAGAGGGGGTGTGCAGTGGCCAGTTAGAAAATTAGTATCAATTACACAGTAGCCAGGGGATGTGACTTTAGAGATTTCATGGAGAGTTAGCAGAAAGAGGATGAATTTTTGTGCAAATGATGGCAGCCCTTAGGCACCTTGAAGAGTCTGTTCTGAAATCGTATCTCCTGACCTACTTGCTTGCTTTTAACCTCTATCCCCTAATGCTTTTTCACACAGAATCTTCAACTCCAGACCTAATTCGTACTAATACGCAACCCACTGGGAACAGAAATGGACAACATGTCAGCCCTTTAAAACTATGGAGTCAGAGGACAAACTGTTCTTTCATTTAAAGCCACTTGTTTCTGAAAGTATAATTTCAGAAACAAAGAGGAAGAGGACATAGGTTTCTCTGTTTGCTTCCAATACTGCCACAGAGTGGCTGGGGAAATGACTCAGTGGGGAAAATTATTTTTGATCCAAAACACCCACATAAAAGCCAGGCACCCTCATAGGCATCATATTTCCAGGGTACGTTCCAAGCAATTCACTAAGTTCATTTTTTGTTTTGTTTACTTTCGTTTTCATTTGCAGCAACTGAGGGCGACACAACACACATGGAAAGTGGGAGCTCTTTGGGCTGAGTAACCCAGGAGAATTTAGATACCATTAGGAGTGCCAGGTGTCAGGAGATGGCTCTTAATGGTTGGGTTCTGCTTGGTTCTAGAATCTACTTTGATGTGGGCTAGTTATCTACTCCCACACTCCTGAGGTGGTCCCCCCCTCTTCAGCATCTTCCTCATTAGATCAGGTGAGAGTCTAATGGAAGGATCCTAGCCACTATAGGCTAGGGCTCTATTTAGGGAGGACCACACAACTCCACTGCATTATCCGTTCTTGGTCTTGGCTTGGCTACATGGAGTTCTTTCTGGAACAAAGCCGGCTGGTTGACGTGTTGGTGAGGAAAGCTATGGACACTGTCTGAGAAAGAGCATGTCTTTATCCTCTAGGGTGTTGCTGGTCTGAGAACTTCAGAGAAGCCGGGGCCTGGACAGTGTGTCTGATTGGGAGTTGTTGACCGGGGAAAGAATGAGTACCTGGTGCTTCCCTGCCGTGGATGTGATGTTATTAAGGGAAGTGCGATTTGAACATGTATACAAAGTGTGTCATCTAAATTAATGTGTTGTCTTCATGTTAATAAAGAAGGGATACATGTTGGCAGATATGATTGCCCCCTCTAGGCCTGAGGTGTCATGCCACTTTAACCTTGTGACCCATTATTCTGCCTTAATTATTTCTGTTTTTGTGGAAATTAAAGATGAGGGAATATGTTTGAAGGGAATGGAGAGACCTAGTATATAAAGTTAAAAGAGCTACATAGAAAGACAGAAGAACTAATTCTATTTTTTTTTCTCTTACACTAACAAGGGACTGTCACCTTGGTTAAGCCTTTTCGCTTTCCCTTAACACAGGTGGTTGGAAAAAACAGCTACCTGGTATAAAGTTTAATTTTCATTGTCAATTTCTCAGTACCTATACTCACTTGATAAAAGGTAGTTTTTTTTTTCTTTTGTTTTTTTCCAGACAGGGTTTCCTGTGTAATAGCTCTGATGTTAATAGTCTGGATGTCCTGGACTCACTTTGTAGACCAGGCTAGCCTCAAACTTACAGAGATCTGCCTGCCTCTGCCTCCTGAGTGCTGGAATTAAAGGGGTGTGCCACCATGCCCGGCTGAAAAGAGGAGTCTTAATGAGGAATTATTTAGACCAGGTTGGCCAGTAGGTGTATCTGTGGGAGATCTTTTAAATGTTAATTGGTGTAGGAAGACCATCCTACTATGGGTGGTATCACTCCCTAGGCTGAATGACCTGAAATTGTAAGCCAAATGAACCTCACTTCCAAGACTCCTTTTATTATAGAAATGAACCTAGGATACCTGAACTTCCTTTTTTGATTTTGATTTTTCTCCTGCTGCACATGAATCTTTGGCTCCCCTTTGTCTGGTAGCTTGGGCAATGTGGCTGTTCAGTAGCTGTGTTAATCACATTAGTAAATTTGGGGAAAAATTATGTCTATCACAAAGGACTAGGTTTTCTTCTTTTGGCTGATGGGGGGGGGGGGGTTCATGAGAAATGATGAGGCCCTGAAAAGAACTGAGAATATTGGAATGGGCATGGGAGAAGCATTTTGAAGGTCTGAACCCAGAGTGCAGTGTTTGTAGATTACACTCACTGTCAGTAACACCAGCAGAATACATTATCTCCTGATGCTGTACATCCTCTGCCCCAGGAAGTACCATGGAAGAACTGAGATGGTTGACCAATGTGCCAAGCATTGACATGCAGACCTCAAGAAGGAAAGTACAGCTTCCTTCCAAACAGATTCCTTCCCAGCCCAAGAGGGAATGGCAGCTCCTTCAACATCCTGCTCTCCTCATGATACTTGAGGAGGATGTGACTATTGGAAACAAGAGTCAGTGACAAACGTAGTTACCCAATAACTCTGATGTCGTGTGCATCACAGATGAGGCACGTGACAGCAGTCATATCATGGGGCCAGCCAGCATTCTTTTTTTCCTACGGGAATGATGTTATCTCAGAGAACTGGAGATTGTATTTGAAGGTAATGTCAGCTTCTCCCAAGGAGAGGTCAATAAGGATCAAGTGAGTGTTGCTGCTGGCCACTGTGCCTAGCTATATCTCATTTCCCTCCGCAGGAAAAGGCAGGGAAAGTAGGAGAATTCAACACTGATTTATACTTGCTGTATTTGGGAGGCTTCAGGTTTTACTCGAGGCAACAAGTGGTAGAAAGAAGTTGTCGGCTGCATTCAGCTGGCTCAGAAGATGGAACCTATGGGATCTTCCACTGCAAAATACCACTTCTATAGAGACTTAGAGTGACAGACCCTTGGAAGAGTGAGTAAGTTACAGTGAATGTGACAACAACCTTGGCGGTGGCAGCTTAGCACAGACATGTCTAATGTCTTTAGTGTCAACTCTGCCAAAATATGCACACTACAGAGAGCAATAAAGCCATCTGTATACTATAGAACAGCTTAGTCATTTGTCCTTGCCTTCCTTGCATAAGGATAGATCAGTGGCCGAGATGTGAAAATAGCAAAAATAGAGCTGACCCTGGGCCATGTTGGGCCAAAAGGGTTGCCAACACCTGGTAACAGATTGAAAAAGAAATGGGGCTGACCCAGCCAAGATGTGGAAGTGGGAATGGTTTTTCAGTAGATTTGCATGGACATCTTTGGATATGCTGCTCTGGGCTGTGATTTGTGCTGATGTATTATGCTCAAATGGTTATCTCCAGGGAATCAATGGTCATTGTCTCTTCTCTTGAGGAAATTGTTTTCTAACAGGAGAGAGGCAATCAGAGACAGCAGCATAGTTGTTGGGGTGTGGGTGTGGGTAACCTGGAAGGATGGAGATGGATGGCCAAGGCCATTGGGAAAGCTCATTTGGAGGGAAGGTCAAGGATTTCATTTTGGACATGTACAGCCTTAGATTCTGTTGAACTCCCAGCTGGAAATGAACACCCACAGGCAGTTGGGTGTATGCGTCAGGGGTTCTGGTCCATGATAGAAACAGACATTTGGGAGTCATCATACAAGCACGTAAACTAAAATGGAACTTGCCTGGGGATATATGTCTGCAGAGAGGCATTCCACAGTTGAAGCCATAGGACTCTTGGCTAAGAGCAGAAACCAGCTGTGAGTACAGACTGAAATTGTTCGGAAAATAATTTTGTCTCTGTTGAACATGTACAGATGCTTTCCTCTTGACATTCTCTTCTAAGTAGTACAGAATCACATTAACTCATGTAGCATTTACATTACATCACATTGGATAACCGAGGAATGTGGAAATCCATGTTATGTGCGAATGCTACGCTATTTTGTATAACGACCTTGACCAGCTTTAGACTTGAGAATCTTCTAGGCCTCCTAGAACTGACCCCTGAGGGCTGACATTGCTTTGCTTTGTCTCCAGTGTGATTACTATTGCCTCTCTGCCCTGCACAGATAGAATAGTCAGAAGGCAAGGCGCACAGGGAGAAATGGTGGGAGAGTGGAACAGGGAGAGGGATGAGATAAAGGAAGTAGGCTCCATGTCTCCACCCTAGGCCTATAAACTTTTCACTTATCAATTTATTATTTGTGTGTGTGTGGGGGGGGGTCAGAGGACAATTTCATAGATTTGATTTTTTTTTTCCATTTACTTTTACATGGGCTGTAGGGATCAAACTTTTGTCTTTAGGCTTGAGTAACAAGAGCTTTCATGTGTTGATCCATCTTCCTGGCTGGTCCCGACTAGGACTAGCTCTTCCAAATGATCCACAGACAAGCCGATAAATTCACTATGGGTTTGTCATAGTTCCACAAAGTAAAACTAAGTTTCAAAGCTGTCAAGTGCAAGTGACTGGGTGACTAGGCACTGGTGGGACAATGGTTTGAATATTTACAGTGAGGTTCTGGAATCCGTGTCCTGGCAGTACACAGCTTTCTCTATACTTGGGATCATGTAGCACTGCTTACTTCCCACACAGTTCTTGGGCCCCAGCGGGACGTTATTCAGCAAACCTTGTGTGGATAGTTTCAGAAATTGAACAGCATTCCCCCCCACCCCACACACACACAAAGGTTTAATTAATGACAATATACCACTTTCCATCTTTATTTTGACTCTGGGAAGGTCACAGCTTCTCCTGGAGCCCCAGTTTCCTCACTTGTAAGGAAAAGAAAGGCAGGCAGCATCGTGTTCAGCTCAGAAACTGTAGTTGTGGCTGTGGCTTACTCTAAACCCTGTGAGGGCTACCTACTGACTAGCCTTACTGGCTAGCCCTGCCAGCTAACCCTGCCGGTTATCCCTGCTGGCCACCCCTCTTCATGTCTACTTATCTTCCAATATCATTGTTGCTGAGATGATGTTGAAGTGTCACTGAATGAATATCATTTGATCTACAAATGTTCAGTTTCCCTGGAAACTAGATGTTCCCTACTGTGATTTGTTTGAAGCACAGGTCTCCCTCAAGCTCCAGACAGGCCTCCCATCTTCCGGGATATTTTCAGCTTCTGACTTCTTGAGAGGCAAGGGGATCATGGGTAATTTTAATTTTCCTTACATGCTCTTCCTTAACATGAAGGTTTAAATCAGGTATCTCGCACCTTGCACTCATAAGCGCTAACGCATTTCGCATCTGTGCTGTTTTTTTTTTTTTTAACCTCCTTTGGAGAAAAGAAAGCAAGAACAAGGGGTATTACCCAAACAAGTCTGTCCACTTGGTGGAGAGGCTTCTCAATAAGTGGACCTGAAGGACTTCCCATGGGCGTGAGGGAAATTGCACACGCCATCCAGGGATGTGGACCAGGAAATCACTTCTTGTTTTTCAAACAGCAACTAGGCTCTAGGGGATGGCTCAGTGAGGCTTGGAGGAGTGCAGCTCAAGGAGGCAAAACCTGAGCAAAAGAGAGACCAGTCCTTTTCACAAGAATGACTGCCCTGCTGTCCCCCGACTGTCTGTGAGGGCTCCTAAGAAGGCTGCGGGGCCAATGGCCCCATAGTGAAAACCAGAGAAGTTTCTAGACATCTGTTGAGAGCAGGCACTTGCCTGGAGACGACAACAGTGGTGGACAGGTAACAGGTTTTTCTCTTTCTGTGGTCTGAGTCTCCTTATAACAAGACCTCTGGCAATCTGAGACATTTTTACATTCCTCTTACAGCATTGTCTCAGTTATTCTCTGCCTCATAATAATCTTTAGTGTAGTTGCATGTTAGGAAGATCACTGAGCTGCTGGAACTTCACAATGAGGCCCGCTGGGGGTCAGGTGGGATAGGATGGGGGGGGAGTAGGTCTCCTTCCAGTTCACCTAGACCCTTTAGGACGTTCTCTTTAGTAGGGATTACTTTCCTGAATCCTCTCAAACTTGTCAGGAGGAACATTGGTGAGCCAGTACTGCCGTGACACCCAGGCAGCCATGATGGTGGCCTGGAGGGAGGGAGGTTTCACTAGAGTAGCTGACTGAGCTCTCAGTTAGTGCTTGGGTGGGGCACAGAGACCTCCTTCCTGTATGCCCGTGGCTGAGGGGAAAGAAACCTGTGTGTTGCTCAGAAAGAGTCTTGGCCTAAGAACCAGTCAGACTTGCTTTGAATGTTGTAGAAAGCCAGAAAAATCTCTGTAGTATAAATCATATTTTCTTGCATTTTGTAGAAAGTCAGGACTAACAGCTCAGTCATAGCTCTTTGTCTTTTCTTTCTTTCTTTTTTTTTGGTTTTTCGAGACAGGGTTTCTCTGTGTATCCTTGGCTGTCCTGGACTCACTTTGTAGACCAGGCTGGCCTCGAACTCACAAAGATCCGCCTGCCTCTGCCTCCCAAGTGCTGGGATTAAAGGCGTGTGCCACCACCGCCCGGCCTTTGTCTTTTCTAAAGAGCCAAATATAGTTGTTTTTGTTTTGTTTGCTTTTTCTAGTTTTTTTTTTTTTATATAGGATCTTGTGTCTTGCTATGTAGTCCTGGTTGGCCTGGAACTTGTGATATAGACCAGGCTCCCTCAGACTTGTTGCCTCTATATACAGAGTACTGGGATGACAGAAGTGAGACATTTTTTCTAATTGCATAGGAATAAATGGATATATTCTTATTATAGAAGACTGGCTCGGGACAGTTTTAAAATTCTATACCCCTCATTACATGTTTCTCTCTTCTCCCCAAATTATCCCAAGTACTCTGTGTGGTACCAGTTAAAGGCTTATTTTTGTTCTTTCTGGCTCTTAGAATAAGCCACAATGGAGTCCCTCAGTTCACATTGTCTGATTCTTTTGATTACACTTAAATTTAGAAAGCATGAAAACCATTCTCCTCCTTTTACTGTTTCGGTATTTGTGTTGCTTTTCTACTTAACAATA
>CAJQZJ010032225.1:2162383-2173795 GCA_907164525.1 Lophiomys imhausi
AAAAAAAAAAAAAAAAAAAAAACAATTAGTGGTTTGGGCATTTCCTTTGAAGGACATCAGAGCTAGCTTTCTTCTAGAAATAAAAAAAAAAAAGGGAGGGAGGAACAAGTAAAGAAATTAGCTGGCTACATAGAGCAATCTGTCGTTCAAAAGCTAAATGGTTGACCAAGGGAAGACTAGATGCAGGCAGGGGAAATTTGATTTTTACTTGATGGGTCATCTTCCAAATATTTTAATATTCTGTTAAAGATAGCCTTCTCTCTCTGCCCTGACTCTGTGTACTGTAAAAAAATAAACGAATAAGAAAAACATCACAACAAACAAGTCCTTGTGGGTCATAGAGAACAAGAGGGACCTTCAAAAAGAGAAAGCAAGCAAGGAAAATTGAAAGAAAAAAAAGAGTAATGACAACAACTCACTCAGTTGTTTATGTTTTTTTGACTTATCCAACATTTCCCCAGCCCCAAACCTGGGGTTACTCAGGGCTTCTGGAGTGGAGATTCTGCTTTAGAAGATCTTCCTCAACTTGCTTTCCACAGAGCCTCTTCAGAACTGTCACCCCACTGTACTGACCTGGTGGGATGGGGGTTGGGGGACAGCCCAGTGCTGCAGCCACATCACTCTCTGTGCCACACACGGCTTTGTGGCATCTCGGGGCAGCCGGATCATCACACAGTCTGCCATCTCCTGAGTGGGGATGCCTATCGGCCCCCTGTAAGTCTCACTTCAGTCTCTTATACTCAAAAACAACCTCTGTGCTCCCAGGAGACACCCATACCTCTTCTTTCAGCGGGCCACAGGTCAAACTCACATCCGGTTCCTGTTTTGTTGACTAAAAGATGAGACGTGAGAACACGAAAGTGAAGCTAACTAATGGGCCCAGCTTTTACACAGTGACTCTCTCGGAGGTTCTGGGGCGAGATCTCAGAGCGCTTTTCACCTCAGCAGCGCCTTTCTCAGCTAGGAATATGAAGATAAAAGATAACAAAGAATTGACAGGAGTATCTCGAGCCTGTTAGCTTTTGCAGTGCGGTGAATGCTTTGCTTGGGGATGTGAAAGCGCATCCTTTGGATAGTTGAAGAAGGGGATAGCTGCTGTCGCTTCCTGTCACCCGAGGAGCTGCCCATAACCAGAGCAAGGCGTACACACTTCTCAGTTGCAACTGGATCAGAACCTGTCTGCGAGGGACCTGTGTAGTTTGTTGTTTGTCCTTCCATCCCCGCAGTGGTTCCATCATGTCCCCAAGGCTGAGAGTGGGAATCCTGGCTGCAAAGGGAGGGGTTAAATACAGCAAGGTTACCTGGTTCTGGTTCTGAAACGCCGGGGCTGTGCGCAGCTGTAAGCCCTGTAACTTAGAGCCCTGGAAGGCAAGGGCCCGACACTGTCCCCACCCACAGTGACATTGTCCTTCCAGTTTAAGCTGCAATGACCCCACTGACTTGACGCAGATACATTAGCTCCTGCTACTTGCAGATCTTACGGAGTCTGATTAAATGTTCTAGTAAACAGGATGTGCTCACTGAAATGCATGAGGTGGCTGTGGGCACTCTGAGAATCCACTGTGAGTGCTTTACCGGTTTTGCGTTTCAGCTGGACCCTGGTCACCATCCTCAAAAAGAACTGGAATCTTGCTTACTTCCTAAAAGATAAATCATAAAAGTAAAGACTTTGAAATTACAGCTGAATGGAATCAAATACCCTAGAGAGGCTCACTAGGTTTCACAGAATTAAAATTATGGGGGGAATCTTGTTTTGAAATCACGTTAGACTCTTAACACGAGGTAAGGAGCAAGCCCCCAGTAAATTTAGGAACATATATTCATTAAGCACTTATTGTGTCCCGACCACCATGTTCAGTGCTTTGTAAAGACTACTCTTTTTCAGTTGTGCCAGTGGGTCTGTACTATTATAATTTTTATTTTTTAGATGAGCAAATATACAAAGGTTAATTAAATTATTTAAAAAAAACTAGTGGGTAAGAGAGTCATAACTGCATTTCAGGCAGTTATGACTTTAGAGTTCATTTACCTAATTATTATGCCACACTCCCAAAACCATAACAGTAGTGCCAAGTGGTCTGCAAGACTGGCCCAGAAAAGTACCTGGGTAGAGAAAAACAGGTGTATTTCAGAGAAAGATGCATCCTTGAAGAAAAGATAAGAGACAGTGTGCTACGAAGGTTAAGGACTCGGGCTTTAGCAATAGACGCTCCCACTTGCCCTGTGACCTGCGTGTATTGCGTAACTTAGACAGGCATTGGGTTTCCCATTACACAAGTGAGGACAATGGTGCTTCTCATAAGAAGGGATCATAAGGAGTAAGTGAGTCTGATGTGTGTGGGTGTTTTGCCTTAAATCTAGTCTGTAGACGTGCTTGATAAAAGGCACTGGTCATTGTTATTGACTTTTTTTTTAAAAAGGCTCCAAACAATGCACGAAGTTCAAAAGGGAAGAAAAAAAAGCTTCACAGTGGTCAAGAGCCATGGGAGAAGACACTCAGTGGTAATCTATTTAACCCACACTTACTGTTAATATTTGTGGCATATAAATATCGTAAAGGAATAGCTTATGAGTAGATCTGTCTATTTGCAAACATTGTGGAGACAACTTTGGTTGAGTTGGTTTTGTCTTAGGTTTTGTGTAGTGATCTTCTCTGCCAGGTGTTGCGTGAGCAGCTGTCCTCAGGGCGTCTCAAATGACTGAAGTGCTTGAAGAAGATACAGTGGTGAACCAGAGGAGAGTTGCTATTGCGTAGGGTTAGTGGGGGGAGGTAGGAAGAGAGAGCTGGCATTCAGGAACTTACAGCCACCATCCAGATGTGACTGGGTAACAGCCAAGCCCAGCAAAAGAAGCATGAGCTCTGAGATTGTCATCTGGTTACCGAGTTACCGGTGGGATGGCATTCCCTACCCCTGTCTGCTTCTCATGTCCAAGAATAATCATAGGGTTATGTGACTGAGCATCGGGAGAACAAAACCAGCAGGGAGTAAATCCAGGAAAAGATAGTTAGGAAAGAGTGTTAGTAGCACAGAAGACAGCAGATGCTGTTTCAGGTGAGCCCAGTTTAGATGCAGATGGAAATAGTACAGCTGGAGTTATGTACTTAGTATTTAACAAATAGGACAGGGTAGCAACAAAGTTTGGGGTATTGTCACATAAACCGACTGTTTAGACTGTGGAACTGGACCAGCTCCCCAAGAGCAAATGTGTCAAGAAAGAAAAGCCAAAACTGAAGGAGAGGGAGGCATTTGGCATGACTCAGTTGATGGTGGTTGTAGGGGGTAAGAGAAGGAGAGGAGCACAGGGAATAGGGGAAGGAAAAGGGGTGTCACCGAGGAGGGGACAAAAGTTGAAAACCAGAAGGAGCCCTGAACACACATCGTTAAGTTCTTTTTAATAAAATGTTATTTAGCCAGGCATGGTGGCACACACCTTTAATTCCAGCACTCAGGAGGCAAAGGCATATCTCTGTGAGTTCAAGGTTAGCCTGGTCTACAAAGTGAGTCCAGGACATCCATGGATACACAGGGAAACCCTGTGTCAAAAAAAAAAAAAAAAAGAAAAGAAATGTTATTTATATGACACGCTACAGTCACAGGGTCCAAATTAAGACATCTTGGAGCAGTAAGATTTTCTAAGAATATTGGATTCAGAGAGAAAAATGAAGTAGTTTCCCCCTCTGTTTTGTGTGGCATATTCCTTATTGCTAAAGTTCAACAACATTCCTAAAAGGAGAAATAATAATTTAAGACACTTATAATTATGACTAAGTGTGGTCGCACAATATCACAGGAAGGTGGTATGGCCAGGGCTGGAAAGGAGCAACTTCAGAAGGCTAAAATTGTCCCATAACTATGTAGACGTTGGAGTATTTTATGTATTAGTGTGTGTGTGTGTGTGTATTCACATGTACCTGGAGGGGTCCATATGCATGTATAATAGCTTGTGCGTTGAGGATAGATGTTCACCTCTGGGTGTCTTCCTTAACCTCTCTCCACCTTAGTTTTTTTTTTGAGACAGGGTCTCTCATTGAACCTGGATGTTACCAACTTAGCTAGAGTGGTTGGCCAGCAAGCCACAGGGATCCTTCTAGCTCCACCTAGTACTACAGATGTCTACTGCTGAGACTGGCTTTTTTATGTGTTGCTGTGGGGTTGAACTCAGTTGCGTGTTTTTGCCTAGCAAGCACTTTACTATCTGGGCCAGTTCCCCAGTCCAACGTGTTGAAATATTTGAAATTACATGGCAAGTTGCTACTGTTCTGAGTTTTCCACCATCCAGCAATGCAATAGTTAAGATTTGTCCCGGAAGACACTTGGCCACACATCATTACTGTTTTATTTAGCTATTCTCCCAACAGCAGTAAATCTACAGGGCTCTAAAGATTTACTCCCACTCCTTCTCAGTTTATTCCTGCGGTCAACCACAGGGCTACCCCTGTCTAGAGTTGGAATGGCTACTTGGCATTGTTCTGCCAGGTTCAGGGAAACCCCTTTCTGTGATACATTGGAGCTATGAGATAGAATAGATAAGCATCCAGTTAGGAACTTCAGGTCTTTTTTTTTTTTTTTTTAAGATGATAATCTCCACTTAAAGGTTAAAATCCCCTAGTGATTTACAAGAAGGCAAGAAGGCTAAGAGGTTATCAAGAATCAACACATGTGTAGTGTGTTTTGGAAAACTCCATCCCATTGTATACAAGCAAATGTTCCTCTGATCAGATAGTCCCCGGGCTGCTGGGACACAATGCTGCCACAGAACCTTCTTTCAAGGCAAAGGAAAATTACATAGGAAAAAAAAAAAAAACCTCTCCAATAGAATCCTTTAATTGGCATTGTGCTTCGTGTTTGTGTTGAGTAAATATTTACCTTGTAATCCTGCATGTGCCAGGGATGAATCATTGAATTAAGGGAGGTCAACAAAGATAAATCTTATTACTTCTGCAGTTGTAAGGGTTTGTTGGGAGCCCCTTCAAGCTACACTTGAGGATTTTGAATCTGCACTTCTGGAGCTCTGGAGAGAGGTTATATATAGACAGCATCTCATCCTCACTGGAACCTCAAGCATCATGCAGATGAACGAAGACTATTTATTTATTTATTTGTTTATTTATTTATTTATTTATCTATCTACTTATTTATGCTTCCTCTTTGTGTGTGTGTGTTCATGTGTGTATATATGTGTGCACGTGCATTTTCACACATATGGGCAGATGCTCACCCTCATGTGTATATAGAGGGCACTGGTCAACATTGGGAGTCTGTTTCTGTAACTCACTACTTTTTTGATTATTGGTTTTGATTCACTGAACCTGCGGCACTCCAATTGGTCAATCAGGAGTGAGCCCCCCCCACCCCCGCTTCTGTCTCTACCTTCCCAGTACTGAGATTATAGGCACACACTCCACACTCATGCTCAGCTTTCTCATATGGGTGCTAGGGATCCTAATTAAAGTTCTCACATTCGCACACAATCACTTTACCCACCGAGCCTTTCTCTCTGTTTGCTTTCTTACAAGTCTGGGTCTCAAAATGAAATCTCTGTACAAGGTAGACAATTGCTTTAACATTGAGCCACATCCCCAGTAAACAGGAGAAATAATCTTAGTGTGTAAAACTTTCCTTGGAATGAGATTCTATCACCCGTTGTCTACCATCTAGGAACTCTGTTTTGTATTATCCTCTCTTGGTCTAGTCATAAAGGAACATACTGCTTTTATTCTAAGCCTTGGTTTTGGTAAGGATATGTTTTTAAAAAGAGCCTAATCTGTAACCTAGGACAAGGAGGTAAGGGATATAAAGAGACAGCTCTCAAGCCAGGTAGTGGTGGTGCATCCCATAATACCAACCCTCAGGAGGCAGAGGCAGGTGGATCTCTGTGGAGGCCAGCCTAGTCTACGTAGTGAGTTCCAGGACAGTGAAGGCTATACAGAGAAACCCTGTCTCAGGGAACAAAACAGAGAGAAAGTAAAAGACGGGGGCAGGGGCAGAAGGAGAGAGAGAAGGAGGAAGAGAGGAAGGGACAAAGGGAGAGAAAGACAAAGCGAGAGAGGGAAGGAGGGAGGAAGAGAAGGAGGGAAGGAGGGAAAAGGGAAGGGAGAGAGGGAGGTCCTAAACTACTTTCAAAAGGCACAATAGTACAATAGCAAGCCTCTTTAGTGAGCCCTAGGCCAAAGCCAAGTTGAGTCAGAAGCAAGGGTTCCCTTGAAATCATCCTAATGGGCAGTATAATTTGTTCCATTCATAAAAAAAGAACTATGGATACATCACCCATTTGGTGCAAAAGGAAGGGCCACCACTCCCTTGAGACCATTATAAGCAAATTCTGGAGTCCTGTGCGTGCCATCTCCAATTCCGTATCTCCTACCACTCCACAACCCTTCCCCAGAGATGACTACCTCCCTACCTCAATGAGACTTCCCCTCGTCAATAAGAGAACATACTGTCTGAAGGCCCCAATGAACATCCTCAGCATCTCCTTCATGAACCTCTTAGCATCACTGGACACTGTTGACCACACCCTCCTTTCTAGTGCGGAACTTTCCTGGCTTGTGGCATTCTCTGCTAGCTTTTGTTCACTACTTTGGCTTCCTATATTTGTTTTTGGAGACAAGTTCTCCCCATGCAGCTCAGGCTGGCCTTGAACTCAAGGTCCCCTTGCCTCTGCTTCACAGACACTAGGATTATAAGTGTGCAGGGATATGGCTGACCTCCTTCCCCTCCTGCTACTTGAGTCTCATTCCTAAATATCCGGGTGCAATCATTCCCTTGCCTAGACCTGTCAATTCGGACTTTTGTTGAATTTGATTCCAGCCTTTTCTCTCACCTGTCTCTTTAATCCATCTTCACTAATCCTATGGTCGAGGTTAACAAGTCTGCTTTCCCTGGAGTTCACATCACAGAATATCTGTCTTCTGCTCGTTTGATGTCTAGGTACTCTGACCCACTTATAGCTCCTTAAATGGACCATGCTTTCTCCTACCCCAGGGCCTTTGCACATGGGGTTTCCTACCTGGAGCCTTCTTGTTCTCATTGACTCTCTCTCTGTTTCTCCCCTCCCTCTCAAAGGTAATTGAAATGTATGTTTCAGCCTTAGCTTATTTAAACACTATGCCTGGGACACCTTCCAGAAACCTAAGACTGGGTCAGGTCCCTCTTATTATTTATTTATTTGTTTGTTTGTTTGTCTTTCCTTGTATTTATTTATTTATTTATTTGCTTACTTACTTACTTGTTTACTTACTTATTTATTTGGCTTTCCAGAAAGTTAAGCACATTGATAGAGTGGTTCACACTGTGTTTAGGCTTCCTACATTTAATTTTTCTCTCAAAGTTGTTTAAGCACTATGTGGCTCAGTTAATTTTAGACCAGACTGTTAATTGGAAAGCAAACCTGGAACACTTCAGCGGGCTTATTATAAAGATGGAGTGATTAAATATAGTCGGTTCTTGGCATCGGAAATATGACAACTACTTAAGAACCGTGCGTACAGCAGTGACTCGAGTAATTGATTCTTTAATGATGTCTGCCTGATTCATTAGGCTCCAAGCTCTATGGAAACAGGACCCACTGTCTTCGTGGCAGTCACTTCCTTGAGCCCAACCGAGCACCTGGCACTTGTCAGGACCTAATAAACGGGGTACATGAATAGATGGGTGAGGGACTCATGGCTTTGTGGAACAATACATGGCATGAAGGCAGGGAGGTCTGAGGCCTGCATTAATGTGTGTAGGCATATGGGTGACAGGGCTATTTATGGCTGCATGCATCCAGGGACTAGCATTAAGAGGCAGCCCTTTCCTGGACACGGTAGGTGGGCAGGCTTTGAACACAGTGACTACTGAGCCTACAAGATGAAGATTAATGAAGCAAGCAAATGGCAGGATTATCTTAGTTTGCCAAACACTTAAAAATAGTTCGCTGATAATTGTTCCCCTCCACCCTCAAGTACGGCTGTTGTTTCACTTTTTGCTTTTGTATGAATGCCGGAAAAACTTCTTGCACTATTTTAGATACCCCTCTATCAGCCAACATCAGTAGTAGAAATATGGGGAATGTTTATTAAGCGCATTATTAAAAAATAGAAGCCAGGTCATGGGGGCCTTGGGTACCAGTGAGAGTACTTTTATTGGGAAACCATTAAGAGCCAAGCAGGGAAGGACTAGCGAAAAAGATGCTTCGGAACAACCCATCTTATATCTAAGTAGAAGTGAACCAAAGGAAAAGGATGCAGTTATTGTTGCCATAGTATACAGGTTACACATCACAGGGGCCTGGCTTTGGTCAGATTTAGAAGTTAAACTGGGCAAGACTGCATCTGAGATGCAAAGCATATAAGGAATTGTATGTGTTCAAAACAGCCACAAGGTCAGATGTGGTGGCGTATACCTTTAATCCCAGCACTCAGGAGGCAGAGGCCACCCTGGTCCACAGTTAGGACAGCTAGGACTACATAAAGAAACCCTGTCTCAAAAAGCCGAATAAATAAATAAAAATAAAGCAGTTACAAGACTTAAGGCCAGCTGCTGTAACTCATTTCTTTTTTTTTTTTTTTTTTAACTCATTTCTAAATCACTGAATTCTGTCAAATTTTTACCTTTGTTCATAAGAAAAGTCCAGCTCAGTATATAAAGTGGCCTGCCCTGTATCACACAGCTGGCAATGTGAGGCTAGAATGCATGTTTCAGCTACCTGCTCCATTTCAAGAAAAATTCCATTTATTATTGTTGTTATTTCACCAAGAAGTTTTCTTAGCTCATATGCCCTTTCCCTGGTGCAATAGGTTGCTTGGTAATTAATTTCTCCATTATCATGTATCCACAGCATGGCTTCCATCTGGAAAGCAAGTAGGAATGATTTAGTAGTCTAATAGAGTTGTGGATCCCGAGAGGGTTAAATGACACAATCCATTTACTTTTAAAAATGATATCTCACTATGTAGCTGAGACTACCTTTAAACTCATGATCTTCCTGCCTCTATTTCCTGAACACTGGAATTACAGGCTTGCACTATGGTACCCAGAGGGCATCACTCTCATAAAACTTAGCACCATGTTGGGTTGTGGTAAGCTCCCTATCTCGAGCCTAGGGACTGTGATCCCCGTGACCACCTACAGTTATACAAAGTGCTATCAACATGGTTCACCAGGCTGTAGGAAAATATGATGAGTTGGAATTTTAGGAATCATCAGTTCCTGCTTGGGTTCTAACCGCCTCCATTCCTAGCTGACTGTGAGATAGTTAGCCCTAAGCTTTAGGGTCCTTATCTGAAAATCCAAGATGGCTGAGTGTATTCCACTATGGGTAGGTGAGAGAACATGGGATGGGTAGAGCTGGATGAAATTTATCAAGCCGATCATTTCCAAAAAGAATCCCACAATGGCACTGTTGGAAGTACCCTATGATAGTCCACTGAATCGTCAGACAACCTAGATGTGACCACTTTACGAACCGGAGTTGAACTCTGCCAGAGGCCCATTTATTTCCTTCTCTCTTACCACTTCCTTACCTCTAATAAAACAGGGCCATCCAGGACTGCTGGTGGAATTCTAGGAGAAGAGCCAGTCTTCAGTGCAGGATGTTCCTTGGGTTTGGGAGAACAGGCTAGGTCTTCATTGTGCCCTTTCTGGTGCATGGTCACTCTGCAAGAGACCACTACTATTGACAGTTGAGAAGTCAGATGTGTCGTGGCCCATGTGTGGGTGAGAATCACTATGGCTTATTCCTGGAATGTGACATCAGCCTGCACTTGCCTTTCCTCTGCCTCTTGCACCTTCGTAGATGGGAAGATGGAGTCTGGGTTGACCGGGAAGTTGTGCGGTATGATGATGGGATTTGACCAGGAAGTTGCTCAGTACGTCGACGGAACTAATCCTGGGAATCAGACCACTTTTCTCAGATGTTGTTCTCATGATCAGCTAGTTCACAAGTAGGGGACTTAGAGCCGAATGTCTAACACTTTAATTTCTTAGAGGAAAGATTAGGAATGACAGACAGCAAATGATTTTCTTCCTCTCTGTGTGTCTTTGACCTGTCCTCTAGGAATGTTAGAAGCAACATACATTTCTAAGAGCCTTATAACTAATGGCCCCTGTGACCACACATGGCCTTGGCTGTGGGAGGCAGCTTCAGGTCTCAGCTAGATCAGTGTAGATATTTTTCCCATTAGCTAAGTGACAAGGCACACTATGTTTCCTCATAGGTGAGAACTCCTATGAGCTGGAGGACAGATGTGTTGCTGAGACCAGTGGCAAGCCTAGGAGGAGTTACAGCTTCGGGCTTCTTCCCTTGGGAAGCAGGAACCTCAGTAGCTGAAGTCTCTGGTACGTGTTTCCTTTGACCATGCCCCCGTCACACTAGTTGTCGCTTATTTAGAATACTGCTTTCTCTTCAGAGTGGTGGCTTTTTCTTTTCTTCCGGACAATGCCTCATCTTTGTAGTGTAGCTGACAATCGTCCATCATTCCAGAGAATATCTGTAGGATGAGGTCCTATCTGTGTCTCTTTGGTGACAAACACACACACACACACACACACACACACACACACACACACCTGAGTCAAACAATGTGTTATTGTTCTTGTTTTTCTCCAAATGTTTCAACAGAAAGAATGTCCACTTTACCAAGGAACAGTGTCTAAAGAGGGTAAAGGTCAGAGAGATGGAACTATGTTGGCCACAGCCTATATTAGTACATCATATGTAACCATTTAGGGTCATTATAATTCACCATAACTCTAACCAAAACAAACAAGCAAACAAAAAAGATTCACAGTAAAGATCTGGAGTTTGTTCTGGTTTTCCTGTGCCTGCCTGAATCCCCACACCCCTCCCCCCACCAGGTGTCAGGGGCTAAGAAAGACTTACTAAATTATTCTGTTACTGTTTCTCACAGCCTTGATTAATTGCCTCATTGTGATGCCAACCAGTATATAATGTCCTGTGTCGGGCCTGAGAAGATTAATTTGCCTCCTGAGGGAGTATCCTTTGGAGATATAGGATGGCCTGATTCACCTTTGAGATAGTTGTTATCAGCAGACTCCATCAGCTTATCCTTGCATCAAAAAAGTACATAAAGACTAACTAACTAGTGTGTCACTACGGTTTCCCTGAAGTAGGAGCATCTGGTCTTTGGTATAGGTTCCCATAATTGAAATTGCAAAGCATTGTCCTAAAATAACAGAGCTGAAGAATTTAAAAAATGCATTCATTGCCAGATGTGTAAACTGAACCATTTCCCAAAGCCTTGCCCTTCCCTCTTTCTCACCAGGGAAGAGGAAAAGGCAGTTGGCTCTTGGCGACTGACACTCTGTTCTTCCTGACATGTGCTTCTTGGCCCTCGTCAGGGTGGCATCCTGGTCCTGATGCTCTGGCGCTCTCTGCAGCTCTCATGGCGTCCTGACGCTCTGGCGC
>CAJQZJ010032225.1:2185482-2226616 GCA_907164525.1 Lophiomys imhausi
ACACACACACACACACACACACACACACACACACACACACACACACAATCCTCCAATTGAAAGAACCTGATGTTGAGGAGGGGCCTGCGCAGAATCTGAGATCAGAACCAAGAAGATATGCGGAGTTCCTGGATAGAGCAAAGTGTGGTTGTTGGAGAGGAGGAGGATCTGCAATGGGTAAAACATCCGGGACTGTGTCACTATTAAGTCAAGAAGTAGGGTCCAGGCCATCAAAGGGCTGGCACCAAGAAATCACAGATGACAGCTACTGTGTATGACAATGATCCATGTGTTCTTGGCAGAATTAGTTAGATAAAGAAACCAACATGCTGGGAAAACAGCTAGGAGGCTGAGCAGTCCCCATATGGACCCTGGCCACGAGTAAGAGAGGAACAAAGCAGAGGACAAGCTTGCCCAAGGTCCATAGAGAAGCAGAAAGAAAGAGGTATAAACACCAATGTGACTTGGAGAAGAGGTGTACAGAAGACAAGAAAGCATGATTTCGTTGTTTCTGATGGCTGAGTAGTATTCCATTGTATAGATGTACCACAGGTTTTTTTTATCCATTCCTCGGTTGAGGGACATCTGGGTTGTTTCCAGTTTCTAGCTATTACAAATAAAGCTGCTATGAACATAGATGAGGAAACATCCTTGTGGTTTGGTGAGGAATCATTTGGATATACCCAGAAGTGGTATGGCTGGATCTTGAGGTAGAGCTATTCCAAGTTTTCTAAGATATCACCAGACTGATTTCCACAGTGGTTGTACAAGCTTGCACTCCCACCAGCAATGGAGGTGTGTTCCCCTTTCTCCACACCCTCGCCATGGCGATTAAGGATGCTAAGCATTTCTTCAAGTGTCTCTCAGCCATTAGAGATTCCTGTTTTGTGAATTCTGTTTAGCTCTGTTCCCCATTTTTTGATTGGATTATTTGGTATCTTGGCATTTAATTTCTTGAGTTCTTTGTAAAATTTGGATATTAGCCCTCTGTCAGATGGACTACTCAGCCATCAGAAATAACAAAATCATGCAATTTGCAGCAAAATGGATGGAACTAGAGAATCTCATCCTGAGTGAGCCAACCCAGACTCAGAAGGATGCACATGGCATCTATTCACTTATAATCGAATTTTAGCCATATAGTACAGGATAACTATACTAGAACCAATGCATCAAGGGGAACAGGAACATAGACTTTGTTATTTGTCAATGAGACATTTTTTCCCTAGTGGTTCTGCCTTGTAGACCCCCAGTGTATGAGGAGGCTCTTAGCCCTCATATGACTGCTGAACTGGGGTGGGGAACTGATATGTAGGGACATTCCACTCCAGAGGAGTAGGATGGAAGGAATAGAGGTAGAGAGTGAGAGGGTGGGACTGGGAGGGGTGAAAAGAGGGCATGGTGATGGAGATGTAACCTGAAGTAATAAATACACATTTAAAACTAAAACTAAAAATAAAAAAGAACTTTATATTATATCCTGAAAAGAAAGAAAGAAAGCATGGACCTGTGAGGTTGTGTGCCCAGAAAGCTCTAGAGAGAGACCTGGCTTGGAAAGCATTTTATAGATTTGCAGGTAAACCCCAAATAGTTCTTGTCTGGTTATGGGGTCAAAACACCCGACAAAGACAGCTTAAGAAAGGAAGGAATGAGACCTACACAAGGGTGAGCCAACATCAATCATCATTCTAGGAAGGAGCAGTAAGTGTACTCAGTGGGTTTCAGAGAGGGAGAACTAATGAAGGGGTGGGGGATGTATTGGAAGGTCTCAGAATGAAGTGGGAGGAGGGAAGGGGACGTTGCAGGCAAATAGGATAAAGATATATTGTATACATATATGAAATTGTGGAATAATAAATGAAAGATACTTTTAGAAAGAAAGAGGGAGGTTCTTCGTTTGTAGTTCAAGATACTGCCACAGTGGGCAAGGAGTAGAGGCAAGAACTAAAGCAGCTGGTCATATCGCGTTTGCACCTTCAGTCAGAAAGCAGACAGACATGGATGCTGGTGCTCAGCTAGCTTTGTCATTTGTTCCTTCTGGAACCCCAGCTCATGGAGTGGGGTGCCCCATATTCAAGGTGGACCTTCGCCTTTCAGATTATCTTCTCTGCAAATGCCTTCACGGCATACCCAGAGCTGAGTCTCCTAGAGGGTTTTTTTTTTTTTTTTTTGGTTTTTCGAGACAGGGTTTCTCTGTGTAGCCCTGGCTGTCCTGGACTCGCTTTGTAGACCAGGCTGGCCTCGAACTTGCAAAGATCCTCCTGCCTCTGCCTCCCAAGTGCTGGGATTAAAGGCGTGCGCCACCACCGCCCGGCCCTCCTAGAGGGTTTTTAAACCATAGTCAAGTTGATAAGGAAAATGAACCATCACAGGGAATTTTCATGGGGTCTTCAAATGAACATTCTTATTGTTTAGAATAACAAAAATGACAACTACGAAATTCTTGACTTGAAGTTTCTGAGCTAAATTGGGAAGAGTGCCTTGAGACCTGACTAAAGAATACCCACCATTTGTCTTTGGCTTCAGAATGACTGGGTGGGAACCAGGAGAGCAGGGAGGGAGAAGCCCAGAAGCATGGAGCTGCTGGAAATGTTGGCATTTCCAAACCATCCATCCAAAGCAAAGCTCTTACTAGAGAAGGTCTCTGATTGCCTGTGAGGAAATCCTGCCTTTTTACAGACCTGACAGATTGGGTGTTTGGCCCTTTATGATCTGGGTCCAAACACACTGCATTTCTAAGCCTGGAGCACTGAGCCTGGGGACTCTAGGCTGTACTTCTGGGATAATATGTGCATTCTGAGGAAATAGATTGGTGATGAAGTGAGAAGAAGGTCTGGGTTCTCTCTGGCTGATGTGTGGGGTTGATTTAGACCATTGAAGCCAAGAGTGTTTCGTTTTGTTTGACCATTCGAAGGTAAGATATGGTCAAATTAAGGTTAATTTTTCTTGACTACTAATATACATCATTATATATATATTTGTGTGTGTGTGTGTGTGTGTGTGTGTGTGTGTGTGTGTGTGTGTTGCGTTCATGAGTGGTTCTGCACATGTGCACCTGGAGATCAGAGAACAACCTTGGGTGTTGTTCCTCAGATCCTGCTCGCCACTTTTCTTGAGATGGGGCCTCTCACTGGCTTGGACCTCACCAAGTAGGCTAGGCTGGGGAGCCAGGAAGTTCTAGGGACCCTCCTGTCTCAACCTCTCTAGTGGTGTGGTCACGAGAAAGCGTGTCACCACGCTTAGCTTTTGTATGCAGGTTCTGGGATTGGACTCAGATCTTCAAGCTTGGAGCACAAGAACTTTACTATCTCGCCAGCCTGCATTATGTGTGTGTTTTAGTACAGATTACTATTATTACTGGTTAGGACACGCCAGACATGTGGCTAAGGGTTTCTGCAGAGGATCCAAACTGCTTTACGGCAGTCCCACAGAGAACTACCTTACCTCTAGGTTACAGATTTACAAAGTGTGGCATCCAGAGCTTCTGTGACTTCCCCTAGGAAGAAAGTGTTCCACTCCATTCTCTGACTGTAAGTCCCCACAATACTGGTTTTCGATGTGTTTCTGTTTGTTTACCATGAGGTCTAATTTCATGACTGTGTGTGTGTGTTCATTGATGGGTGTGAATGCAGGTATGTGATGATGTGTTCATCTATGTGTGTTAGTCAGTGTAAGTGTGTATATGAGTGTGTGTATGTGTGTGTATATGTGTGTGTGTGCTTGCAGATGTGTGTATGTGTGTTTATTCATGTGTAAGAGTGCAGGTGTGTTCGTATCACACAGTGTGTGGAGATCTGAGGACAGGATCAGGTGTTGGTCCTCTTGTTTGAGATGGAATCTCTTGTTGTCTTGCTGAGTTCGCCAGGCTAGCTGGCCAGCAAACCAACAGGAAAAACTCTCCTGTCTCTGCCTCCCGTCCCCCAGTGTGGGGGGGGATTCTAGAATTATAGGCCTTTGAGTTACTGTCTATCCCTCTTTTTTTTTATTTCATTCCCTCTTGAAAACATGGGTTCTAAGAAGTTAAACTCAGGTCATGAAAAGCTCTTTACTCCTGAGCCAGCTTCCCAGCCCCCATCTCACAACCCTTGAGTAGTGTTAAGGAGTGAGGAGGTTTGGGTGTCTGTTCCATCTTCCCAGGGAAAGAACATTACAGGAGGCTGGTTGTGAAGACTCAAGACTATGGTAAAGTCTCAAACTGATGTTTTTTTCTAGGCTTAACAGTCTATTGTTCCATCATATGTATGTTATCCTTCTCTTCCACTCACATCTGCCGTGTGAGCTGCAGCCTGGGATTCTGGAAGCTTTCTCCTGTACCACAAGCCTTCCTAAACCCAGAGGGAAAATGGGTTTTGATGCCATCAGCTGAGCAGTGGTACAGTGTGGTACAGAAAACGCTACCCAATGGCCTTTCTGGGAAATGTCAAGAATCAAGCAGAAGAACGGGTGGTTTTGGGTGTTTATTGCTTTGAGGTCAAGGTGGGGAGGGGGCAGGAGGGGGAAACCATCAGCAGTGAAGAATCAATGTCCCCAGCAAGCTCCTGTCTCCTAGATGAAGTCTGGCATGTGTCCTTTTGCAGGTGGGAGATCCATTCATGCATCCACTTAAGCTCTGCTTCTGAGAAACCCTAGTCCCCATTGGTTGCTAGGCAAAAACAGTATTGTTTGCTTAAACAACTGTGATTAAGACCCAGGAGCAGTTGGTGGCCAACTTTCCAGAAATGTCATTTTCAGATAAGTGCTGCGAGGCTGGCAGTGGCTTGTGGGAAAGGAGAGGGGAAATCCTGGTTAGTTAGTGTCTCCCAGGGCCTGCAGATGGGCATCGTCTGACACCAGTGACACCTGGAATGTTCTACCTTCCACTCAGGGCCGTGTGGGCCAGAAAAATTCAGACCAACAACACAAAGGACAAAGGGGAAGGAGACAAAGAAAACACAGTGAGGTGCCAGGGGCAGCAGGTTCAGGTGGCAGAGAAGGGTGTAGGTCACCTAAGATACACACATGGAAGGAGGGGAACTGTGGTCAGACCCTCCTGAGTTCTTTGTAGCCAAGAGCAAGACAAAGAAAGTCACTTTTCCAGGGACCAAGGTCCTCAGAATCAGGAGGGGATACAAAAGGAGTGTTTGGCATTTCGTTTTTTCTTTCCCCCAATTATTTTTGGTTTATTTGTTTCACTTTTATGAGCATGAGTGTTTCTTCTTGGTATGTGTACACTTCACATGCATGTGCACTGGTGCCTGCTGAGGTCAGAAGAGAGCATAAGATCCCTAGAACTGTAGCCACAGATGGTTGTGAGCAGTCATATGGGTGCTGGGACGCAAACCCAGCTCCTCCGCAAGAGCAGCTCTTAACCCTTGAGCCATCTGCAGACCAGAGTTTGACATTTTTGACTCAAGGCTTCCCATCTGCCTGAGGGAATGGGAGGGTATCACCCTGATGCCTGAGCCGCTGGGCGAGTGGCCTTATTTGCCAGGGTTCCTGTAGACTTGATACTGTCCAGTGATCCACAAAGAAAGGAATGGCCCAGGCAGGGGTTCTCTTACAATCCTCTAGTGAGCCAAGAAAGCTGCAACACACTCGAGGCCTCCATGTTCATTGTTCCTCCCAGAGTGATGTTCTCCTGATGGATTTCTGTACCTCTTCCACCTCATTCAAGTCTCGACTCAACTCTTGAATTTTAAAAAGGTCTTTTCCAGCCATCCCATATTATTATTTTTGCAAGGCAAAGTATTGGCTCAAGACCCCCAAAACTACATTCTCAGAAAAAAGGAGATTTACTTTCCCCAGAGGGACAGAGGGCAGGGAATGAGAAGCAAATACAAGAGGTCGAGAATGGTAGAAAAGGTGAAGAGAACAAGAAAGAGGGGTATTTGTTCTGGAAGACAAAGGACTGCCTCTAGATAGAGAGGAGACGGACATAGTACATAGGAAAGTGGTGGTTTATAAAGGTAAAAGGGGAAACCCCATGTTAGGATGAGGTGCTTAATTTTAACTGGGCATGTTAATTAGGTGAGCCAAAGGGCGCTTTTGATTGCTGGACTTCAATACTTTGATAGCTGGACCTTGGTAGTCAGCCTCAGGAGGAGGATTTGTGTTATAAGGGAATAGGCCTTGGTGGCTAGCTTTAGGAATGTAATCTAAGTGTTTTGAGCAAGGCAGAGGGAATGGGGGAGAAGGGTAAGGCCTGCCAGAGCCATGTTGGCCGTGCTCAAGCTGGCTAGAGTTCCTTCATTTTTAATTATTATTATTATTATTATCATCATCATCATCATCATCATCATCATCATCCTATTCCTTTGATCCTCTGCTTCCTTACTCTTCTTTATTTCCTATAGAACTGTTACATATTAAGACATAAACTGACCAATTGCCTCCACAAGAAGAGGGAAATATTGTGAAGACAGGACTTTGCTGCTTTTATTAATCCAACGCTGGGTCATCCAGCACAGTTCTGGGAAACAGGCACCCAGTGAATGGTAAAACTACAAGAAAATTAATAAATCAGGGAACAGATATATGTAATGTCAGCAAGACTGGCAGTCAAAAGCCTTTGTCCTGAGTTTGAATTTCTAAGACATTTATAAAAGAATAGACTTGAAGGACGTTTTCAATATTCTCATATTTACTACCAATACTTGCGGTTTTGAACTTGACTTTTAAAAAAGTAATTAAAATGTTCATTTACTACAAGGCTATATTTATCAATAATACCATATTTCTATAGTGCTTTAGGGATTTGTGAGATGATTACTTTTCTTATTGTTTTACATGTGAGTTGTAGCAGGGTATGATTAAAAGAAAATGGACTTTGGAGTCAGCAAAATGTCTTTTTAAATTTGAGCTCAGATAATGCCACACGATTTAAGCTCTCTGCACCTCAGTTTTTCCACCTGTGAAATGGAACTAAGCCCTTTTACCTACCCGGCAAGAGCGAGTAGCAAGTACTGTTGCTATTTCATCTGCATTTCACCTGGTATCACGGAAGGAGGGGGAAGCCCATGTCAGCTCTTTTGAGATAAAATTGGGTAAACAACAGGCTGGAGAGATGGCCCAGCAGTTAAAGGACTTGTTCTTCCAGAGGACCTGAGTTTGGTTCCCAGCATCCACATCAGGCAGCTCGCCATCACTTGTAACTCCTGCCCTATAAGATCCGACACCCACTTCTGGCCTCCCAGGGCACTGCATGTACATGGCACACTCACGTTTAAGTAAATAAAAACCAATCTTCAAAATGTAAGAGGCTAAGCAAATATAGCCAGGGAGTGCCTGTTTACCGTTAGGAACAGCAGCAGACAATTGAACATGAAAGGCAGAACAGCCAAAACCCAAATCCCTTAACGCCTGCTCTCCATGGTCACTTTCTTCCTTTCAGCCTTTGGTTTAGAATGCCGGATCTCTAGCCATCTGAACATCAAAATCAATGTAAGACCGTTTTGATAGTATAGATATCCAAGCCTAACTCATAAAGAGGATGTTTTGCTTCACCTGGGCATGTAAGGTCCTAGATGTGTGCAGTTCTCAGTTAAAGTCAAGAGTGGGTGATACTCAAGGGCAAAGGCCTGCCCAGTACAGTGCTTTTGGGGGGGGGCATTCCTCAGAGAATGGACTTTCAAAAACATTTCTGATCAGGCATAATGTCCCATGTTGGTAATCCTAAGATTCAGGAGGCCAAGGTAGAGGTAAAAGGATTATGAATTAGAGGCTAGCCTAATCCGGGGAAGGAGGAGAAGAAGGAGAATGAGGAGGAGGAGAGAAGAAGAAGAAGAAGGAGGAGGAGGAGGAGGAGGAGGAGGAGGAGGAGGTATTTATTGATTGATCCCTGGTCCTCACCAGCCTCTAGGGAAGGGCAATGCATAGCCTGAGGGCGAGTCTAAAGCTCCCTTAGGTATTGAGGAATGTGCCGGGTGGATGTGAGAAGAGGACATTAGAGGCTAGTGCTAAGTTCACAGGTACATGCATCCTACAGGCTGGATCTTGCTAACTCGTAAGATCCCTTACTCCCAGGTCTTTATGCTTTCGGTTCAGTTTTGTGAAAAATCCAAGCAGAACTGCCTTTGCTTTAACCAGGAGTGACTGATTCATGGGCAGCTATTGCTTTTCAGGGACACACTTGTTTTGTTATGTCTGAAAGGGGCACAGGGAGGAAGGCTTTTGACAAGGGACAGCCCTCAGGATGTCATCCTTGTATCCAGTCCAGGTATCAGTGCCATGTTGGGAATTAGCCGTACAAATAACAAAGTAGATAATATAGGATTGTTGTTGACCCCACCCATCCAGAGCAGCCACTGTCCAGAAAATCCTGTTTGCATTCATGGGAGGACCCTGAACTAGTGAATTTACCAAAGGGAATAAACATGGTCAAATGACTTTTCAGAAAAAAAAGAATATTCTGGAAGGCAGATGTAAATACTCTGCAGTTCCTCTGTTGGAAATGTTCCCGGGGGCAACATCAGGTGTCTAGTGTGAGAGTCACACAAATTGAGATCAGCAGTTCCTCCAGGAAGCTTGTTTTCATCACAGAACATTTGAGAATCAAATAGAAAACAGGGAACTTGAGGAAATGTCGCTAAGCCATAATAGACGAGACTCTATATTAGACTTTACAGGTGCCTTTTACATTTTAGTTTAGTTTACTTTAGTTTTGAGGAAAGGTCCCACACATCCCAGACTAAGCTCAGACTCACTCTGTAGTTGAGGCTGGCCTTGAACTCATGATCCTCCTGCTTCCACCTCCTAAGTGGAGGGATGACAATTATATGTCACCACATCTGACTTAAAGTCTATTTTATTCGACTTGTATAAGGAGGAACTATACCATCAAATACATTCCAAAAATTCCTTCACAGGCAGATGCTTTTTAAAAAAATAACTTGAGTTTATTGCATCAAACAGAATCATGCCAAACAGAAATAATTTACAACAAGGTTCTCTTCTAAGACTAACGTAGTTTATACCTCCAAGGAAATATATATTCTAGCTTCCAGAAATAGATATTTAACCACTAGACTTTTCTATTCTGAACCTTCTCAGTGTTTTCCAGCAATGGTCCTTGGGATGGTTAAAACAAATCTTCTACTTTCACAGGAAAATAATTGTCTTTAGAAAGAAGACAGAATTCTAACTACCTATTAAAATATATATCAATTCCTTTAAGTTTTAAAGGAATGATTTTGAAAGAATTTGTTGTTTTGGTTTTTTTACCTGTTTAAAAATATTCTCAATACTTCTGTGTAAAAAAAGAAAATCTTACCCTTCAAATCTTTTTATAAGGTATTTTTTGAGCCCATATCTTCAGTCTCAATTTTGTATTCCAATTGTATTTTCAGGCCAGGACTAGGGCGTAGCCCAGTAAAAGAGAAGTAAATGTACTCATTGTCTTAGAGGATGAACTTAGTAAGAGGCCATTAGGTACATGTTTGTTACTTGGTGAGCTCCAGGACAGATGAGTAAGGTCACCAGAAGGGAAGGAATCAGTTCCTGTCCCAGGAGCTTACAACTGGTGGTCAAGACAAGATATGCTATGGGAACCTGGGGAAGAATCATTCTAAGGTTAGATATCACCATGTCCATAGCCTCTACTGTGTGTGTGTGTTTGTGTGTGTGTGTGTGTGTGTGTGTGTGTGTGTGTGTGTGCGTGTTGTGTGTATGTGTTTGGGGCAGATTTATTTGAAGAGCTGGCATTCAACTGCTTGGAGACAATTTGGAAAAAACAATGAAGAACTAGGAACCCTTTGCATTTCAAGTTGCCAAACTTTTGTTGACCACCACTTGAGTTCTAAACACTGGAGATATGAAGCAGCAGTAAAGAATACACATACTATGTATGTGTCTGTGTGTAAACTAAGGCCAAAGGACGTTAACTGGAGAGGGGGGCGTTCTGGAAGGTCTTCTAGTATTCATGCATACCTGTTCAACTTTAGAGTGTATGCAAACTAACTACGCAATGTTAGCGACTCATTCCTGTGGGTCAAGATCAGAACTTACTGACTTACTGACTGTGGTGTCTCAAGACGTTTCCCTTTCAGGTCGCTACTACTAGGCTTACCCCAGTCACATTTTGCTCTTTACGTGTGGCCTAAAAGGGCTCATTAGTAATTCTTACGCACCGACCTGCGTGCCCAGTATCTATGTGAATGTATCACTAGGTTTCCTTGCTACTGCGTCCACCCAAGGTCTCTCTCCTACCTCCGCAAGCTCTCGTGATCTTCACACACTACCATTTCAGTTGCAGTGGGTGGTCCTGTACCGGAAGAATACGCTGTGGATATTGAGATCAGTTTTGAAAATGTCTCCTTCTTGGAGTCTGTCAAAGCTCACTTGAACAGCCTCAGTTTTCCAATTCAAGAAAATGGCACTGACATTCTGAGCATGGCAATGACAACAGGTGAGTGAGACACCCACTGCTGGAGAATGAGTGAGTGATGGGGCACATCAGGAGAAAGGCAGACTGCTTTCTTTAAAGCAAATTAAACATGGGAGGCGAGCACAATGACCCAGCTGGCCCACTGTGTGACTTTATGACCTCACCCCTCCTGGAATGAACTTGCTAGCGGTAAATTCAATAGCCAGTCACCTTATTTTAAGTGATGACCAAAGATTTTCTTGGTGGTTATCATAAAGTGACCCCCAAGATACGGGCAGACCCTTCCCGACAAATTACTAGATCCTTTTCCTCTGAACGATGAGTGGGGTGCAGCAAGGAGAGGTTCAGTATGTCATGAGCAGCAACTTGTTTTCTTTGAGGTGTCACAGGTCAGGAAATAGGAACCAGGCGTGTACCTGAATCAGAAGCAACACATTAAACAAAAGCCTCCCAGGTCATGGTTTGACTCTGTGTTTGAGAACTTCCGACGGAAACTAAACCAGAAAGCACCATTGCAACCTGGTTCTCCCTCCTATTTCAGACACAGCTTTTTGATAGCTTTCCTGTGAGTAGCATCCTAAGGGACCCATCAGCAGAACATGCAATTTGGTCCAACTTTAGAAATTGATCCAAGGGTCTCTGTTTTCAGAGCTTTTTTTTTCCTTCCCTTTTTATGTCCCCCCCCCTACCCCAGTGAGATCAGGGTCTGATTAGACTGTTCTATTAACTTGAGATGTAAAGGGCATTTGTTTGCATTCCGTACTTGTGATTTATTGCTGTGTAGCAAATATTTCTTAGCACTATAGAACTGCAGACATGTACTGTCTTAGATAATAGATGTAGATAGATAAACAGAATATATGCTGGATGATACCGTCAGTTTTACCATGTTCTATAAAAGGGCACCACGAAAGGCTGTGATTTCCGAGAGACAGAGATGCTCAATGGTCCCCTTGGAGACCGGCTGCCTCTTACTCTCTGTCAGTGGTGTCCAACCTTCCTGATGATCCAACCCTTTAACACAGTTCCTCGTGTTGTGGCCACCCCCAACCATAAAACGATTTTCCTTGTTACTTCATAGCTGTCATTTTTGCTCCTGGTATAAATCGTAACGTAAATATTTTTGGAGGTAGCCAAAGGGGTTGGACTCAGGTTAAAAGCACTGCTCGCTGTCAAGGGATCCACTTATCATAGACATCTAGTGGACATGCACTACAAAACATGGCTATTCTATGCCCTCTCTCAAGAACTCAGGGACCAAAGTTAACCTAGTTCACCAGTGTAATTTAACCTTATTTAGACTATGAAATTCTTCTGAAGGTTCCACATTCTTATATACTAGTACACATATAATTATTATAATTATTTCACATTTTATTATTTAATTATATAATATATATAATTATTATATAAAATTATATCATAATTATTATATATATTATCAGTTCTAAAAATGTTGAAAAAGTGAGCATCACAATCCAAATGTCTGTTGGAATGATAAATTCTAGGCACTTCCTATTTCACTGTCTTTCTAAATCCTTTGGTTTAGACTATATATTTCAAAACCTAAATTCTTATATAAACAAAAAATACTTTTGATTTCTATAAAGTATTCCTATTTTACATAGAATTCTACAGTTTAAACGTTTTTATTTAACACTGTGAGAACTATCCATGTTCATTTATATAGTCCTTATTTAATTAATCTGTAGCAAAACATTCTGACATCTGACATAATACTTATGTTATTTAGGTTATCTCAAGTATTTTGAAAATATAAGTTATATCTTTCAAAATACAAAAAAATAAAACAGGGCTATTTGAAAAAGACTCAATAGCCTGCAGTTTCTCAATAGCCACTCCATCGCCACCTTTCAGGTGACCTCAACTATGGTCTGGTGATGCATATATGCCCCCCTTGAATCTCACGCAATTCTACTGAACTTTCTAGAAGGTCAATGTGGAACTGAGATAGGATTTCCTACCAGTATAGAAACTTGTAATCTACAAATGTAAAAGTCAGTGACCATCTTGTCTCGCCTTACTCTTTTGGTTGGTGGCAGTCTGCACACCTGCTGGAAATGACCTCCTGTGCTCCTGCGAGAAAGGCTATGTGTGGCCTCGGGAACGGTGTCTTCAGACTCCCCCTTGTCAAGGTCAGGACAGTGCCCAGTCAGGCCGCTCCTGCAGTTGTCTGAAAGGACTTCCTCCCCAGGGACCTTTCTGCCACCTCCCAGAAGGTATGCAATTGCTCTTTAAAGATCTGTTGGGTGGGGTATTTAATAAACTTTACTTCACGCAAATGCCTGTCTTTATTGTCTGTATTCAAACACCAGTGAGACATTTACATTTTGCCCTGTGTTTTTCAGCATATATTACCTTAAAAATCAAAGTCACACTGAACATAGGATTTCAACAAGACCTGAAGAACACGTCCTCCGCTCTCTATAGGTCCTACAAGACTGACCTGGAAAGGGCGGTAGGTTGGGGCCGCTAGAGTCTCTCACCCAAAATCTGTTTAGGAGGAATGGAGCTAGTCCCGTTCCCAGTGGACAGTGCGCTTACAGGAGTGTAACCTAGGTGTAAGGATTTGAAGTCATGCAAGCCCACCTGAGGAGAATTAAGAAGTACTCAAATCAAACAGCATTTAGAGGACTAGAGTGTCACCTGGGCCTATAAGTAGGACCTTTTCCCCAAGTAGAAATGATTCAGATAACATTTGGTGGCATCACTTCACTGACGTTGATTCAGAGGCTCATGGTCCAGAAAAGGAAGGAAGCTCAGGTCTTCTCTTCAGGCATTCCAACATTCTCCTGCTTCATACAGTTCAGAACCCTCTGTCCAGTGAAAGTTACTGCCCTTCGAGCTTCCTCCCCCCATAAATGGATAGGGTTTTCCTACATAGATAAGAATTCTAGCATGGCTGAGCAGTCCAGCTCAAGGCTGAGCTCAGAGAGTTTCAAGCTTCTCTAGCCTGGAGGTTACTAGGCATTCACTCTAGGTCAAAAATGAAACTGTCTTCACCAAAGTCACACTGGTGTTAAGGTGGAGAACAAGTGTGATGGTAGCCATGAGGGGTTCCTGACTTCCAACTCTGACTGTGGTTGAGTAAGTAGCCCACAGTGATGCCTTTGACATTCAGGAACAGGTTGCTGCTCCTTACCTCAGAATACACACAAGTGCTGTTGTGTCTGGCAGACATGGAGATTTCTGGAAAGACAACTAAATGACCTTGGAAGGTCCTTTGGAATGTTGTCAGGCTTGGTGTCAGGTCCTTTTATCCCACCTTCTTCCCTTTTCTCTTCCACTTAGAGTTTGATGCCACTCTGTCCCTTCCCCACACGCTCTTTACTGTCTCCTGCATTTTTCCCTGAGTGGTCTTTGTGTGCATTTATCCTACCATGTGCATCTCTAAAAACTAAGATCGATGAAAGTTGATAGAAATTACTCCGAGCTCTGCCAGTGCTGCCACTAACAAAATACGTAAAACAGAGCCTTACCCAGGTTGACAAAGTGTACGTGTAAACCACTCGTGGTATCTCCCACCAGTCTCAAATCATTCTCCTGCTTTATTTTCCAGTTCCGAGAGGGTTACAAAACTTTACCAGGATTCAGATCGGTGACTGTGACACAGTTCACGTAAGAATGATGTCCTTTGCTCATTTTTCTATGAGGGCAGAACACCATACACCAGGGAGGGAGCCAAAATATCCATGGGATATCATGTGGGGTGCTCAGCAGGAGGAATGTGGCAGAGGTGGGAGCTATTAGCAGACTACAGTGGTGATCCGGAAAAGAGAACACCAGGATGTGCTCCTACCCTTTATGGATGGACCTCCTTAGGACTAAGGAAACACAAAGGTGTGTTCATCTCATGCATGAAAGGATTTTGCAAACAGAATACATCTGTAGTGTTGAGAGTTTCAAATGTTAAAATGGCATCAGATCAAATAGCAATGTTAAAGACATTCCTAGAAGATTCTTATAGGCAGACAGGATCTCAAGATTTCCTGGTGTACCATGAAGGGCTCCACTGGAGACTGGAAAGAAACCTTGTGGGTTCAACTCCCTGTTCTCCATATACTCACTTTTCTCATTTATATTCCTGGGCAAGTCTTGCATTGGGCTATCAGCTAATGTTTAAAGACAGGCTTGTTTTAGGAATTCCTTAACAATGGAACCCAGTTAGCCTCTGCCATTTTGCTTTTCTTTGAAAAATGAACCACAAGGATCTAGACTCTTCCTAGATTGATTACTGCTTTATTGAACCAAGTGGTCTCTATGCAGCAATGGCAGCGTGATTGTGAACTTTGAAGCCCAGTTTACATCCTTACCATTGCCTGGATCAATTCATAAAGCCAATGAGCAAGTCACAAAGAACCTCAACCAGACTTACAGAATGGACTACAACTCTTTCCAAGGAACACCAAGCAGTAAGTGGAACCTACTTCATTATCGCACATGTTCATTTGAAGTAAGCATGGCAATGGTGTCAATTAATCCTAGGAAATCTACCACAGAGATTCTTCCATCTCTGTGTGTGCTGCTATGCTATTCACACTATCAAGGAAATTGAGTGTGCCTAGATATCTGCCAACAAATAGGCAGATGATGAAAACTCAGCATACATATGCAATGGAATTTTCCTATGCTGTCAAGAAAAATAAAATTATGAACATTCCAGAAAATAGATGGATCTGGATAATGCTAAGCCAGGTGAACCAGATTCAGAAAAACAAAAATTGCATGTTCTGTTTTACATGTAGATTCTAGCATTTAATGTCTAACAAGAAAGAAGAAAGGAAGTTCCTGGGAGTGAAGTGGGTGAGAAGAGAAGTTCGGAAGAGAAGACTCAACAAAAATTTTATTTTTAAAATGTCATAATGAGTTGGGTGGTGGTAGCACAAGCCTTTAGTCCCAGCACTCAGGAGACTGAGGCAGGCAGATCTCTGTGAGTTCTAGGACAGGGCTACACAGAAAAACTTTGTCAACAAACAAACAAACAATGCCATAATGAACTCTAATTCTTTGTATACTAAAGAATAAGAAGTGGGGGAGAGAACAAAGACCTAGGAAATCATGGTGCTATGTCATAGTACAGAAGACTGGAGCATTGCATGTCATCTGTGCCACCTTGAGTAACATTACTGTGGCAGGAGAGTCAGGGAGATGGAAACAGGTTTATAATAGAACCACAGGACTCGTGACTCGCCTATGTTCATGTGATCCCAAGATCCATAAATGTAAGGCTAAGACTGTAATGGAGGGTGAACAGTAGCAACAGATGCTGATGCTAAACAGGGTTCCATTGTTGTTTTAGAGGGTGGGTCTCAGAACACATCTACACCACACCAGCCCTTACAACCCTAACCCTTCACCAACCCCTCAACCCTGGATGGTTCTGATGATCGGGGAGGCTTCCAAACTGCCATTCCAGGTCATTTAAAATAGTGGTGGAAAATCATGACTTTAGATACTCCCTTCGATTTCATAGATGGGGTTCAGACATGGGCTCTGATGCATGGGCAGGTGATAGGACCTTTGTTACTCAGAGAGTGGTAAGGGAAACCTATGGGCAAGATTGTGGCAGGCAGACACTGAAGAGAGCCCTCAATAATCCTGGAGAGGCAAAGCCTGCAGAACCGATTCCCTGGTTTGTACTCATTTGATGTGTAAACCCTCACAATTTTCCTTCGAATTTCTAGATGAAACGAAGTTCACTGTCATACCAGAAGTCATCTTTGAAGGAGACAATGTAACTCTGGAGTGTGAAAGTGAAATTGTGTCCTCCAACACATCTTGGTACTATGGAGAAAAACACTCTGAAATCCAGAACAGCGACAGATTCTCTATTCACACCTCAATCCTCAACAACATGAGCCTGGTCTCCCGCCTCACCATTTATAACTTCACACAGCAAGACACAGGTGAGTTTCTGACAGAGACTTGTGGGAGGAACTGAATGGTGTTCTCAGAGAGGCAGCCCACAGAACAAAGGTTTGCAGGTGAGCTGACCAAAAGATGCCTGATGGCTCATGTTCCAAAATGGAAACTTCATTCCATGGCATCCTTTCATGTGTGTGTGTGTGTGTGTGTGTGTGTGTGTGTGTGTGTGTGTGGCATGTGTGGACTTATCCATGAGGAGGCCAGACTTCTGGATGTCTTTCCTCACTGCTCCCACCTTAGTTTTTGAGACAGGGTCTCTCATGGAATCTAGCACTCAACAATCTGCTAGTTGGTGAGATTTGAGGATCTGCTTATCTCTGCCTCCCTGGCTCTAGTGTTACAGGTGCATGCTACCATTTCCATCTTTTTGTATGGGTTCTGGGGATTTGAACTCAGATCCTTATGCTTGCACAGCAGACCATGGAACTATTTCCCCAATAACCCAGGGCACTATTTTCAATTATGTTCAAAATGCAGTGATTTAGTTTTGAATCTTATATACCATGTAGTATGGTTTTATGGTTTTTTGTTATTTTTAATTAACCTATAAAATTTTAGCTTGTTGAGAACATACTGCACATATTTTAAGTATACAACTTGTTAAATTTTGACACATATACTCAAAAAGGTATCACCAAAATCAAGGTGGTGAATATATTCAGCCTCCCCAAATGTTCTTTTTCCCTATAGCAATCCTTCTCTTTGGCCTCTTTCCAGCCTCCTACTTACTCCAAGCAACTACAAAAAAAAAAAAAACCCAAAAAAACATAACTTTTAGTTCTTCACCACATTCTGGTATTTAACAACCTCATTTAAGACCAGATATCAGTAGGACCAGCTCTGTTCCTCCACCCAAGAAAGAGGGCTATAAATCCATGAGCCTGACCACATCTTTGCAGATTTCGATTTCACCATAGGATTAAATACAGTGCCAGAATTGTCCATGGTCCTTCAATTCTCCAAGATTTTTCAACTTCACTTCCCTGTGTCATTTAATCCCACACTTGACCTTGAAAATACCACAGTTGAGAACTTTTTTCTACTTAAAAAATAATTTAATTATTCTTATGTGCATTTGGCATACATGTGAGGGTATTGGATCCTCTGGAACTGGATATACAGACATTTGTGAGCTGCCATGTAGAATGGAATCCTTGTCTTCTGGAAGAACAGCCAGTGCTCTTATCCACTGAGTCATCTCTCCAACCCCCTTTTTTTCTACCTTTTACCTTAACATCATCAGACATGTCTGCACTGGCTTGACCATTTCTAAATATTCCTTTAGGGGTCCTTGATCAAGTCTCAGATGCCATGACACATGAGATGAGGCTCAATTTTTTTTTTAAAGGAAATTCATAGGAGTGATTCACAATTGTTTATTCTTCACAGGCATATATGGTTGCAACCTGACATTGGATATATTTGAATATGGGACATCCAAAAGAATAGACGTCACTCCCATCCGGATTTTGGCCAAGGAAGAAAGAAAGGTGGTGTGTGATAACAATCCCATATCGCTGAACTGCTGCAGCGAGAATATTGCAAACTGGAGCAGAATTGAATGGAAGCAGGAAGGGAGGATAAGCATTCTAGGTGAGAATGGTGGATCAAGACCTTTGCTTGTCTCTTAGCCAAGAAAAAAATGGGAGATCTTGTTGGCAGAGGAGGAATGGTGTTTATTATGGACCATGAAAGAACAAAAGGACTAGGTTTGATCTCAGCTCCAGCCTAGACACTCTACAACAAACCTCCAAAGGTACTCAGGCAAGCGTCATGCTTGTGTTGCAGACAAGATCCCAGCAGATAAAGGCCTGAGAGAAAGAAACCCGGTGACTTAGGTCTATAGCATGGCCCACCCTTCCTTTCCATCCTCAGCAAGAGCTAAAGCTGAGGTCATAAAAGTTTTCACCTAGGCCCATCCAGAGTGTCTCATTTCCTTCCTGTGTAGAGTCACTCTCTTATGTACTTGCTTCATTATTTCCCCCAGCTTGCATTTCTCTGCAGCTTTATTTCTCTTTCAGTTACTTCATGTCAATTTCTACTCTTACTTTTTGGCCTGTATATGCTGTATGTTTACACGTGTTGGACCATACAGTTTTGGCGGTGCACACGTGTGGTGGGCAGAACCTAACACTGAGGGTCTTCCTTGGTTGCTTTCTGTTTCTTGAACCCGGAAGCTCAGGAACTTCACTAGCATAGCTATCCTGATTGACCAGGGATCTCCTGTCTCTCCTTTTTGCTTGCTGGAATTATCGTTATATACGGACACTGGGGATCTGACTTCAGTCCTCATACATATATGGAAGTCTATTACCCACTGATCCATCTTTCCAACTCTGCTTTCATTTGCCCTGAGATCTAAACTGAAGTTCCCCACTCTCCAGTTTATACTGATGGATAATAACGAAAAGCAGCAAAGGTGTCTAGAGTCACCAGAGCACTTGTTGTTTTTGCAGAGAACCAGGGTTTGGTTCCCAGCTTGCAACCATCTGTAACTCCAGTTCTAACGACCTGACACTCTGTCCTGACCTCCTTGGACACCATGCACACACATGCTGGACGGATGTACATGTAGGCAAAACACTCAGACACATAGCAAAAAATAAATAAATCTTTTTAAAAAATTAAAGCAGAAATAGTGGCTTTTTATAACAGTTTTGCAAAAAAAAAATTAATCCATTTAAAAAGAGAGAGAGAGAGCATGATTGTTAGTGACCACATCTAAAGCTGACCACAAATGTGAAGCTTGTGTTTTTACCTCCAATCGTGTAATAAGGAGATTAGGATCCAGATTAAATAATTTTCCCAAGGTTATCACAATATGAAAAGAAAAATGGGAAATCTGCACTGATTTCATATTTCACCAGCTATCGTGACCAGCCACTTCCTTATCCTGGTGAGCCAGCTTTGGACTAAGCTACTGGCAGTTTACATAGAAAAGAACTATTTACTACTTATAAACCACATGGGACCGCAGCCATCTGTTCTTTTACGAAACAGTAGCACTATGTGCTAACATTTAAAGAGGAAAACCTTTGAATTAAAAAACAGCTCTATGAAATTTATTAGTGTGATGTTTAAGGTACAAAGTCTTTGCTCTTAGACTATGCTATGCTTTTTTTTTTTTAATATGAAAAGTCAGTTTCTATCCACATTTTCCCTGAACACCCTCAGTTTGCCATGTACGTTCCGCCTGTGACATCTGATTAGACCTCCAACAGCTGAGAAAAACATCTGGTCAACTCTAAAAAATGTCGGTATGGGACATTTACTCAGTTCCCTGGTTTATAAGGAAAAGGGGCCACGGGCATCCTGAAGGAGCTTCCAGATGGAGGAGAGAGAGGCCTTGCAAAAATTCCCGTGGCTCCATGGGGGAGCTTTCAGCTCTGGAAGGTGACAGACCTCGCCCTCTGGCAGAGGAACCAGGAAGTCTGCAGTGGGATACTCAGGGAACTTTCTCCCCGTGACCCCTTTGCAGACTTTCCTAAGTCCAGCAAGGTTGACCAGCCTGCAGAACAATGGATTTCCTGCATAGCTTGTTATCCTCCCATCCTGAACTCAGCCTTGGCCCCCAGAGCAGCTTGATGGAGTACTAAGACCCACAGTGAGGATTCCTGGATTACGCTCACACAGCTCACTGACAGCCTCACTTCACACCTCAGTCCAGATTTCTGTAAAAAGTCCCAGTTGTCTTTTAAGTCTTAGAATAACATCCTCTCTTCTGAAGTCCTTCTTAGTCACCCACCTGAAATGACCCTCCCTTCAACCCGCACGCTGTATTGAATTTTCTTTGGTGGGACCTGCTGTTTGACACTTTCCTATTATTCTGTTTCTATACACATCTCACCCTGCATGACTTACTGGGTTGCTCATTGGTGAGAAGGGCTGGACTTTTAAGGATAAGTTCCATTCAGCAGGAAGACAAGGGAGAGATCCAAATGTGAACACAGGGTGCAGGTTTGAGGCTGCAGGGTGTGTGGAAGGAGACAATGTGGTTTGGGTTTTGAGAAGATAAAGAATCAAATTCAGAGGAGAGTGATAGATTAGAGCTTGTTGTATGGTAAATGCTGCTACCATCTAAGGGTCTGAACCAGGTTTGTTTCATCTGCCAATTAAAGAATTTAAAGGAGCACAACAAATTTTCAAGTACAATGAGTCGCAATAGGAGAAATGTCAGGTCTGCCAGACAGAATCTGTAGCCAGAGAGAGAAAGGCTTTTCTGAGGGGTAAGGACATGTACTCAGTTAGGCCCATCTAGAGAAAGTGAGAAAAAGACCTTCTGCACAGCAAAAGAGGATCTAAGGACCCAAAGACTAGGTCTCTCCTCATAAGCTGAACGTTTTCAGGGTCTTTGAGGGGTTTTCCCTTTCCAGTTTTGGGCTGCTCAGTTTGAACAAAAACAGGGTTAGGTTTCACGGTTTTGGCACCAAGATAATAGGTTTTCACTGACGATGTAATAAGCTGATTCAAGCTGAATTAAGAATATAAAATCAGGTTTATTTGGGAATAGCTCTTGAGAGATTCATCAGTCTCAGGAGGCAAGGCCAGGGAAAGTCACCATGCAGACAAAGAGGCAGAGAGAGAGAGAGAGAGAGAGAGAGAGAGAGAGAGGCTGTGCAGAGAACAAAGAGGAGGAGCACAGAGAGAGCTGGCAGTCCTTTTACCCATAGCACACATCTGGCCCACCTGGCAGCAGCAGGTTTTGACATTAGCCGTTGGTAGGTTCCTGAGAGCAGGCCAGTGAAATTGCCTGTATACTAACAGGGTTAGCGTTAGGAGTCCTGGGTTTGACATCTAACAGACAGGGAGGCTGATTGGCCCTCAACCTTGGTGGAGGCATGTCCTGTTCCAGCCTTGACTTGTTGGGCTGGTCCACTGGTAGAGTGTTGCAGGTACTAGTGGGAGATAAAAAGCCTACTAGGTCTTTGTTTTGAGATGCCAGGCTTATTTCTCAGTTCAGGGCGGTAAGGAAGAAGCTGGAAGTTTGCCATCTTTACTATCTATTTGTGGGTCCTCTTCCTATCTGTCTGCCTATTAGAGATCTGTCTAATCCTTAGTCCTTCAGTGCCACATACACTGTGTTAAGAGCATTTGACTTTGTACACACAGAAAGAATTTAAAGGTGAAAGAAAGTTGGGTAATCAGAGCTGAACTTTAAAAAACGAGACAGTCACCGGGCATCACGGTGCCTACTTGTACTTGAAGTTCAGGAGGCTGAGGTAGGAGAATCACAGGTTCAAGGCCAGCCTGGACTACACAGCAAATTCAAAGCAAGCTTGAGCTATATAGTGAGACCATGCCTCAAAACCCAAAACAAGTCAACTACAAAAGGGGAAATGAAACTTCCAGGTAGCATAATGAGTAAGTTGAAGTCAGTGAGTTCAGAACCGAGGCCAGGATGTAATCAATTTTGAAGTTCAGACAATAAACAGTAGCCCCTGGAAGAGTGACCCCTGTGTGGATGGAGATAGCCATGTTTCAGGAGTGTAAGCTCAAAGAAGGTTTTTACAAGTGAGTGGAAGTACAATGTGAGGAAGCGAAGGTAATTAAAGTGGCCTTTAAGCTTTTGCGTTTGGGTTTCTGCCAATAGCAGTGAGAGGAAACACTGGATGTGCGAAGTTTGTCTGGTGAAAAATAAATAAATAAATTGCACGTGTTGCGTTTGAGGTACTGGCGATGTCAACTCAATGCTTGGGAATTTGCCTCAAAAGTTTCCAACCAGGACATTCCTCTTAGAGGAGTGAGGGAAGTCATCCTATCTCAGTTTACAACAGCAGCCTGAAGCTGCTGATATTGCTGAGGGAGTGAAGAAAGGATGAGCAACCGTGGGGTAAGGTGGAGGGGTGGGCGTGGGGACAACATCAGGAGCAACACATGCATTTAAGAAGGATGCTCGGAAAGGAGGCCCAGGAGGACTAAGACAGGAAAGAAAAAGGAAGGACCAGGGGGCTCAAGAGCCACAGCAGAAAGAAGGTGGCTGACAATAAGGGCAGCATGAGGAGAAGCCCAAGATGGAGGGACGAGGAGGTCCCTGTTGGCGTTAAAGAAACACTTTTGGTAAAATAGAGGGTGACAAAGGCCAGTTTCAAAGACTTGGTGAAAGAAAGGGGAGTGGGAAAGCAAAGGTAGCAATCGCAGAAGCTTCCAGAAGTGGGTGGGGAGCTAGAGGGGCTTTCACATGAGCAGACTCAGCCTAAGATTTGACCTCTATCTAGTTCTCTACAGTCAGCCAACCTTGTAGAATCCTTAATGCAGATGTGGCTTTCTTCTGAGAACTTGGTTCAAGAAAGGATGAAAGGAGGGCAGGCTTTAGAGAGTTAGGAATGACTTTGTCAGAATGGAGGAAGGTGAAAATCAGTGGAGAGACTTGAATAGACTCTTGAGGAAAGCTGGTTGGACTAGCTACCTTTCCATTGTTGTGATAAAATATGCTGACAAAAGGCAAGTTAGACAAGCCAGGGTGTATTTTGGCTTACTGTTCCAGAACAGACACAGCCCACTGTGAGGGAGAAGGCCTGGCCATCAGGAAGCAGAGTGATCACATTTCATCCACACACAGGAATCAGAGAGAATAGGAAGCATGGCCAGGCTGTAAAACCTTAAGTCCCGCCCACAGTGATCTACGTCCTTCAGCAAATTCTCACACCTTAAAGGTTCTGTAACCTTCTCAAAGACCAGGGCTAACTGGGGACTACTTGTTCAAAGGCATGTGCCTAAGGGGAACAGTTCTCATTCAACCCACACACAGCACTGGTCATATGTCAATCCAAATAATAAAGGCATTTGCCTTAAAGTTACTATTGCTGTGATAAAACGCCATGACCAAAAGCAACTTGGGGAGGGAGGAAGGGGCTTATTTCACTCACAGTTCCATATAACAGTTCATCATCAAAAGCACTGAAAGCAAGAACTCACGCAGGGCAGGAACCTGGAGGCAGGAGCTGATGCAGAAGCCATAGAGGAGTGCTGTTTACTGGCTTTCTCCTCAAGGCTTGTTCAGACTCCTTTCCTCTAGAACCCAGGACCACCAGCCCAGGGACGGCACCACTCACAATGGACTAGGTGCTCCCCATTGAGCACTAATTAAGAAAATACTTTCCAAGCGGATCTTATGGAGGCATTTTCTCCATTGAGGTTCCCTCCTCTCTGATGGCTCCAGCTTGTGTCCAGTTGAGATAAAACTAGCCAGTCCGGCATCACTGATCAGGTGGAGTTGAAATATACATTTATTTCGACACGAATCCACCAGCCTACTCTGTGTCTTTCACGTTGGAATGGAGTAAGTGGTTGAAGAGAGCCTGGGGACTGCAGTAGTAGATGAAGTTGAGCAGAGAAGAAAATGGAGGCCGGAGTAGGGAAAATCACACACAGAGTTATTTGAGAACCCTAGGCAAGAAGTAAAGACAACTTGGAGGGTGGGATGTTTCTGGGAATAGTGTTTTTGGAAATATAAAGCTGTCAACAACTGAAAAAGTATGAACCTGAAGTTTCCACTAAAAACACTTGCTACTGATTCAAAGTCAGACAATCATGATGTCGAAACTTTGTTTGCATCATTGCAGGGAACCCAGAAACAGACCTAGACTCTAGCTGCAGCACGTACGCGCTCAAGGCAGATGGAACCCAGTGTCCCAGTGGGTCTTCTGGAACAATAGTCACCTACACGTGTGAGTTCGTCAGTCCCTACGGAGCCAGAGGCAGTAAGAACATAGCTGTGACATTCACCTCTGTAGGTAAGAGCTCTTGCTGTAGACTGTTTAGACAAATGTATGTTACACTTGTCAATCAACTGGGGTCATCAGTGCACAGAATAAAGTTGGCTTCCCCTGGGAGTAGGATGGTGGACAGATGTCACTTCAGATGGAATCACTTTAAACTGGGAAGGGTTGGGTAGGAGAGAGTGGGACAAAGCCAATCACATCGTCCTGATAAAGGAAGCAGTTGGGCTAAGACAGTAGTATCATGAGCTGGTTAGTTTTCTTGCCATTGAGTTCGTATGGTAGCTAACCCTTTTCCTTCCACAATTCAGTTTCCAATCCTTAAATCCTGACTGCCTCGCTCACTCCCCTACTCCCCCTGAATTCATTCTCTGGTTCCTCCTCTCCCATTTTTATCCATTCCAGAAATAACACTGCAGAAAGCTAGGACAATCTGATCACTTGGCATTGTTTTCCGATTGAATAAAAAGCTTTGTTTCAGTCTCTCAGTTCTTAGTTTCTGAAAGTGTCATTTCTCAAAGAGTATCACCAACTGTGAACCAAGTGTTCAAACACATGAGCCTATGGGTGACATTTCTCACTCAAATCACAACATTAGTACATGCCAATCAAAATAATAAAGGCATTATTAATCAATGAACATTGTAGAGTAACCATGGCTACAGACATTTTTCATCTATCTTTTGAAAATAAACCATTTGCAGCCTTTTTGAGAAATGTCATGAAAAGCAGAATGAAGGCAACATCTATTTGTCTTCTGCAAGTGTTCTGCTGTTGGGTCTTAGTGTTTATCCATCAAGAACAGGTTCGTGTCTTCAGCACAGGCTCTCTAAGTCAGAGCAAGAGTGTGCACACACATAGCAGCATGCACTACAGAAAGCTGCAGAGTACCCAGGAGGGCCTCTAACACAGGTACCTGTTTCCTCTCCTGATTGCCCCGTAAGACGTAGTTCTTGTTTGGAAACCTGGGGCATATTATAGAAGAATGATTAGTGCTGGCTGGAAAACACTGGCCTGCTCCTCTGATGTCTTATGGAAACAAGAGAAACAGATTTCTGGGTTCATGAGGCTTTGCTTTCTGCTGAGAAATGGCTGGCCTTCAGGGAGCTGTTTTCAGATCCCTTGAGTCAGGGAGGGCAGAGTGAAGGTCACACTGGGTCATGTATGTGCTTTGGTGATGTACCTAAGCATGCAAACCCTGACTAAGACCCTGTGGAAGCTCTGGCTTCTTTAGATTATCATTAATAATAAGATTTGCATATGACTGGAGAAGAAGGCCTGTGGCAGTAGGCTCAAGGAATGAGGAAGTTCACCTCCGTAGATGACTGAAGTAAATGCCATTTTAAGGTGTTAATCTTTGGAAGAACATGCTCCTATGGAAGAGGAAAGATAGAACAAATAGAAAAAATATTAATGGCTTTTTGTATCAGCATCTATATCACAGTGGTCTCAGCATTGTCAACAAATAATGTCTTACAGAATCTATGAAATAATTCCAAAACTAATAGTGAACATGCAATTAATTGCTTTATTTAGCCTCAGTTATAGTATTGTGTATAGTTAAAATGTCCATATATCCCAGTCTGCCTGAGATACTCTAAGCATGATTATTTGGCAAGTGTACTTCATTATCCCTCTTTTGAACAAGTAGATAAAGAATTCACTCTTTTGTTTATGAAGCACTAACTGTATACTAGAGAATCAGTAAATGCTAAGGATTTACTTTAGTACTTACAGAGGAAAAAGGTTGCCTTTTTATTATGGGCTCAGATATAGAAAGAAGTGAAGCTACACCACAGTGGTACAGTGGTGAGCATAGCTGCCTCCCAAGATACAGCACAGTCTTATGGGGAAAGTGCTGATGTGAAGTTGTTGCAAGAACCCGATCCTCTATTTTTCCCTTGAGGGGTCACAGAGGAGGTTGGAGGGGAGCCTGGATTAAGCCAATATCCCTAAGTTTGCCACCTTTTACCCTGCTAATCATCAGGAGATAATTCCAGCTACAGAGGGGAAGTGCCCGAGGTCCTAAGGCATGTGATGGAAGTGAGTACAGTTCAGAGCACCACCGGGAACAGCCTAGAAACAAGTAAAGCCCAGGAGCAGCAAGGTACCAATCTCGCGTTGACAAGAGTTGAGTCAGGACGGTCCGTGTTTCTGTCTCTGTCTTAAATTTTACACCCTGTGTCGATGTCATCAGAAAAACTAAACATTGGATTTGTTGTCGGTTTTGTCTTGTCTGTTTTGTTTGCATTCTTTCAGCCAACGTAACAATAACCCCGGACCCAATTTCTGTTTCTGAGGGACAAAGCTTTTCTATATCATGCACCAGCGATGTGAGTAACTATGATGAGGTGTACTGGAACACTTCAGCTGGTATTAAAATCCACCCAAGGTTTTACACCATGAGGAGGTATCAGGATGGAGCGGAGTCCGTGCTGACTGTAAAGACCTCCACCCGAGAGTGGAATGGTGAGTGACCAGTCAGACCCTGCAGCAGGCTATCTAGAGCCCTGGAAATATGCTATGGCAGTAGGTGCCTATGAAGGGTCTGCCTTGGGACATGCCTATGAAAGCTACTTTATATTAATTTCTCTTTATGGATAATATGACAATGGGGGTCAGATTAGCATTATCTCATCTTTTTTTTTTTTCAAGACAGAGTTTCTCTGTGTAGCCTTGGCTGTCCTGGAACTCACTCTGTAGAGCAGGCTGTCCTCAAACTCATAGAGATCCGCCTGCCTCTGCCTCCCAAGTGCTGGGATTATAGGCATGTGCCACCACCACCTGATCTGCATTATCCCATTTTATGGATGTGGAAAATGATGCTCAAAGGCAATAATGAACATAGTAGTACAAGCTGAGTTGTTCAACCTGGGCTAGAGTTAGTGTCTAATTCCACAGCCTGCATTCCTGCCATTATGACAATAGGATTTAAAAATAAAATAACTTTACTAAGGCCTGAGTAATGGCTCAGTTAATAAGACACTTACCTTGCAAGTATGAAGACACATGTTTGATTCCCAGAAGACACATAAAAGCCCAGCACAGTAGTGCTAGCTTGCAACCTCAACAGTGGTGGGTGGGAGCAGGGACAGGTGGCTTGTTAGGCAGCTAGTCTACACTACATGGTGAAGCTCTAGGCTAATGATAGACCCTGTCTCAAACAGAAAATGGAAGGTACCCAGGAAACAACACTGGATGTTGTTCGCTGATCTCCACATGTATATGCGTACACATGTATATACATACATACCTGCACTCATGAACTCCCATCTTACTTCTTGGACCTAGAACATCTTTTTAATTCCTAAATAACTTAAAATTTAACTGTGAGACTATAACTATCTAGTCTTTAACCATATCAGAGACCTGAGAAGGATAAATATATCTGAATAAACAGGAAGTGCAGAGCCAGCAGCTTCCAAAACTAGTAAATTACAGACACCAGTCTCATTCTTAACCTTAGATAAAAGTCACCTAATTTGATTGGAGTGAATGCGAACCTGAAGGCAGGAGGGTTATTGGTGAATTCTTCAGACATGGGAAGTATCGATGGAGGGAGTCAGTCTAGCTCTCCCAGTGTCCAGGAAAGTGGAGTAGGCCCATACACAAGTTTGGGAACGAAAGTTAAGATTCTCCTTATTGCCAATGGCACCATTCAGGCTTCATTACAATGATCCCTTTTAAGAATGATGACATCACACTGTCTCACGTTTGCTCCCTCCCTCCCCTTAGGAACCTACCACTGCATATTTAGATACAAGAATTCATACAGTGTTGCTACCAAGGATGTCACCGTTCACCCGCTGCCTCTGCAGTCAGATATCATGATGGATCCTTTGGAAGCCAGTGGTCTGTGTGGCAGTTCCCATCAGTTCAAGTGCTGCGTAGAAGAGGATGTAGGGGAAAAGTACTCAGTGACTTTTCACGTAGATTCCTCATCCTTTCCCGCTGGTAAGAGGCAGACCACCCCATTGTTAGGCCACACTAGCTCGCAGATGTGAATTTTTACTCTGAAAATGAATATTCAAAAAACTCACAGAGAGTGAGCCATGCTTGCTGATACTGGAATGTAATCTTAGTTACTCAGAAGATGACACAGGTAGATTCATGTGTTAGGCATGCCTAAGCCATCATAGGGAATCCAAGGCCAACCTAGGCAACTTAGTGAGACTCTGTCTCAGGATATAAGAGGAAAAGAGGCCAAGGACCTAGCTCTGTTGCTGAGCACTGGTCTGGCATGTGGGAGGCCCACGGGATTAATCCTCAGTACTGAACAAAAAAACTCTGGAGACTGCATCTGGAAGAATTCCTCCAGTCTTTCTTATCTTGTTTTGGTATGAGTCACTGGTTTGAAGCAGAAGTTTTGAGTGGAGCCCACAAATTTTCCTTCATCTCCACTCTCTCAGTGTGTCTGACTAGGTATTCTGATAGTCTATCCTTCTATGTTGTAAGATGACTTGATAGAATATGACCCAATAATCCTTTTAAATGCATAACTGAGCCAGTAAGAGGATAAGAGAAAAACAACCAAGCACCACAGAGGAAAAGAAATTGAGAGCCAGTTTCTAGCAAGAATGATACTTCCTAAAGGTATTTGCCATTGTCAGCATCCCAAAACCTCAAGGTGAAGGCTGTGGGGATCTGGAGGGCCTTGCTCTTCAAAATGTTTTGTTACCTTTCTTTATCTTATTTTGTGTGTGTAAGTGTTTTGCCTGCTTGTATGTGTGTGTATCACATTCACACAGAGCCTGTGGAAGCCAGAAGAAGGTGTTGAGTCCCCTGGAACTGGAGTTATAGATGGTTATGAGCCACCACATGGGTTCTGGGAACCAAACCCAGGTTGTCAATGTTCTTAACCACTGAGCCATCTCTCCAGCCCCAGCCTTTGTTCTTTAAATGGTACCTGAGACATTCCCAACCGCCACCTGACTCAATGACAGGATCCTCAAAGAGTGATATATGGTCAGAAAAAGAAAAATCAATTGGTCATGGATAAAAGCCTGGCCTCAGCTCTGGGTGGACATAAGCTCCCCCTAAGTATCATAACTTTCCTGCCTTCACCCCATGCTGGACATTGTTCTTACAGGGTGTGTGGAATTCAAGAAACCTAACTTAAAGAGTAATTAACTCCTGGGCTCTGCAGGCAACTGTACTAACACACACATAACACAGACACCCATAAGTACATATCTTTTTTTTTTTAATCTTAATAAATCTTTAAAATACAGAATGGTCTAGGAAGAAGTGATTGTAAGTCACTGCAAGACAGAGTGTGATCAACATACAGAGCAGGATGTGGGTTCAGACTTGAAGCCATGAATGCTCAAGGTGACATTTTGGCTAGCACACATATAAAGATGAATTTATCTATTCTGAACGCGAGAGGTTATTTTCACAAAAATATGTGAAACCACATTAAAAATAAGTGTCCCAAATTCTTAGGAGTTTGGGGCAGGTTTGTCCATATCAGAACATCTTGACAACCTTTTGTGTCTTGGCTATGCATGCTGTAAATTCATATTTTCAATAACACTGTCTTTAGAAAGAGAAGTCATTGGCCAGCAAGCATGCTACAAATACAGTCTCCCAGAAAACTTACTTCGCTCCTGTCCCAAAAGCATCAGTGTGTATTGCCACTTTACCAATGCAGCCGACAGTTCAGTCCGGAGTCCATCTATGAGGCTTACCCTTGTTCCAAGTAAGTGGGTTTAAATTACCTTAAAATCATATAATCGCCAGCAGAGACTCATTTATGCACTGCCTCCTCCATTTGCGCATGCAGTGAATGTATGTTAAATACCTTCACGAGAGACAGAGAGAAAGAGAGAGAGAGAGAGAGAGATGCAATTGAACACCCCGTCACAGTTGCTACGGGAAACATAAAAAGTAGAACGATTGTGAGTAACCAGAAGGGCTGCCTGGTTTATCTCTACTGCTGATTGTGGAGAGGGAGCCTGGCAGATAAAAATCCTTCTTGGGCCGAGCCCAAAAAGCTAATTGGTTTGTGAGGCAGACGATTGGATTGGCCAGTATCTGTGTCCAGCTGGGATTCCTTAGAAATAACATCAAGGGGATGTGCCCTCACTAGCACTCTTTTCCTGAGATAGAACCATTTGAAAAGAAGTGCCTGGAAGAGCAGGTGCCTGGCCTCCGCATCTGCATCCTCTATTGTCACTGAGCCTGCGTTAACTGGCATATTCTCAAGGTGAAAAGTGATCTCTGTGACTGCTTCTATGTGAGTTCATGTGAAAGGACTCTTTCCTAGTCATCAGAAGCCAAGTGATAAAGATGGCTTCCTGGTAACTGGACCCCTTATATATGATAGTTCCATAGTTCTCCCAGCCAGTTTATTTGAGCTTACTGAATGCTGTGTGCACATTCTTATTTATATTGGTAACTGGGACCTGTCCATCAAGGTGGACAGGCTTTTATTAAAAAGCCACCATACGCCGGGCGGTGGTGGCGCACGCCTTTAATCCCAGCACTTGGGAGGCAGAGGCAGGCGGATCTTTGTGAGTTCGAGGCCAGCCTGGTCTATAAAGTGAGTCCAGGACAGCCAGGGCTACACAGAGAAACCTTGTCTCGAAAAACCAAAAAACAAAACAAAACAAAAGCCACCATACCTTAAAGCCATCCACTTAAGGGCAATCTCTTATTCGAATGATCAGATATTAAGTTGTTGTTATTTTCCATAGTATAGATTATCCCTGGGGATGAGAGATGAGGCACGGAGCATAAAGAAAAGCAATTACAGATTACAGGAAGCTGCTGTGGGTTGAAAGCAACAAGAGGCTTTGGAAAATCAGAAACAAAAATGAAGGTGCTTAGTCCTTCACCAGGTCCCTAAGAGTAATTAGGCAGTGTGAACTCTAGCGGCAAAGTCTGCTGCCTTTCTCTTCCTGTGAAGGGTCTCTTTTGAAAAATTTATACATATTTTTAATAATTTTGACAGTCAAGGCAGGAGATCAACGGTAGGGCAATCTTCTGCCCTCCACCACAGCTCTCGCTCTATGTTGACCACAGCAGCTGAGACAGCATCTTCCCTCACACAGATAAGGCTGCAGGTCAATCATCAGTGAAAGAAAAATAAAGTGAAATGATTTTTGCCCTTGGAAAGGTTTCCAAGTGGGGAACTGCCCCCCTGTGGCTCCACGCTGGTACTTAGAAATATTCAGAATTCAAAGTGATTTAGATTTCAAGTTTTCAAATTAAAGGTATTCAAACTCTTTTTAAAAATCACATACAGTCCCTAACCACTGGTCTTGAATTTTCTGTTTCATCTTCATCTTCATTTCTTATTCTTTTTTTAAAAGTGTCATTGTATAACAGAAGGACAGTTCTGTACAAGTGTTTAGTATATCCTGAGTTTACCCCCAACTCTTATCTTCTTCTCTTGTTTTCTCCCCCATCCCAATAGTCCTCTTTGATTTCATATCTACATTCATTTATATATATATATATGATTTTATGTATTATATAAAATCTAGGAACCACAAAGGAGAGACAACTCACAACATTTGTCTGAGCCTGACTTAATACAGTTAATATGATTATCTCCAGTTGCACTCATTTCCCCACAAATGACATAACTTCATTCTTCTTTATGGCTGAAAGCAATTCCCAGTTGCCCCTTTTTATCGCCATGTTTCTCATGCAGGGAAGAACATCACGTGCCAAGATCCCATAATAGGTATCGGGGAGCCTGGGAAAGTCATGCAGAAGTTGTGCCAGTTCTCAAGTGTTCCCAGAAGCCCTGGCCAGACCATCGGCGGGACTGTCACTTATAAATGTGTAGGCTCCCAGTGGAAGGAAGAGGGAAGGGCCTGCATCTCAGCCCCAATCAACGGTTTGCTCCAGTTGGCTAAGGTGAACCTGAAACTTCTTGACTGTAAGCCCTTGGGGAGGGGTATCTCTCTGGTTCAGCAGGATTCTTAGCACTTAGGAAAAGTGATCAAAGTATGTCATATTGGCTGCTTTTCTAGTTGCTGTGACAAAATGTATGGCAAAGCCAACTTGAGGAAGGAAGGTTTGGTTTTAGCTCACAGTTCGAGCATGAAGTCTATCATGGTAGGGAAGGCCTGCAGGCAGGAGGAGGAGGAGGGCGGCTGTTCACGCTGCATCCACAGTCAGGAAGCTGAGTGATATGATGCTGGTGCTCATATTGTGTTAGCCTTTCCATTCAGCCCAGGATCCCAGCCTATGGGATGGTACCATCCTCACATAGAGTGGGTCTTCCCACATGAGTGAACACAGTCTAGACACTCCCTCTTAGATATGCCCAGAAGTTTGTTTCTACGATGATTCTAAATCCCAGCAAGTCGACAATCAAGATTAACCATTTTCAAAGGAAATGTTTTAAAAACACTTACACAAGGTGACATTGGTGGGGATGTCCCAGAATAAAATATTTTAAATAAAACAAATATCTGTGTGTTAACAGAAGGGACACCCATCAAGGGCTTCCTGTAGAAAATATTTTTTTTCAACTCAACCTTTTTAAAAGAGTTATGATGGTATATAGAACTGGGTGGTGGTGGCACACTCCTTTAATCTCAGCACTTAGGAGGCAGAGACAGGTGGATCTCTGAGTTTGAGACCAGCCTGGTCTACAGAACAAGGTCCAGGACAGCCAGGGTTACATGAAGAAACCCTGTCTAAAGAAAAAAAAAAAGAAAGATATAAAACTGATGTATGCACAGATAGATGATATAATCTGTCATCTGAATCAACATACTCTGAGAATAAAAGGGACAATTCTTTTATTTTTATAATAGTATTTTCATTATTAAAATATAATCACATAATTCTTCCCCCATTCCCTTTCCCTTCTCCAAACCTTCCCATGCCTCTCCTTGTTTCCTTTTTTCTCTAATATATATTTTGTGGACACACATACACAAATACAAACTTCTCAGTATACTTAATGTTATTTGTATGTATGTATATGATTTCAGGGATGAACATTTGGTATTGGATAACCAATTATTAAACTCCTCCCTGGAGGACACTACTCCTCTGCTCTCAGTGTCCCTTAGCTATCTGTAGTTTAGGAGTAAACTAAACTTTGCCTATGGGTGGGACATGTAATTTCCCCCTTACATGTTACCATGTCTGTTATTATTGTTCTTGTGCAGGTCTTGTTGAGGCACCCATATTATTGAGGTATCATGGGTGAAGTTTTCTTTGTTGTTTCTAGGAGACACAATTTCACAGCCAATTTCTAAGTCCTCTGGCTCTTACAACCTTTCCATATCCTCTTCCTCAATGTTTCCTGAGCCCTAAGTACAAGAGTTGTATTGTAGATGTATCCATTGGGCTGTACATCCCAATGATCAGTCATTCTCTGCATTTGACCAGTTATGGGCTTCTCTCATGGTTTCTGCCTATTGCAAAGAGTTTTGTTGGTGAGTGCTGGAAACTACACTTACCTGTAGGTATCTGAGTAAGTATTTAAAATGCAGTTGGGAATTATGTGGTTTAGTGAAATGGTGGTATAAGGTTCTCCTCTAAGATCCATGACCTCACTAGTCCCAGGTAGTTGGCTAGATTTCTGGTACCAGGCATGATTTTCCTCCTGTTGAATGACTCTTAATTCCAATTAGACAATATGGCAATTGGTTATTGCCAAGACATGAATGCCACTATTGCAACTTTAGGGATATCTTGCCATATTGGTCTCTTTTGAGATTTATAGGCTTCACAACTGTTCAGTTCACTCTGTTGACAGCTTGCATAGTACCTCTTAGGACTATGAAAATAAAAGAGGACACGCTTAACAGTTATACTGAAATAACAGACATAGAGCAATGAAATATGGAGGGTTGATCACATTCACAATCAGAAGTATCAGTAATATAAGGGAAAAAAAGAATGGCGATGCGTTTCCTTTTGGACTAGTGACAGGTTTGTTTTACTTTTGCTCCGTAGCAATCATTAACTCGTATCTATCATTCCTTTGTTTCTAGTTAGTTTTCAGGTTGGCATATGTTTAGCTCTTTGTTTCCTGGGCATGAGATCTTAACGTTTCTCTGTCCTGAGGCATGTACACAGAGAGTTTAAGAGATGAAGTTTTTAACTTACAGTATATACTCTTGATTATAGACATTGAGAAAAAAAAAAAGGAAACCACAGCTTCCAGATCACCAAGATCAAAATAGCTCTATCTTGTTGGCATTGTTTTTTGTTTGTTTGTTTGTTTTTAACTAGGCTTTGATCAAGAGCCCCTCCCAGGACCAGAAGCTTCCTACATACCTGAGGGACCTTTCTGTTAGTGCTGGGAAGGAGCAACAGGACATCCGCTCGTCTCCAGGGAGCCTGGGTGCCATCATTAGCATCCTTGATTTGCTCTCAACAGTTCCAACCCAAGTGAATTCAGAAATGATGATGGTAAGTGTACCTAATCCTTCTCACACCTCTGGACTTATGCATGAAGCATCTCTCCTTCCCATATAGCCTCTTCTTTCCCAGAATGCTAATTTGGCTACACGAGAAGAGTATAGTATATTTTGAAGCTCTGGCTTCTAGGAGATGAGGGGGTTTCTCAATTTCTTTAACATGTCCCTGCTTTCATTTCTTTGTTCACGTAGAATGAATTCCTACTAGTTTTCTAGGAAAACTAGAACTTAAAAAGTTACAAAAATACATGCAATGTGGGTATGTGGGTATGACGGCATCAATAGGGCACCTACAAGGCAGGCCTGGGAAAGATTGGCTTGGTCAGCTTCTGAGAAGGTCTGTGAGACACTGATGTCACTAAACTAACTGATGTAGGCTGTCTTCATTAAATTAACTGATGTAGGAAGACCCATCTTAATTGTGGGTTGTGCCATTCCCTAGGCTGGGGATCCTGGATGATACAGAAGGAGAGGACATGAGCCAAGCACCTACCTTATGCATACCTTAATCCATCACTTTCTGCTCTTGACTGTGGATGTAATGTGACCAGTCCTCTTAAGCTCCTTCCCATGTGTGTTAGTTTTCTGTCTTGATTGGGCTGTAATCTGAAATTTGGGGCCTTTAAATTGTTTTTTTGTCCGTGTATTTTGTCACAGCAACAATTTTCACAACAACAGATGAAAACCAAGACAAAGTTCTCAAAGGTCTTGCATTAGATGTGAACTGTGAGGTACTTGCTGTTTTGGGAGAAAAGAAAGCTCATAAGAGTTCAAATGGAGAAGCTTTAAAGACAGGAAATATACAGAGTTAAGTCAGAATAAAATACATAAGGGACAGAGGTGGGGCACTCAGAGACCACAGCCTGTATAAGCCCTTACCACACTATAGACACAAGGTTGGAAATCACAGGAGTCCAGTGAGAACTGAAGTTTTAGGGGGAGAGTACTATCCTCAGAAGCTATAGAATTTGAAGTCCAGTGTAGTTTTTACCAGAGACAAGCTTGCGATGAAGGGAACAGGGCAAGGGGACAACATGGATGATTTATGTCAACTTTTCTCATACCCCCTTTCCCATTGCCTGGTTCCTAATGGCCAAACCCATCAAGAGGCCAACAAAACAGGGAGTGTATTAGCAAAGCACAAAGCTTTACATTTGGGGGTGGGGACAGTAACAGCAAACAACCAGGGACTCGGTAGCTTGAGCAGAAATGTATTGTGTCACTGTCCTAGAGGTGAATCGGGGTGGCTCCAGAACCATGCTCCCTGCAAAGGTGCTAGAGGAGAACCTTTCTTCACTTCTACCAGGGGCACTTTGGCTCCTGCTGCACCACCTGACTCTCTGTCCAATCCTTTTTCTCTTCTGTATCCTGTAAAGATATATTGGAGTTAGGAGCCACTCAGACAATGCAGAATAAATCTTGTCCTAGTTTCATTTTGTTGCTGGGATAAACACCACGACCAAAAGCAACTTAGGGGAGGAAAGGGTTAATTTCAACTTATAAGTTGCAGTCCATTATTGAGGGAAGTCAAGGCAGGAACTTGAAGCAGAAGCCATAGAAGCCATAGAATGCTGTTTGGTGGCTCACAGGCTCATGCTTGGCTCGCTTTCCTACACAGTTCAGGACCACGTGCCCAGGGAATGGTGCTGCCCACAGTGGACTGGGCTCTCCTACATCAATTAAGGCAATCAATATAAGTTCTCACAGACATGTCCACCTGCCAGTCTGCTGTAGGCAATCCCTCTATCAAGATATCTTCTCAGGCAACTCTAGGCTGTGTCAACTTAAAGCTGACTAGGACAGAACCTGAAAGCAATTGCATTTGTGAAGGCCATCTGTCTGCATAAGGTCACATTCACAAGGTTTGGGCATGAGGGTATATCCTGTCAAAGGCTGCTGCTCAACCTGTTTAATAGGCTTATTATTCTACAGGTCAGACAAGGCAACATAGGGAGAAAACTTGTTTTCAAGAGAAGGGAATGAATGAAACACATAGGGCACAAGCTTATGAGAAAGAAGGAAACTGTTTATCAGGAAACAAACTTGGAAACACTCTCATAGCTTATTTGATGCTCAGGGCTAGTGCGGGTCTTCTGAGACTTTCTCTTGCTGGTGACATGCCACCTACCAAAAGCCTTCCCAGGTTTGAGATTTAAATGAAATCAACCAAGGGTCTGGGGAGATGTCTGGAAAGTGCTTACCATACAAGCATGAGAATCTGAATTCACTCTCCAGTAACCATGTAGAAAATCTGGACACAGAGCCTGAATCCCAGTGCTGAGGAAGCAGATGGGAGGATCTCTGGAGAACAGTAACCAGCCAATCTCATGGAATCAGTGAGCTCCAGATTCAGTGAGAAACCCTGGGGACAGCTATTGAGAAAGAGACCCAATGTTAACCTCTGGCCTCTGCATCTCCATGCACATACATATATGTGCACCCATAGACACACACATGCACATGAACAAGTACATGTGTATAAAAATAAAAGAAGAGCCAAAAATCAGTAAATAAGACCCTCCCAACCATCTAAGTAGGTCTCAGTAGCTTGAGGTGATTCTCACAATCATTGTTAGTAAATGCTAAGCAAAGTCCCACAGCCTGCGGTCTCCGCCTCTGCCATGCTCTGTTGTGAGAAAGCAGGGGAGAGACCTTCTCTGCTTGTGATACCTCAGACCCTCTGCTTTTCCCCCTTACACCACCTGGTAGCCAGAGAAATGCTCTTTTGTCTCTTTCATCTTGAAAGATGGTTTGGTCTTCCCCCTGCCTGTGTCACCTACAGGATGTGCTGGCAACCATTAATGTCATCTTAGACATGTCCACCCTGAACTCCTGGGAGAAGTTACTACAGCAGCAGAGCAATCAGAGCTCTCAGTTCCTGCACTCAGTGGAAAGGTTCTCCCAAGCACTGCAGTTGGGGGACAGCGCTCCTCCTTTCCTCTTCCACCCCAACGTTCAGATGAAGAGCATGGTAATAAAACGTGGCCACCCCCAAGTCTACCAGCAGAAGTTTGTCTTCACAGACTCGGACCTGTGGGGTGATGTGGCCATTGATGAATGTCAGCTGGGAAACTTGCAGCCAGATTCGTCTGTTGTCACGGTGGCTTTCCCAACCCTCAAAGCCATCCTTGCCCAGGATGGGCAGAAAAAGACATCCTCCAGCAGCTTGGTAATGACAACCACCATCAGCCATAACATCGTTAAGCCATTTAGGATTGCCATGACTTTTAAGAACAACCATCATTCAGATGGCAAGCCCCAGTGTGTCTTCTGGAACTTCAGCCTTGCCAACTATACTGGGGGCTGGGATAGCAGTGGGTGCTCTGTGGAAGATGATGGGAGGGACAATAGGGACAGAGTCTTATGTAAATGTAACCACCTGACATCATTCTCCATCCTCATGTCTCCAGACTCTCCAGATCCAGGATCTCTCCTAAAAATACTTCTGGATATCATTTCTTACATTGGGTTGGGTTTTTCCATCTTAAGCTTAGCAGCCTGCCTGGTTGTGGAAGCCATGGTATGGAAATCAGTGACTAAGAACCGAACTTCCTATATGCGCCACATATGCATAGTGAACATTGCCCTTTGCCTTCTGATTGCTGACATCTGGTTCATTGTGGCTGGAGCTATCCACAATGGTCACTACCCACTCAATGAAACAGCTTGTGTGGCCGCCACCTTCTTCATCCACTTCTTCTACCTCAGCGTCTTCTTCTGGATGCTAACCCTGGGCCTCATGCTCTTCTACCGTCTGATTTTCATTCTACACGATGCAAGCAAGTCCGCCCAGAAAGCCCTTGCCTTTTCCCTAGGCTACGGCTGTCCGCTCCTTATCTCCTCCATCACAGTGGGGGTTACCCAGCCACAGGAAGTCTACATGAGGAAGAATGCATGTTGGCTCAACTGGGAGGACACCAGAGCACTGCTGGCTTTTGCCATCCCGGCGTTGATTATCGTGGTGGTGAACGTGAGCATCACAGCTGTGGTCATCACCAAGATCCTGAGGCCCTCCATCGGAGACAAGCCAGGCAAACAGGAGAAGAGCAGTCTATTCCAGATCAGCAAGAGCATCGGGGTCCTCACGCCACTCTTAGGGCTCACTTGGGGTTTTGGTCTTGCCACAGTGATCCAGGGGAGTAATGCTGTGTTCCACATCATATTTACCCTCCTCAATGCCTTCCAGGTAAGCCCAGGACACCAGCATCTCAGGAAATGCCTGTTCTTGTGGGGTAAACTAATGATAGAAACACAAACAAGAGGAAGAATGGGGAAGGATTTTAATGCATGGGAGACCTAAGCTTCAGGGAGCAGTAATTACAAGCACTCAGCGAGACAAAGGGATACAGTCCTCTGCTCCCATGGAAGCTTGAACCTTTTATCACATTATAACTTGGTTCCAAATGCCCACATAATACAAGTAGGAGGAGAGTCACCATCCTAAACTAGCTGATACTGTTTACTCAAGATAATCTTGCCCTGTAGGAATACCACTGCCACTAAGTCAAGGCATGGCTCCCTCTAGTCTCCGTGAGCACCAATAAGCTCTGGCTTTATAAGGACAGGCTTCCTGTTGGTCCCTGTATCTCCTCCTCTAGTGCCTAGTAAAGACCTTGGTCCAAGGTACGTTTTCAAAAGACAATTGAAGGAAATAGATGCTGGGTACCACGTGGTTTCTCTGGAAAGATATCTGAAGAATGAACACACTGAATATGCTAATCTATTTGGTGATGATCAGGTGAAGATATTTCTTTGTTCTCTTGTAGTGTGTAGTCATTCTCAGTGGATGCCAGTTTGTTAGGTGAGCTATCATAGAAGGAAGCATCTTTATCCTGGATGCTTATGATGAAACTATAGGAATCCCAACTCCTACCACTGTGTGTTAAGAACTACAAGGTTCTTCGCTCTCATGATATGCTTCCATGGAAAGAAACGATCTCTTCCCATGGTTGTCTTCACAACATTTGAATGAGGGATGAATGAGGAATCATATAGATTAGAGAAGTGTATTTAGTAGCATAATCTTTAGGAAAATACCATTCATGATTGGAGATAAATAGAGATCATTTCCCTAGCATTAATCATGAAAGACTCCTCTGTGCATAACTGTTCAGTCACTTAATTTCATCATGTCTGGGCTCAACGCATCCACTCAGATGGCTAAAGAGGTGGGACTGACTTAGTAATGGTAAAGGAGGTGGGGCATCTGCTTAATAATGCTTTCTGTGGAACTGGATGACAGCACGCCATTAAAATGCAGGTCTTAATCCTTTCCGTAGGGGCTCTTCATTTTGCTCTTTGGCTGCCTCTGGGATCAGAAGGTAAGAACAGTGATAGTTATTTGCTTCTGGAAGCAATGTCTAACATGCCCAAACAGATTATTGAATTGACATTGGTTTCTTTTAAACAACACAGGTGCAGGAAGCTTTGCTGCATAAATTTTCATTGTCACGATGGTCTTCCCAGCACTCAAAGGTAAGCCTGGCCCTGAAGATTGTGATCAGTTGGGTAAAATATAAACAAACCCTTCAACTCTGGTGGCTAATTCCAGCATAGATTATTCAGTGATTACTTTCTCTTGCCACCATCTTCTGGGTAAATGTGCCATTCACAACTCTTTAAGATGTGACGCCACAGCTTTCAATGGCAAATAGTCTCAAGGTGACATCTAAACCAGAGCTGTGGTGCATGCCTGTAACCCCAGCATTTAGGAGGGAGGCTGAGGCAGGAGCTCTTCCATAAATTAGAGACTTGCCTAGGCTACTTAGTAACAGCAGGACAGCTAGGTCTGCACATAATGAAACCTGGTCTCAAAAACCAAAGCCAGCAACACTATGGAACCCTTTAAAGTGCAAAACAAATTCTCAGTGAGAATCTTCCAGAATTCAAGGAAAATTCAAGAAAAAAACCATATGAAAATTAATAGTGAAATTTTCTATAGTTCATTCTTCTGAAGTGTAACTATTGTCCTTGAATACGATTGGTTACCTTTTATATGTCAAAATATATTAGGAAAAAAACACTATACAATAAGACATGAATTTAAGCAAGGATGTGTAACCGAACTTTTAAATTATTATTTATCACTTATTTATTTATTACTAAATTCACTTATAACAAACACCAACAATTTCTTAACTATTAATCCTATAAATTCCTACAACCCCTTTAACCTATCCACTAAACCTATTGATAATTATAACAACTACTTTCATAACCTTTTAGAATGATAAAGTCTCTGGGGCAGGTCCTCAGTCGTCAGGAACACAGTCTTTGTTGTAGATTCTTTAACGCACTTAGCAGTCCTTTTTCTGGATCTCTCAGATGCAGGTTCGTCAGGATAAGTTGGTTATTGCAGTCTCACCTTAAATAAGGCTTCATGCTTTCTTCTCTGTGGGAGACCCCAGCCGTCTGCAGGCCAACTTACTTCTCTTGAATCAGGAACTCAGCTGCTCTGCCTCAGTCCTTAAAGCCAGGCACAATTTCCTTTAGGCCACTGTTCAGACAGATCAAACCCCTCCAGGCAAAAGCTGAGCCACAGGGTCCAGTCCTTGGCCTTTTGGTGTCTTGCTCAGGCTTTCTTTGCTCACCGGCTTCTTTCTGCTTCAGGGAGAGAGCTGGCCATCAATAGCCAGCCCTTTTTTCAGCAGGACTCTTGGAGCTCTCTAGCATCAGGGGCCTCTTCTCTTTCTGGGCTCCATGCACTGTCCTTA
>CAJQZJ010032225.1:2226626-2244051 GCA_907164525.1 Lophiomys imhausi
TCCTGACTTCAACCTTGTTTTTCAGTCTATTAAGTCTTTCCTGTTTTTCCTGACTTCATGCTGATAATGCTCTTCATGCCCCGAATTAAAAGACAGTATCAGAAACCCCTATATATTTTCTAAATCTAATTTATCTAACCCCTACAAGGATGTAACTTAGTTTGTGATTAGTGTGTGAAAAGAGACACACTGGTTCCTTAGCAAAGAAAGAAAATAGAGAGAGGGAAAGGAAGGAAAGGACAAGGGATGGGGTAGGGGAGAGGAAAGGCAAGAGAAGGGAAGGGAAGGGAAGAGAACAGACAAATTTGGGGGAGGAGGAAGGAAGGGAGGAAGGAAGAAAGAAGTGAGGAACAGGCAAAGAGAAAGGGAGGGAGGAAAAAAGAAAGAAGGGTGGATAGGAGAGAAGGAGAGGGGAAGGGAGGAAGGAAGGATGAAAGAATGAGGGGGGATGGGTAAGAGGGAGGGAAAACACAACTCTCTATATATATATGCAAGCTGTTTCACCAGTCCAGACTGTCAGCCTTCCCTGGCCTCCGCTTGACCTAAGGGGGATAGGATTAGAAACACAGGAAAGTGGGCAACACTAGAAAGCAGTAAGCCAAACCCTCCCAGAGATCAAGACAGCCCTGATCTCCCAGACTTGCCTTGTGATTGTCTTTTCTCCCTCTCTCTTCCAGTCAACATCCCTAGGTTCATCTACACCTGTGTTTTCTATGAGTTCTCCGATATCCAGAAGATTTAATAATCTTTTTGGTAAAACAGGTATGTACTGACTACTAGATACTCCCAGGTGGACCAGATCAGATTGAGTGGCCCTGACCTAACAGTCCTCTTCCTCCCCACTTCATGGCAGGGACCATGTGTTCAGGGTAGATATGGAATACAGGAAAATTGTTTATATGTTCACAAGCAACTGGCAGGTGGCTAAAGAAATGGGCAACTAATGGAAAGTCATGAAGGTGGGTTTTTTTTTTTTGGAATTTTGACAAGCCTCAGAGATCTATCAAATATAAACAGTACCTACAAGTTTCTGAGCTTGTCCCACACAGGATTCTTTCTATCATGTTAAGTAGTGGACACACCACTTTTCTGGGTTATACAAAGAATAAAAATGGAATGTTTGATTATAGGATTTAACTCAGGGCTGTTCCTCCCTTTTATGAAGCATACTTGTTTTGCATTGACACGGACATTGGGAAACTGGATATTCATACGCGAGTTTTGATCCAGGCTGGATATTTTATTGGATAATCATAAGTTCTACCTGGGAAATAGAAAGTAAATAGCACTAATGACTTCAGAGCTGGTCTTTGCTAATCAGAATGTAAATCCCTGGCCCAACCACTGCCTTCCACAGGGCAGTCCCATAACCCTGCCCCCAGCAGGACAATCCCATCACACCACCCCATAGAGCAGTCCCATAGTAGCACTGCCCTTCACAGGAAAATCCCATCACACTTCTCCTTCCACAAGAAAATGGCCACCCAGACACCTTTCTTTTCATTTTTGTATTTTTCAGGGTTCAGGATCAAACCCAGGCTCTTAAGTATGCTAGGCAAGCCCTCTAGCATTGAACCACCTCCCAGATTCCCTTCCACTCTTTAAAACTATATGGATCTCACAAATGAAAACTTAGACTGTGTCCACCTCCAGACTCTGGCTATCATATATCTGCTATCAAATATATCCAAATCTGAATATTTTGAGAAGTCTGTAGAGATCAAGCCTCTATTCAATCACTCAAGAGACTGGAGGATTGTTACATTTCCCTTTGAAAATCACTAATTTGACTGACTATGGAATGACTGAGTCTTTGGAATATCAAAACTATTCCACTTCATAAGTATTTAGCATCTCCAGTGAAGTGAGCAGAAGTTATTAAATAATCCATTGAATCTAAACTTTGCAAAGTATTGGGCCACTAGAATACACTCTTTATTTGTATATGATCCATATCTAAGTTCGAATGTGGGCTTTGTTCCTGGGGTATCAGGTCCTGAGACTCCTGGTCACTGCTGCTGGAAAGACTTTCGTGGGCCATCAGTAGAGTCTCAGCTCTGAATAATGGGGGGTGGGGGGCTAATTACTGTAACTTTGGTTTATGTTGCCAGCAGCCCCAAAGGTCCCCCCCAGGCAATGATGGAAACCTTGTTAGCGGTGGCAGTTCATCATCCTGATGGTAGGGTAGTCACTTCGATGCTTTCCTTGTCTGTGTATGCTGTGGATCTTCTCCCACACACAGTACCTGCTGTCTGCCCACATAAGGCTGAGCAGTCACGCCAGCTGCCCTCTCTGCTGTGCTGGCCCTCAGCACTTCTGTCAGTACTGCCCCTTCCTCTTCCCAGTCTGCCTCTTCCTCCCTATAGTTAATCTTCTCTTTCCTTTTCTCCCTTCTGTGAACCTTCAGCTCAGTGGTTAGTTCCCTCCTGAGGACTTCCCGAAGTCAAGATAAGCAAGGGGACCAGGAAGTTTTCCTTGCATGGAAGCTCCCAGGCCCATGCATGTGGTGGCTTATGGATAGGCTGCCCACGTTGAGACCTTCCCGCCCCGCGTGGAAATCTGGCTGCTGGTGTGTTATGTAGTAGTTAGTGCTTGGTGGCTGCCGTGCATGCTTCAGGATAGCACTTCCGTCATTTGTTCTCCAGCATGCTGGATAGGAGGAGGGCAGGCACGGGTTGGTTTGCAGGCATGGCTGGTGGACCAGAGCTCATCTTGGTCCATTAGAGGATGTTTGCCCCACAGAGTGCATGAAAGTTTGTCTCTGAGGCTGAGGGTCTGTTTTTGCTTTTTGTTGTAGGAACATATAATGTTTCCACCCCAGAGATAACCAGCTCATCTGTGGAAAATTCATCCAGTGCTTACTCGCTGCTCAACTAGGACCAGACAAAGCCAAGCCCGCAGACCTCTCAGAAACAGGGCCCATGCCAAGGAAAAGGGACCCGTCCAACTCTGTGGGCAAAGTGTTCTCGCTGCAGACTTCTGGGAGCAGGTGCTGAAGAGACTCTTTCAGTACAGAAGATGCTTTCTTTTGTAAAGACAGACTGAAAGCAATCGCCATGTTTATTTTTGCTCCCACCCCATCCCTCATGTAATGCCAAATATGTATAGTATTTAAAAGAACCCTCCCTCCAAGGCCCAACCTTACTCTATATATTGTAAGATAGAATTTTGAAGAGAGTTTTACACACACACACACACACACACACACACACACACACACCATTGACTAAAAGGACAAGCACTAATTGAAGCAGTAAGTAAAAACCTAGTACAGGAATACAGTGAATTCAAGGAAGAGAAGGAAGGAAGGAAGGAAGGAAGGAAGGAAGGAAGGAAGGAAGGAAGGAAGGAAGAAAGGAAGGAAGTAAGGAAGAGAATAACAGAGAAAATATTAGGGAGCAGATTTTGAGGTTTCCACATTCATGATCTTATATGACCACTCAGCAGAGCACTGAGAATGAAAATACAATGGCTTAAAATGGACAATGAGATGAAACCGTGGGTGACGTGCTTAGCACATTCCTGATCTTTCCCTAGCTAAAGGATAGAATAAAAGACAGAGGAGAAAGTAGGAAGGAAATCACTCCATGAGTATGCTTCTGGCTGGATGATAATATTTGTAAGCAGTGAACCCGAGGAGGCCAAGTTTTTTGTCACCAAAGGAAGAATATGAACCTCTGTATGTTGAGGTCTGAGCAAAGCAGGATGAACACAGAAAGAAAGTGTGACAGCAACTCTGTCAGACATAAGTAAGGTTCATTTATTTCTTTTCTTTTCTTTTAAAGTATAAAGGCAGGTTTATTGGGGGCAGCTCTCTGGCATGTTCACTGGTCTCAGTGAGACCAGAAAAATCTTGATGTAGACAGGGAGATAAAGATGGGAACAGAGAAAGAGAGAGCACATGCAGAGAGAGGAGAGAGAGAGAGAGAGAGAGAGAGAGAGAGCAAGGTTCATCTCATGGTTTGTCAGAAAAGCGTTGTATGTTAGTTTGTTTGACATTTTGAAAGCAATGCATGGATATATATATATTATACGCAGTCATTGACAAATTTGATATACTGCACTGAACTCAGACTCCCACATCTGTCTTACCTGTAACAGCTTTAACAGGTACTTTCTGTGCATCGTAGAAAAGATTTGATAATTGTATAGCGTGTATATTTTTATTTTTGCCTCTGTGACTTCATCGTGACCATGGCAGTGAAAGCCCTTGATGTGCTGTGTAGATTGCTCTATACTATACCTTTCCAGTCTTCTAAGTTCCCAGGCCAATATACATTCAGAGTTTCTATGGTCTGCTCTGTGTTTATTACAGCCACTTGGAAGGTTTCTGGAGAAAAAGTATGCCCCAGGCTCTTTGGTGCTCCTAGCCACACTTTACTTTGATAAGCAAATGGCAGATTTCTCCCCAAGGATTAGATTGTTTGTGAATTTATGCTATATGGTTTTGTATGTGTGTCTCTCAAAAGTACAGATATTTATTAAAGCTTCATCCATGTTAGAAATCACCATGTTCAGTATTCAAGAGCAACCATGTATTCCTTCTCCAAGCGTGATCTCCAAGGAGCAAGGTTGATAAGGACGACATCTTAGTTAATTTCTCATTGCTATAGTAAGATACTCTGGTGAAAGCTACTTAAAGGGGGAAAAGTTTGTTTTGGCTGACACTTAGGAACACAGCCCATCATAGTGGGGAAAGCGTGGCTGTGGGGGCATGAGGCCAGCCCATCCCATTGCCTCAGCAGTCTGGAAATAAAGAACAGGAAGTGGGATGAGGTATGAAAACTCAAAGCCCTCCTCCAGTGACATCCTTCCTTTAGCCAGGCTCCACCTCTTAAAAGTTCCATAACCTTCCCAAACAGCACCACCAACTGGAGGGCCAAGGGTTCAAATACATAAATCAGCTTATGGGGAACATTTCACATTCAAACAACAAACACCAGGCTCTTTGGGACGGAGGCACCGTGTTGAGTTTTTTTGTTTTTTGTTTTTTGTTTTGTTTTGGTTTGTTTTTTAATGAAAAGATGGTCATTTAATTAAGAGAGTTGTAATTGTGGAAACTATGTGGATTTGACATTAGAGAGCTGAGGTATGTAAAGCATGCTTTAACAGATGTGAAAAAACAAACTGAAATATAATAAACATTAGCCTCGGCACACAATTCTTAAAATTTGATAAATTATCTAAATACAAAATATTCATCATATTTTATTATATTTTTAGACCAAATGGATCTTTTTTTGTCACTCCTCAACTGTATTTTTATTGTTTTAATGTATTTTTTAAATATTTATTACTTCAGGTTACATCTCCATCGCAGTGTCCTCTTTCCGCCCCTCCCACCCTCTACCCCCTATCCCTTCCATCCCACTTCTGCTCTTGGCCCTTACATGACTGCTGAACCGGGATGGGGGACTGTTATATAGGGACACTCCACTCCAGAGCAGTATTGAGATTTAAAGGAATGAGAGACTATGTGGGTGGGCCCTTCATTGAGAAGACAGGGTAGAAGGGTCTGAACTTCAACCATCACTCATATTACCAAGTGCTTTAAATCTCTTCTGTTTAGTTCTAAGCTTAAATTCTACTTCTGATTCTCTGTTCTTCATAGAGGAAGAGTGGGGTGGGACAGACAAAGTCCCATCCACTGAGTTCCATTTTCACACGAGTGCCATTCGCATCTCCTCACACACTTTTGTGAGAACCCACCACATGCCTGTCCCAACTTAATGGCTCATTATTTAAAGTCCTTACAGGAAACAAATGTTTATGTGCAAATGTGAATGAGTCCTCCAGGAAGTCTTCAAAGTCGGAATTCAATAGAGAGAGAACAGAAATGAGTCTAAGATGGGACATCCTTTGTATTAGAATCAATTATTAGAGAAAGAATGACCCAGATGGAAGCAGCTACTGAGTTACCTTAAGGAACAGTGAGCCAGGGGTGTTTCGCAGCTTAACAAGGGAACCTTGACATCAGAAGAGTCTGGGACTGTTGTGCGCAAGAGTGCAAAGTCCAAAAACACTGAACTTTGGCCTACTTCATTGGTGCCCCTTGGGGGCCATTGGGCCTGAACTTGTGAGGAGATCTTCCATAACAGCATAATAGCAGGAACTTTCAGCTGAATCCCATAGGATGCGGATCTGGCCCTCAGCCTGCTTTCATTCACAGAGACATATTCCCCTGACACCAGCACACATGTCCGTAACCTAATGGACACAGGAATTCATACACAGACCCACAAACAGACAAAGGCACACAGGGACATGTGCACACAGACATGCATGCAGGGACACACACACACACACACACACACACACACACACACACACACACATTCAGGCACATAAGAATACACATTGACACCCAAATATACAGGCACACATGTATAGATGTTTTCATGAGAACTGCCACATCTCTGTCCCAACTGAATGCTTTTCATTTAAAATCCCTAAAGGAAGTTTGTTAGTTTGTAAATGCAGACCTTAGGAGGGGGCCACTTATCTTGGGCAGACACATACAACATACACGTAGACAGATGAACCTCAATCTTTCAAGATAATGCGTTGGATTCCAGAAAAGGAGGCTGGAGCTATGGCTCAGCAGTTAAAGGTGTATGCTGCTCTTACAGAGGAATCCCAAGTTCGGTTCCCAGCACCCATGTTGGACAGCTCACTGCCACCTGTAACTCCAGCTGAAGGGACTCTGTTGCCCTCTTCTCGGCTTTGAGGGCACTTGGATGTGCATATCCCCCCCTCTCTGCCACAATATTTACACATAATTAAAGTTTTAAAAATAAATTCCAGAAAAATCTATGAAAGAAAACACTGAAGGAGCACTCAGTGGTTTTCTGCCCACCACTGCATACACAATCCCACACTAACATTTCTAAACCATGCCATAAAGTAAGCATAGTATCCAAGATTGTAAAAGATGGAAACACACAAGGTCTGTGCATTGTGTAAACGCACTGGAGTCTTGACCCATTTGTGCAGCAGCAAGGGACAGAAAAGACTTGTTCCCTGACCTTGGTACCAAGTGAATCATTTTCATGTTGCTGAGGGAGTGTCCCCTATTGTCTGAATTTCACGTGTCTTTGTTGTGCAAAGTAGATTCCATAGACCCCAACTTTCCTTAAGGGACTTTCCATTAAGGCAGTTTCTCACAAAAGATCTTTGCTAATGTTTCAGGGACTGGGAGGTTGAAGAATCCAGAAATGCACAATTAACACACAGCAATGTTCTCAGGGAATATTGTAAGCATCACCCAGCATCTCTCAGGATGTAGGTCACTAAGGGAGGAAATGAAGAAGTGTCATGGGAAGTCAGAGCCTTATGTGACTTGTGCAGGGCCCTTTAGAGAGGTCTGTGTTGGAAGAAGATGTACACAGAGATCAGAAAGAGTACAGCAGCCAGTCAGTGTGGAGGGAGACATGGGGGAGTTATTCCCAGGTAAGTGGAGCAGTAAGTCGCAGCAGTTAGGAAGACAGAAAAAAAAATTACATGGGCTGTTTACTCAGGAGAAAGTGTTTTATTTGTGGCATGTAGAGGTGCCATGATATGGGGCGCTTTCACCCCAAAGAGAAAGCCAGTGGCCCAGGCCGATAGAATCCTGGTTCCTTGAGAGTCCATAAGAAAGGAGCTTAGAGTGGACATCTATTTTGACTTGTTTTTAAAGACAACAGAAATAGCATTTCAATTGCAATCATATGCCACAGGTTTCTAGAATTATTACTGAGAGTTTAAAATCTTGTCCTGCTAATATGTCAGTGTACAGTGATGCTTTCTTTCCTAATAATAAAATATCTAATGATTTACAGAGCTTTCTTTGTATATGATGTCCATTTGTTGGTAAAGCGCTGCTGCTGCTGCTTCAAGTTTTTTCCTCTCTGCTGGAACCAGATCCCATTCTCCAAACACAAAGTGAGGCCTTCCTGCTTCCAGACACGAAGGATGTCAGAGCCTCCCAGCTGAGCTCAGTCAGGGCCCTCAGCTTTTGTCACATTGTCCATACTCCCAGGAATGTTGTGATGATCTAGTGCCACACAGGGGCTTTAAGCAGGGCCCTGGAAGCAAAGCTGTCAGGACCTAAGTCTCTAGGAAACAAATCAACTCGTGTCTGCTCTAATGTGTGTGGTTTGGTTGGCTGAAGCGAGATCCCCCATGTCCTATATACATAAGTAATTTCTAGCACATTCTAGAAAAGAGCTGAGGTTGGCAAGATTCCTGCTCCCGGTGTTTCTGGAGTGGGAAAAGCTACAAGAAGAGAGCAAATTGGCACAATGGCTGAAGTCCACTCCAAGCAAGACACCTACTACTCATTTCCAAAGGCCATTTCAGGGATTGGAGTGGCCATGAAGGGAGTCAGTTGTAGGGGTCTTTCCTCACCACCAAACTCCTATTTATGGAACCAATGGCAAAGCTAAAAGCAGAAAGGATGTGACCAACCCCTTGCTGGGAGGGATTTGAAGAAGCTGATAATTTTATTGACTTCTATTGCCACCCCCGATAAACTGAGAAGGATGAGTGGCCAAGACAGATTTCCCTTTCACAAATGGAACCTGGGTAGGAGCTACAGAAACCTGTTCCCATCCACAGTTTTTATTCTTTAATTCAGAGTCCAGGGAAGTTTGATGGCAACTCTTACAGAATAAACACGACTGCCCCCGGAATCTAGGTGGGGTGGTGTGGGCGCACATAAACGGCAACAGGAACAGATTGGGCAAGGCCTGGGAAGATTGCTGTCACAGCCCACTTCCAACAGCGCTGGACAACAGAACCCAAGAATGTCTTCATGCAACGCCTCTTTGGGAGCGATTTGGATGAGTGTCATCTTCTGACCCCATCCTGACAATCAACACACCTCCCCCTTAGTTGTGGTAAGAAGTGTTTGATTTTGATTAACTGGGGGAAATGATTACATCCATTTGCTGTTTTTTCTGGAACCTCGAGAGTTTTCCCATGCCCCAGGAGCCTTTTCTCAGTTGTCTGAATCAGCTTCCTCAAGGGTATCTCAAGCTGGGCTAATGAGTGACAGCTGGCCTGACAGTCGCTGGCACACCCTGTTTGCTTCTCCTGAGGCTTGATCACCCCCTGGTGGACATTAGAGGATGTGCCTCCATTGTGGTTCTTGCTTGCCACAGCGGTATGGAGGTTGAGGCCTAGGGTCCCAGGGGGACAACAACACATAGTGATATAAATTCGGTCACCCATACAGATGAAGTCCGAGACTGCATGACAGATGTGAGGGATGAAGGAATCACTCTCCCTCCCACCTGTAAATGTTACAGATCTGAAGGGAAAGATATCCTGGCAGTTGGGAGCCAAAGAATACCACAAAGTCACGCTGCACAACAAACCTCACACAAAAGAGTTATTGGGAAAGACACAAGAGGGCGGCTGAGTAGGCGGTAGGCTTTCTTCAGAGTGTCTTGGGGGTGGGGTTTTCCAGGATGGAGCTACCTAAGGTGGGGATCAGTAGGACTTCAAGTTCTAAGCTTGGGACAAGCTCAGGCATTGGTAGGTTTATACATATGATGAGGAATTGCTGCCTTCTGCCTTTTATTTCCTCCTTCACCAATGAAAACTTATTTATGTAACCAATCAAATCTAAAGGCAGTCCGGGAAGCAATGACCCACTCCACCCTGCCCCCAACCACTGGCACACACACCATCACCATCACCACCACCACCATCACCACCACCACCACCACCACCACCACCATCACCACCATCACCACCACCACCACCACCATCACCATCACCACCATCACCACCATCACCACCACCACCACCACCATCACCACCACCACCACCACCATCACCATCACCACCACCACCATCACCACCACCATCACCACCACCATCACCATCACCACCACCACCACCACCACCACCACCATCACCATCACCACCATCACCATCACCACCACCACCACCATCACCATCATCATCACCACCACCATCACCATCACCATCACCACCATCACCATCACCATCACCACCATCACCACCATCACCATCACCATCACCACCATCACCACCACCACCATCACCATTACCACCATCACCATCACCATCACCACCCCACCTTTTCAAACAAGCTTCTGGAATGTATTTAGGGAAGAAGAATGGGCAAGCACCTTCCATGTTTCATGAGATCACTTTCTCTGTGAGTGAAACTGTAAACAAACAAAAAAACCCAATGGATTCTCCTTTTTCATTTTCTAACTCACCCTTTGAAGATTTTATTTAGCCACAATGAAAAGTATAATTATGTCATTTGGAGGAAAATGGGTGGAGTTGGAGATATTATAAAATGTAAGCCTGATCCAAGAAGACAAACATCTCTTAGATTTACCACACAAATACACACACACACACACACACACACACACACACACACACACACACCATGTAAATAGAATGGAGACTATTTGGGAAGAGTAAGGGAGAAACAGGGAGCAGAAGTGGGGAGGAAGGAGAAGAGAGGGCAATGGGGTGAATATGGTCAAAGTACGCAATAAACTTAAATAAAATGTCATTGTGCCTTTGCCCTGGTGGTGCTGCCTTGTAGACCCCAGTGTATGAGGAGGCTCTTGCCCTCATGTGACTGCTGAACTGGGGCAGGGGACTGTTATGTAGGGACCCTCCATTCCAGAGAAGTGGGATGGAAGGGATAGGGGGTAGAGGATGGGAAGGCGGGACTGGGAGGGGTGGAAAGAGAACACTGTGATGGAGATGTAACCTGAAGTAATAAATAAACATAAAAAAGTCATTGTGCAGACTAGAACTCAGCTCAGCAGTTAAGAGTGCAAATTGCTCTTCCAGAGGACTCAAGTTCAGTTTCCAATACCCATGTGAAGCAGCTTAAAACTTCATATAACACCAACTCCAGGAGACAGAACACCCTCTTTTGGCCCTGTGGGTACCTGCACCCATTTGTGCACACACATGCATAATTTTAAATATAAGATATTTTAAACATCATTATGAAACTTATCATTTTGTACAACGAATATACATTAATTGTTTTAAATTAGCCAACGTAATTTTTTCAGCTGGGACAGGTTTCCAATTTTCGATCCACAACAGAGCTTCAGCTGTCCGGGTTGTCTTTAGCCCAGGGCAGCAGCTGAGGCTTCTGGGCACACATCAACAAAGCATGAGCCAAAAGAAAAGTAAACAGGTTCATCTGTTGGGAGGGCTGGCACTTAGAGCAGAAGACAAACAGAACTGGCTTTATGTAATAAGACAGATAACTTCCAAGTGTGTGGGGGCAGATATCATGCATCTTGAGATGTTGGCCATACCCCCAAAGAATATATCTCACACCTTTCCTTTTATGTTGGACATTTCTTTACCAGATAACAAAGCCTCAGGGAGAGCCAAAGCTGAAGAGGCAAGTCCCTCTAGGAGAGGCACACAGCTCTAGCAATCCAGAACTGAGTTATTGTTACAACAAACCTGACTGTGTTGTTCAGGGGGTTGTGGAAGTGTTCGGGATTTTAAGCTGAAATGTCATCAAACACCCAAAGCTTAATGGATTGCTCTGTGGGAGCTTGGAAGATAACGGTGTCAGCAACGCATGGGATGGGAGCCTGTTTTGTGAAATTTCAAAACGAAGCAAAGGCTTTATCAGGGCCTGTGCCAGTTGATTTATGTCAACCTGAAGCAAACTATAGCCATCTTGCAAGAGGGATTCTGAGCTGAGAAAACTCTTCCAAAAGAACTGTCTGGAGGCAAGCCTGAAGGGCATTTTCTTAATTAGTGGTTGATGAGGGAGGACCCAGCCCATTGTGAGCGGTGCTACTAGTGGGCCATGCTACCAGTGGGCCGGTGTTCCTGAGTACAATAGGAAACCAGGCTGAACAAGTGAGGAGCACGCCAGTAAGAAGCACTTCTCCACAGCCTCTGCATCAGCTCCTGCTTCCATGTTCCTGCCCCAACTTAGCTCAGCAACGCAGTGTGACCTGAGAATTGTAATAAAATGAATTTAATCCTCGCCTCCCCACATTGCTTTTGGTCATGGTGTTCTATCACAGCAATAGAGACCCCTAGCTAAGACAGATCCATTTGTATGGTATATTTGAATTAAAAATCTGTGGTTTCTGGTCAGTTGAGGCTGAACAGTCATCTAATGATTAGCAAGAGACCAGGAATCACTGAAGTGAAACCCTTGCTTTACTGGGACCTGCTTTACAGGTCAGCTGTGGCCAAGAGATAAGCTCTTACTAAGAAAAGAACAACATCACTGTGGTAAAATCTTCTCACAGTATTTCCTTGGGGTCAATACACAGAGCTTTGGTCTGAGGGGACCAAGACATGTTATCTCATGCTGGCAAAAAAACAAAACAAAACAAAAACACAAAAAAACAAAAACAAACAAACTTGGTAATATTCAAAAGTTTCCCAGGTTGCATTGGTTTGGGTTCAATAAAAAACTTCAAGATTGAAGGGGTCATAGGATGCAACTGGGACTTGGCACTAGTATGGCAGGCTAGAGTCCCTACAGAGAGGCCGGAAGAAGCCACTGGTGAAGGGTTGACCTTATTTGCAGTAGAAACCCTAGGACTGAAGAGATCAGGGAGAGAGGCTGAGACTTGGCACCATGTGGCAGGGTGGTTGTCCCTGAAAAGAGGAAAAGAGGCCACTGGTAAAGGACCAACCTCTGTTGCCTGGAAGACATCAGCATGTTGGAGTTGCCAACGCTGTAGGATGATCATGAAGACAGCCAGTGCTGTTGAGTAGAACAGACCTGAGTCTATGAGACAAACTGTGTGTGTTTCTTATGGCAGAAACGGAGAAATGGACCTTCCCAAGTCCACTAGAACCCGGAAGATTTTGAGTCCCGGATGTTGTATGTTGAACTGAAGGGTTTGACTTACACTGCTGGATTTTGGTTTTGCTTTGATTTTATTGTAATTACATCCTGACTCTTCCCTCTTGGAATAAAAGATGTTTAACTAGTTTCCGTTTTTTTCAGGAGCCCACAGTTGAGAGAGTTTAGACTTTCCAAGAGACATCAGATTTTGTTTGTTTGTTTTTGGAGAAAAGGTTTCTCTGTGTATCCCTCTCGGTCCGGGAACTGATTTTATAGACCAGGATGTCCTCAAACTCTGGATCTGCCTGTCTCTGCCTCTCCCAAGTACTGGGATTACAGGCACGTGCTGGCTGAGACAATGAGAACTTGGACTCTTTTAAAATATTGAAAAATTTAAAGACTAGGAGACTTTTAAGAGTCAGATCATGTTTTATATTGTGAGATTAATACGAGATCTTGTGGCTAAACAAAGGAAAGGTAATGCCTTGATTATGACGTATTTGCGTGTCAGTTTTACAAGGGGTCAATTGTGCTGGTTACTTTTTCTCAACTTGCTACAAGCTAGGGTCATCTTGGAAGAAGGAGCCTCAATTACGAGACTGCTTCCTCTGGATTGGCCTGTTGGCAAGTCTATGGGGCATTGTCTTGATTATCAGTTGATGAGGTAGGGGTCAGCAGTGCTACCCTGTGGACCTGGAGGGTATAAGAAAGGTAGCTGAGCTGGGTGTGGTGGCACACGACTTTAATCCCAGCACTCGGGAGGCAGAGGCAGACAGATCTCTACGAGTTCAAATCTAGCCTGGTCTACAAAGTGAGTCCAGGACAGCTAAGGATACACAGAGAAACCCTGTCTTGAAAAACCAAGGGGGAAAAAAAGGTAACTGAACAAGAGGCTAAGTGTAGTAAATGACTAAAAAATTATTTACTTATATTTAAATTGTAATTAATTGGCTGGCAGTGTTAATCCATAACCTGCCATTATACATGAGCACACTGAGAATCGATGGATTTTAACAAGCCTTGGCCTGAACTGAGCAATCTTGGCCCATCTAAGCTAGATCTTAATTCTATTATCCAAATATAACCCCTTATATACATACATCCCCGTGGACTGTTATTCCCCACACTATGCCAATGTTCCAGGCTATGTGGAATGACATTCTTTTCTCTAACCCATGGCATGTGTCTTGCTTCCTGCTCATTGTTTCTTCTTCTTCTACTGGAGGTGTCATCTCCCTAAGATGCTCTCTGTCTCAGAAGGCTGCACCTTAGTCCCACCTACCTCTGTCTTTGCCCAATCTCAGGCCTCAGTATTTATTCAACCAATCAGAGACAATGATTAGAAAACAAAGTAACAGACAGCAGGAAGGATCAATTAATTAACATCTAGAATGCATAGCATCACCCCATCATCTGAGCCTGGAATGGGAGCAAGTAAATAGCATCCTACCAAGGTCTCTGTTTCAATTCCTGCCTCCAAGTTCCTGCCTTGCCTTTCCTCAGTGATGGATTGTGATCAGGACATATAAACCACATAACCTTTTTTATCCCCAGGTTGCTTTTGGGCAGGTCTTTATCACAGCAATAGAAAGTGAACCACGACATAAGTAAATATTCTTTTTCTCTTCATTTTCCAAATTGAAAGAAAGTAAACACAGGGACATTAACAACTTGCTGAACGTTTACACAGCCATGAATCTCTAGAGTCAAGGATTAAATGCAGTGTCTAGCAGAAAACATGAGAACTTCACTGTATTCCAACCTATTGCCTTTGCTTTGTTGCCTGCAGACTTTCACAGTAGAATGAGTTGTTAGTCTACACAATGAGAGAGAGAGAGAGAGAGAAGGAACTGTGGAAGATAGAAAAGGTAGAGGGGTTAAGTCTTATTTTTATTTATTTTTAATATACGTACACACACACACGGGTGTCTTCCCTGCATGTATGTTTGTATACCACACGTATGCCTGGTGTCCATAGAGGCAAGAAAAGCACATGAATCCTCTGGAAGTGGAGTTATAGATGGTTGTTAGCATGTTACATGTGGCTGTTGGCAATCAAACCTGGATGCTCTGGAAGGGCTGCCAGTGCTCTTAACTGCTGAGCCATCTTTCCAGCCTCAAGTTAAATCTAACTCAAGTTTAATCTCACTTTATTATTTCACTCAAGGGCAGGTGACCAGCGTTTTGGGCAAATTCAGCTTCCTGTGTCAGTCTGAAAGAATGACAAGGAATTGCACTTCATTAATGATAGACTTCAGATTAGCTACTACATGGACTCCCCAAACACAGCAGCTTGACCACCCCTTGACATTTTAATTCCTAGCTGTCACTCAAGTGAGATTCCCATATGGCTCTGATGCTGAAGATGATATTTTTATTCCTGGCACAGATCTATCAGGCATTCTTAGGTTGTTGACTGCCATAGGGGAGGAAAACGTGATTTCCCAGGAATGAAGTGTGAGTTTTCGAGGCTGCATTTAAAAACAGAATGTGGAGGGTTGAGTCACCCTTCTAACAGAGTTGTCTGCTTCACGGATTTCCTTGTAATATGGAAACTGAAGCAACATCTGGATCATTTGATTCTTCTTTACTGGCATAGACAGATGGGTGACATTGATGCTGATGCTGATCCCTGATTGAAAGCCCATTAGTTGGGCTGCATGGAACTCAGTCTGTGTGTTTTCATTTCTGACTTTGCATGGCCCACTGAAGATGTTGACTCAGGAAAAGTAACCTTTCTGACTAAGTGTTTCCACAAATAATGATGGTGATGATGATGATGACAATGGTACAATCCCTACTAATTCCTGAGGGGTTCTTATAGAGCTAACAGATTAACAGATCAGAACCTGGAACCCAGACATGACTGAATAGGTCAGCCACTGCCATTTTGAGTCTTTCCCTGTGGATATTCTGAGACTTAGATAGAGTCTCCATTAATAATATACACACATACATCACACACAAGGAATAGAAGAAACTCAAATGTTGTTTTAAAAAACTCAAATATCCCAGTCATACTATTTTACCAGTGAAGACTTGTAAGAGGAATAAGGTCTGCCACGGAGCAGAAACAAGGCCAGCTGTTAAACAGCGCATGCATGCCTGGGCTTCCACTTGCAGCTGACCTGAGAGACCTGCCTGGTCATGCCTGGCTTGAGATCTGCCTGGAGACTGATGACCCCACACCGGGTAGTGAGACATGAGCCAATGAGGAAGAGCAACAGCTGCCTGCAATTCAGGAGCCAATGGGACTCTGGGTGGAGGTTATAAAGGGAACCCCCATTTTTTGAAATAAACGATTCCACTTTTGCCTCTTACCGCACTCCAGGGATCTGGGTCTTGATTTGATTCCGTGCCAGCTCATCCCCACCCCCAAGAGTCCTGGGTATGGGACCCAACAACATCTGGCACCAGACTCGGGAGCCAGATGCTGGGATGAAAACCTGTGAGCTCAGAGAGCCAGAGAAAGCACCCAGGTGATCTTCCTGTTTAGCTGAAAACCCTAGAGAAAAAAGCCCAGAGCTAAAAAATGCTGCTGCTTCTTCTCCACGCTGTCTTAAACACCTCCAGATCAATGTCCCTGCCTTCTGTTTAGTCTCTGTCAGCTGGTTTCTTGCTTACCTCTTGTCCTAGAGTTGACTTTATTTAATCCTGTGTACAAAAAGCTCTTGGATTAAAGGTATGTGCTAGGGCTGAACAACACCATAACTGCTTATTTATAATAAAGAGAAAGTTCTGGGATTAAAGGTGTGTGCTAGGATCCACACAAGTACTTGTTTACAGCAAACAGAAAGCTCCAGGATTAAAGACGGAGCCATTCCACAATTCGAAACAGGTTTTTACAGTTCACAATGTGATCTAATATTCTGCAACACTCAAAGATACATCTTTTTATTGAGAATTCCAAACAATGTATTCTCATCATATTTGAGGAGGATTTGGTCATATCCCCAACTTCTCCCTGTAACTCCTTCCAGATCCACTCCTACCCCCACCACAACCTCCCAACTTCATTTCTTCTTTGTCTTTTGTTTGTTTGTTTGGTGTGTGGCCATCCACAAAAGTATGGTTGACCCACAGAGTCATATTGTGGAAGAAAACTGACATGCTCTCCCCGAGAGACTACCAAGCTAGATAGGTATGGAGGCTAATGAACCCCTTTCTACTGCAAGTACATGATAACTTTACTAAGGGTTGAGTTTCAAACTAGCCTGTTCATTCAAGCCTGAATGGAAGACACATTCAAAAAACACATTGAGAGTCTGGTAAACTTCCCACCTTGAACTCAGTCAGCTTACTTCTTACGCAACTCATTTAATCTTCACACCAATTCCATTATTTTCTGTCTTTGCTGATGACCCAGTGATACCGTGTCAGTGGTGTGAATAGAATCTCTCACTGACAAGTAAACAGAACCACAAATGAAACTGTAAGGCTCTAAAAATTAATGAATACATGGCCTTCTCCTCTCTGTGGTGAGAGCCTGACCTCACTCCTTCTGGAAACCTTCCACAGAACTCAGTCCTTGAAAACATCAAAGCTTGCATAGTTGACAGGTTTGTTCAGACTCCCCTCTGTTCACTCCTCTACACTCCCCACTTG
>CAJQZJ010032225.1:2244061-2260930 GCA_907164525.1 Lophiomys imhausi
GAATCGAACCCTGGCGCGTCAGTTTAATAAACCTCATGTCTATTACAATGAATCAGGGGCATTGGTGGTCTTTGGGCGTCAGGATTCGGTGAGCCCCTCTCAGGTTCAACAAAACTATTGTAAGAAAAATGGGCCCTTGTGAGCTCCCATCACTGGGGATTAGAGGTACAGACACAACTAATTCGGGGTGCTGTTCTCAGAGTTCCCAGGTCTCCTTTGGTGACTCTGTCTTCCTCTGTGTGTTCAAGATAAACCTGAGAGGAACTAACTGAGGCTAACACAGATGCAGTTCAAGTCATCGTGACTAGCTTAGCCTCAGTGGAGTGCTGGCCCTGCAGCTACCACTGTGTCTGGTAGAATTATGTTTTCTGTCAGTAAGTTTTATTTCACACAAAAATGTTCTTACGCAAACTGCCCAACATGCCACACATGGACTCCGTGCCATTCTCAGGGATTTAGAAACTTCCTCTCTCTTCGATTTTCCCCCAGGGGTCATCTCATCCCCAGCCCCCAGGGCAGCTTCCCCTCTGGCCATCAGCTTTTATATAAAGAAAGTAAACCCCCTGACCCTCCTGCCTTCTGTCTCCTAAGTCCTGAGAGTCTGAACACGCACTGCCACACCTGGCTAGACGTTCCTTTTCTTAATTCTCCTGCTGAAAGGAATCTCAAAGCATTGCTACTTTCCATGAAGCTGGTGAGTCACACATGGGTCCAATTGTCCTGAATTTGTCTAGGCCCTGAGGGAAGCTGTGACTCAAATGGGGCCATGTCTCAGTTCACTCTGGGATTCAGGACTGGCCCTGGGCAACACCGAGAAATGCTGTGAAGGACAGTGGCTGTCTCTAGACTTGATACTCACTTTGAGTTTCATCTCTTACAAACACTTACACCCTATACTGCTGCCCTTCTCTGTCCAGTCTCTCATATCATAGGGCATGCACCCTGTTGTACTATCTTCCTCTGTCAAATCTTTTCTGTCATTTCCACTCACATCAGTATTTATGGGAGGTCAGTCATGGTGAGAGCACACTCACTAGTGTTTTCAATAATCTGGCAAATAGTACTCACCACAGGATGAACATGACACATCTTAAAACAAACAAATAAAAACTTAATATTTGTGTCTGTGTGGGGTGTGAGTGAGTGCATGCAGGTGCCTTCTGAGGCCAGAGGAGAGCTGCTGTTGGGTCTCCTGGAGCTGCAGTTGCAGACAGTTGTGAGCTTTATGGGTGCTGAGACCCTAACTCCAGTCTTCAGCAATTGCATCAACCGCTCTTAACCCCTAACCCAATCTCCAGACTCATGATGTATTTTTTAAGTTTATTTTGCTTAGAAACTTTAGAGAAACATATTCAGAATATATTGAAGATAACAAAAACAGCTCTTTTAGTTGTATTCATGAACATGTAGAAATATAAACAGATGACTAGTTAGACAAAAAACAAAAAACAAAAACAAACAAAAAACCATTATCCAGAGTAAAGAAAAACAAGCAAAAAGATTCTAAGTAGTGTCAGATACAGGTTGCCTTATATTTATATTTATTATATATTACTGTAAATATAAAACACATTATATTATATATTATATGACATATAATTGTATACCATATATACCATTAAATATATAATAATAACATATATGATATAAACATATTATATATAAATATAAAATATATATTTATATAATCTTATATGGATTAGGCTATATTTCAAAGCATCTTTGCAAATGTCTGTCTTCTTATACTTTTATGAAACCCATTGAGAGGATAGATTCTGTCCTTATGTAACTTGTGGCCTGTCTGCTACACCTGTTCTCTCTTGACTGCCCCCAGTTTACTCCAGTGCAGGCACTAGACTCAGTGTTCCTGAGATTCTGTCAAGTCATAAGGTGGAACATGTAACCTTTCCAGAAAGGAGGGGCTCACACACAAAGAGGTGAGGCTACAGTGTGCTTATAAATGAGCCAAAAGCTATTGGCCACCAGGATGCACCATGACCGAAGTCCATGGCCCAGAGGAGGTCCAAGGGTACCCAGGGTGCTGCTGGAACAAGCAGTCACTCTGATACTTATTAGTTATCATCTGAAGATCTTTATGAACAGTCTAAAAAGCCAGATAAATTCCATCATGGATGGGGGGCTCACAGAGTACCACTCCTAACGGAGGAGATATTGGCAATTGGTGACTGCTGGGGGAGGGAGTCAGTTTTCTTCATTGCTGTGCCTCTGATAGGCCTGTCTCCATGCTTCAGTGGATGGTTCTGCATGTACTGGCAGTATTAAGTGTCTTCCATAGAGGTCAGGGAGTTGAGAAGAAGGGGTTGAAGGTAGGTTTGACCAAAACACACCATATACATGTATGAAATTCTCAATCAATTTAAAAACATAATCACAATAGGTTAAAGCACGTGAAATATGCTTAAATCTCAAAACAATATTCTCAGAAATATGAAGGCAAACGTGGTGGTGCACGTCTGTGATATAAGCACTGGAGAAGCTGAGACTGGAGGACCGCCATGAGTTTGAGGCTAGCCCAGGCCTCTTGTTTGGAAAGAAAAAAAGAAAGAAAAAGTTGGGGAGGGAGAGGGAAAGGGAAAGAAAATAACTACAAACAAGTAACATGGAGGGCTGTTACTGGCGTTAAGAATGCCAGACATGGCCTTTACATTGGTGAGGCTGAACTGGCAGAACAGGGTAACCAACTTAAACAACACTCTATTTGGTCCCTGGTCTCCCTCCCTAGTTCACTGGTTCTGAACCACAGATGTTTTTTTTTTTTTTTTTTCTACACAAATCTTGAAATGGTAAGACTGAGTAGCAGGATGGAATTGAAGACCAAGAGAAGCTGACATGATTTCTTATTAAAAAAAAAAAAAAAAGCACAATGGCTGCCTAGCTGTTTGATCCAAGCCTGCATCCAGGATGCCTGACTCACTGACCACTTCCTATTTACTATAACAACAGCATCCCTTATGGGGTTTGCGGAGGAGAGCCAGCAGCAGAAGCCACAGCAACACCTGGTAACCTGTTAGCCAATCACCAGGCCACTGCAGATATACCAGACTAGAAAGCCTGAGTGGAGCCATGCCTTGGGTGTCAACTGCTCCTGCTTCTAAGTCTTCAGTCAGAGAGTGCCTGTCCCCTGGGTCCTTTTGTGGCTCCCTACAAGCTAGTCTCCCATCTTTGCATGGAAGAGACTCTTCCCTTACCCTCACATGCACCCTCCAGTGCATGCTAAGCCTGTGGAAATGCAATGAACACTGAGCCTTAGGAGTCGGGTCACATAAATCCTGGACCACTCAGGTTACTGGGAATCTTTTCTGTCATTAAACACCAGGAGCCAATTCTTTGCAGCTTGACAAGAGGAAATTGAATACTTTCCTTATTATTAGATCCATCTTGGAACTTTCCTTTCCCAGCTGCATTTTATCAGCTTGGGGCTACAGAAAGACAAAATATCTAAAAATACTTCTTTAAAATTCTACCCGATGCCTTTGGTCTGTTACCATGATAAAAATATCACATAGTTATGCATGGATAGCATAGAAAATAAACTATCATCATCATCTAGGGTCCCATGAAGCCTTGGTTGAACCTTGTACCTAGGGATGACCTGGAACTCCTGATCCTCCTGTCTCCACTCAGACTAGTGGATTATAGATAAGGGTACCAAGCTGTGCATTGCTGGGAGCAACCCTGGGTTTTGTGCTTGCTAGGCAAACATTCTACAAGCTCATATACATCTCCAGCCCCAAAATAAACTTTACAATTTTAGAATCTGAGAAAGTGGTTTGGGGAATGTACACACACACACACACACACACACACACACGACATAGAGTGCACACACTGCATCTTTGTTGGTTTTATTAAGCCTTTTCCTTAAAACCAGAACAAGAAAAAAAATACACACCATGGAAACCCAGCTGACCAGAGGAATCTTTAAAATCATTTCACAAGATACTACTATATGAGCAATAAGATTACTGTGTCTGGTGAAAACTGAGTATTTGGTTCTAATACACCTGGATATAAATTTAACCACATATTTTATGATATGAGGTAGAAAGAAAAGACTTATACTGTGGAGAGCCACAACCCTAAGATGGTGCCTGGTTTAATGCCAGAAAGCTCAAGCTTAGCTGTAAACAAGCCTTATTTGGTAGCGGCTGCCTAGCCCGGTGTGCTTCCTCATTTTGTGAGCCTATCTTGGATCGCTAGGTGGCATGATCTGATTGGGTTTGAGTAGGCATAGAAGGGCTTGGGGGAAGAGAGGAGAAAGAAGCAGATGTACAAGGTTCCTGAATAAACTGCTTGAAGAAGAATCGTGGTTGTGTCTTTCCTGCTGGTCAGGGGGACGCGACAAGTGGTGGCCCATACGGGGAACCTCTCCGTGGGTAAACGATTCAGAACTTCTTGTAGTCAGGGCAGTCGACTGGTAAGTTCCAGGTAAGGTGGGACCAAGGTTAGGACCTCGGTAAAGAGGCAAAAAGGTCTCCGGAGGGAGCAATTGTAAGGCTGTAAAAATTAATGAATACATGGCCTTCTCCTCTCTGTGGTGAGACCCTGACCTCACTCCTTCTGGAAACCTTCCACAGAACTCAGTCCTTGAAAACATCAAAGCTTACGTAGCTGACTGGTCTGTTCAGACTCCCCTCTGGTTCACTCCTCTACACTCCCCACTTGCGTCACCACCTAAATTAACATACTCTTTGTTCCTTTGTCACCACCTGTGGCTGTTGCCTTGCCTGCTAAAAAAGGCTACTCCTTGGTGCCCCCACCTTTTTTGTAGCCACTTGTGTATTTAAAGGGCCAGAGAACCGTTTTACGGGGTTCATTCCCCTATGGGTGAATCGAACCCTGGCACGTCAGTTTAATAAACCTCATGTCTATTACAGCGAATCGGGGGTATTGGTGGTCTTTGGGCGTCAGGATTCAGTGAGCCCCTCTCGGGTTCAACACAATAAAGTTCCATGATTCGGACGAGTAGAAGAAAAACAAAAGTGAAAGTATGGGGAATTCACCATCGCAGTCAGTTTTTTTCCGCTCTTAAAGAGCTATTAAAATCTAAGGGATTGAAATTGAAGAATAGTACCCTAGAAATGTTTTTAAAGGAGATTGACACTGTAGCCCCTTGGTTTGCCTGTTCCGGCAACCTTACTATCAGTTGCTGGGATAAGCTTGGGAGAGATCTAGATTTTGCCTGGGAACAAGGTACATTGCAGGGAGGAGCACGGCCTATTTGGAGACTTGTTTGTAGTTGTTTAGAAGATCAGAGATATTGCAAGGCCGTGGAAAAGGGACAAGAGTCATTAGAGCAGTTAAAAGAGGAGTGCTCGGTCAAATCTGGGAAAGATACTTCGGAAGAGGATAGCTCAGAGTCTGAAGAGGAACTTGAAATGTTAGCAAAGGAAATGGAGAAGTCATCTTTCAGGAAGAGTTCTGACTCCACCCGTATAGAGCCCTCAGCTCCGGGGCCACCTATGTTGGCACAACCTTCACATAATGAGACTTCCCCTCTGAGTGGTCCTAGTGGGCGGTCATTCTGTCCAAATGTCTGGAGAGAAGTGAGACATGAGCTGTACTACCCTGTCTTTGAGGATGGAGGGGGAAATCGTTATCATGAACCCCTCAATTTTAAGGTAATTAAAGCACTTGCTGAGTCTGTCCGCACTTATGGGATTAATGCTGCTTTCACTGTAGCTCAGGTGGAAGCTCTTCATCATTATTGCGTGACTCCTAGTGACTGGATGAGCCTGGCACGTGCCTGCTTGTCCTCTGGGCAGTATTTAGATGGAGAGGCTTTCTTGATTGAGTTTGCTAATGAACAAGCTGCTGCTAATCGTGCAGCAGGAAACCCAGCCTGGGATGTGGACATGCTTCTTGGGCAAGGTCTATTTGCTCAACAACAAACTGGGTATCCAGCTCAGGTGTTTGAGCAAATCAATTTAATCACAACCAGAGCTTGGAAATCATTGCCTAACAAAGAGGAAGTGAATGGCAATCTAACTAAGATTATTCAGGGTCCCCTGGAGCCTTTCTCAGACTTCGTGGCTAGAATGGTTGAGGCCGCTGGAAGGGTATTTGGAGACCCTGATTTGGAAATGCCCTTAATTAAACAACTTGTGTATGAGCAATGTACAAAGGAATGTAAAGCAGCTATCACCCCTTATAAGAACAAGGGGTTGGAAGCCTGGATGAAAGTGTGTAGAGAGGTGGGGGGTCCTTTGACTAATGCAGGTCTTGCAGCTGCTGTTGTGCATATTACACAAAACAAAAGAGGAAGTAATGGCGCCTGTTACCGTTGTGGAAAGATGAGGCATCTTAAAAGGCAATGCCCGGAGAAAGGAAGACAGAATAAAACAGGAAGTGGGAACCACCCTAAGCAGCCTGGTCTTTGCCTCAAGTGCAAGAAGGGAAATCATTGGGCAAATGAATGTAGATCTGTTAAGGATATTAATGGTCAGCCTTTAACACAAGCTTATGGAGGAACTCGTCCAAAAAACGGGCAGAGGGGCCCCGCGTTCCGGGCCCTCAAATATATGGGGCAATGGAAGACCCTCAGGAAGAGAGGTGGCCAACTCTGAGATCTCCCACACAATGCGGAGAGCCACTCAGGACTCAGCAGGATTGGACCTCTGCTCCACCGCCAGACTCGTATTGACCCCTCAAATGGGGACCCAAACAATAGATACTGACTTTAAAGGGCCTTTGGATCCAGGCACAGTGGGCCTGTTAATTGGAAGGTCCTCCTCAGCTTTAAAAGGGCTTATTGTGCATCCTGGCATTATTCATCCCGATTATACCGGGGTTGTTAAAATTATGGTATCTTCCCCCTGAGGAATAACCTCCATTTCACCAGAGGATCGGATAGCACAATTGGTCATTTTGCCTAGCCTTCATGATCTGTTCCCTGCAAAAAATAAAGAAAGAGGGGAAAAGTGGTTTGGGTCCTCTGCCTTAGATATGGCTTATGTGGCCCTTGATTTGGAACAGCGTCCTCTGTTAGAATTGGTAGTGAATGGTAAAAGGATTTTGGGCCTTCTAGATACTGGAGCTGATAAAAGCATAATAGCAAGAAAGGATTGGCCTTCTGCTTGGCCTATTCAGGAGTCCTCACAGACCTTACAAGGTCTGGGTTTTGCAAAAACTCCAGGTATAAGCACCAGAGAATTGACTTGGAAAGATGCTGAGGGCCATTCAGGAAGTATGCAGCCTTATGTCCTAGAATTGCCAGTGACCCTATGGGGACGTGATTTGCTTAAGGACTTGGGATTCCAACTGACCAATGAAGGGATGCAAGCTATGGGCCATCATCCTTCATTTGGATTAGGAAGGTTTTTACAAGGCCACCGTTTACCGGTTCAAGCCAATCCCTGTATCCCAAAGCAGGGCCTGGGTTTTTCCTAGGGGCCGCTGAGAATAGTATACCCATTACTTGGAATACAGAGGAGCCAGTTTGAGTTCCTCAGTGGCCTCTCTCCTCTGAAAAGCTTGAGGCAGCAGAGTCCTTGATTCAAGAACAATTAAGCCTGGGACATATAAAGCCCTCCGTTTCCCCTTGGAATACGCCCATTTTTGTGATAAAAAGAAGTCAGGCAAGTGGAGGTTGTTACATGATTTAAGAGCTATAAATAAACAAATGCAACTGATGGGGCCAGTCCAACTAGGATTACCATTATTATCAGCTTTACCAAAAGAATGGCCTATTACAGCTGTGGATATAAAAGATTGTTTTTCTCTATTCCATTAAATAAAAGGGATAGTGTTAGATTTGCCTTTACCCTACCCTCCATTAATCATGAAGAACCCGACCAGCGGTTTCAGTGGGTCATTTTGCCTCAGGGTATGGCTAATAGCCCCACTATGTGCCAATTATTTGTAAGTTCTGCAACTGCTCCTGTTAGAGCCAAATATCCTGCAATGAGATGTTTTCATTATATGGATGATATTTTGATAACATGCAAAGATTTGAAAATGCTGCACTCTGCATATGGTGATTTGGTGAAATCCCTAGAGAATAGGGGGTTATATATAGCCCCAGAAAAGGTTCAACAAGATAAAGTCATTGAATACTTAGGAGTCAGGATAAATAGAGATGTTATTATACCACAAAAATTAACCTTACGTCTAGATGGGTTGCATACCTTGAGTGATTTTCAGAAATTATTAGATGATATTAACTGGATTCGGCCATTTTTGAAATTACCCAATAGTGAGTTAAGGCCTTTATATGATATTTTAATTGGCAACCCTGATTTAAATTCTTCAAGTACGTTGACTAATGAGGCCCGAATTGCTTTGCAGAAGGTGGAACGAGAATTGAGTAAAGCTTCTTTAACGAGGTGTGTGCCTACCCAGCCTATTTGGCTGTGCATATGTGCAACGGTTAGTCAGCCCACAGGAGTTCTGTGGCAAGGTTCTGCCAGCAAATCAGTAGAACATTATCCTACAAGTGTGGCTACCCTCGCTCTGTTGGGAATTCAACAATGCTTGCAATATTTTGGCTGTCAGCCTGCCTTGCTTGTTGTTCCTTATTCTGCAGCACAAGTGAAGATATTGAGTGCCTCCATAGATGATTGGGCCATTTTAAAGTGTAGTTTTGATGGAGATATTGATAATCATTACCCAAAGCATCCTATTTTAAGTTTTTTGAAAGAACATCCTGTAATTTTAAGACAGGATGTGGAGCATATGTAATTGGTGAAGAAGCCCCTATTATATGTCAATTTATGCCAGGATCCACCCAGATTGTTGAGTTTCAGATAGTGGTTGAGGTCTTCAAAGGGGTGTCTGAAGCCTTTAATTTTATTTCAGATTCTCATTATGTTGTAAATTTAGTAAAAAGTTTAGAAGTGGCTGGCAAAACAAAACTAAATAGTCCTATACAGCCATTAATAACACAATTACGTCAAGTTTTGACCTCTCACTACCAACTTACATAAACTGTTTAGGATAATTAAGAAACGGAAACTAATAGTCATGAAAACGTGTCATTTTGTTAGTTACTATGACAGTCTATCACAGTTATTTTCTAAGCTACTCAGAAATCAAGTTGCTAAGAGACAAGCAATATTTGCTTATCTAAATATAAGAGATAGATAGGGCATCTTCAAAAACCTCAAGAGATCTGCAGAATATGGCATTCAAAGATGTTTTCTTAACTTAAGATTTTTTGATATCGAGACATGTCAGCTCCTGACAGCACCCCCTATTCTACTCCAAGTAGAAGAATCTCCAGTGGGAGATGATTGAATTGGTGGTAAGCCGTTCTCTTGGCAAGAAATACCCCTTGCTTCAACTGTAGACAGACTTCTGTCCAAAAAGGACAAAACTTGGAAGCAGATAAGTCGACGGCCTAGCTCTGCCAAGACAGGGTAGGTAAGTCCTTCATAATTCCTGCTCTACAATCAATGTCTGTCAGAGAAATGGAGCCAAATGTCTGAAGATTGATGCTGTAATGTATGGAGAGAAAATGGGAACTGTCCAGGCAGCCACTGGTATGTCATTTTTTAGTTTTGGAAGCTGCAGGCCCTGCACTTCCTATATAATCAGATATATTTATCCCTCTCAGGTCTCTGAGGTGGTTGAAGAATAGATAGCCAGAGTCTCATAGTTAAATTTTGAGTTGTTTAGGAATCAAGAGGGTGTTCTGGATCTAAAAAGATATTTTTAAAATTATGAGGCAAGTTAGTATGAAAGCTGAGTTAGATATAGAACTTTAAACACATGGAGATGGTTAGATAGTAGAATGTTAAAGTCAGGTGTCAAACACATATGGACTGGACATTGGGAATGTATGCTAAGCCATATAACTCTTATAATTGTGGCCTGTTTATTTCTGTTGTTTTGTATTGTATTTATAGTTATAAGAAAAAGAACCATTTTGGGGGCTGAAAGGGAGAGCTGTTGGGGGGAAAAAAGAAATACCTTAAACTAAAAAAAAAAAAAGAAGGGAAGAGGATGGGGGGGTTGAGGGGGAGGAGGGTGGAAGGGTGGGACTGGAGGGGGGTGTAGGGCGGGGATTGTGATTGAGATGTAACTTGAAGAAATAAAAAATAAATTATTAAAAAAATAACACAATTACAGAATTTAATTTGGCAACGTGAAAATCCCTTTTTTATTCAACATGTTCAAGCTCATTCTGGGTTACCAGGACCCATTAGTGAACAAAATGATTTAGTAGATAAATTTACCCGCATGCAATTTATTTTTGCATGTGCTCCTCTTGATAGGGCTCGACAATTTTATGAACAATTTCATGTGAATTCAAAAACATTTCAATGTAAATTTAAGATATCACCGGCTGAGGCTCGAGATATTGTAAAGTCATGTAAAAGGTGTGTCATTCACTTACATCCGCCTTCTTGGGGGGTGAATCCCCGAGGATTGACTCCTTTATGGATATGGCAGATGGATATCATTCATATTCTTCAATTTGGCACATTAAAATATGTACATGTTTCTGTGGATACCGCTTTGGCATTATTCATGCTACGCCTTTAAGTGGAGAAAAGGCCCGCAATGTAATTATCCATTGTCTTGAGGCGTGGGCAGCCTGGGGTATGCCTAAACAGGTGAAGACTGATAATGGGCCCGCGTATACTGCAGCATCCTTTTCTACATTCTGTGAACAAATGCAGGTCAATCTGAAGTATGGCCTTACTTATAATCCACAAGGACAAGGCATTGTTGAGAGAGCACATAGAACCCTAAAAGAATGTCTAATAAAACAAAAAGGGGGAATAGGTCAAGGCCGCACCCCTAAAGAGAGAATTTCCTTAGCCCTCTTAACTCTTAATTTTTTTCAATTGGATGTGGATGGGCTGTCGGCTGCTGATCATCATCACTGCCCTCTCCCTGTCAGCAAGGGGTTTGTGAAATGGAAGGATGTCATCACAGGTATATGGAAAGGTCCTGACCCAGTGTTATCATGGGCGAGAGGGTCTGTGTGTGTTTATCCACAGGATCACCAAGAGCCTCTGTGGGTGCCTGAGAGACTGACCAGATGAGTTCCTGCCTCGGATCATGGCGGCCATGAAGAAGTCGGGGATGCTACTCCTGCTCCTGCTACCAATGATGTTACTCAAGTGGAGTGTGGCAGAACAACGTTGGGGAATCCTGTCAGTGTTTCCAAAGCCCCTGCCGATTAGACATTCTGCTCAAGTTTTTCCTAGATATTTCAGTAGTAATGCTAGTTTAAATTTACCTTTTTTACCTTTAGATGATGAAATTAGCCCTATTAAGGAAAATGTTAGTTTTGAGAAGGGAATTTAAAAGTGGTTGTATTTTGCTCTATAATCAAATTGCAGCTTGGTTTGATCCCTTTATTAGGTACACTGGCATTATTATTAGGCATGAAGGAGTGGGTGTTATAGAGAAGGTAGGCACTGAGGAAACTCTCCCTGGCACTTTTGAACACAGTGGTAATTGTAGCGCTAATGCTACTTGGATTACAGGGAGGTGGCCTATAGCTCTATCAAGGGAGAATGGTACTATTCCCCTTCAGCCTAGGTGGGCTCCATTCTGTAGGGGTCAGAGAGTTGAGTCTCTTAGACCATGGACTGGATGTTAGGGTCGTGGAGTCACTTGGGCAGTGAGAAAGCCCCAGTGCTATGACCCTTTTTAGAGCAAAAAGAGATTTTGGAATTACTGATGCAGTCTACGGTGCAGACTGCAGCTATCTTGAATAATTTGTCAGCCAATGTAGCCACGGCCTTGGACGTGCAATCCTCCATTAATGCTCAATTGAAGGGTGGTATCATGGTGTTGAATCAGAGGGTTGATCTGGTTCAGGAGCAAATGGATATATTGTGGCAGGTGGCCCAGATTGGCTGTGAGTGGAAAATGACTGGAGTGTGTGTGACCTCTGTGCCATATCAAAATTATACTGTAGCTGCAAATTTGTCTAAGCAACTCTCTCAGTATCTTACAGGAAATTGGTCTGGCGAGTTTGATAAGCTGATGCAGAATCTGAGAATTGCCATTGTGCATGTGAATTCCACCCAGGTTGATCCAGGTTGGATCCTCTGAGCCATGAATCATCTGAATGGGTGCCCTAGGAGGCATGATCTTCCTAGTCAGTTTCATTGCCCTATGGTGTATCTGTAAGATGAGGATTTCACAGAGGAGAAGTAATGCCATGCTGGTGCAAGCTTTTGCTGCCTTGGAGGCTGGACAGTCGCCGCAAGCTTGGTTGACTGTCCTAAAGGACTAAGCTATCATCACACTCAGGATGCAAGGCTAAGCACTGCACTTGGGGTCAGCTTCTAGCGACTTCAAGAAGGGCATGTTTGATTGCATATGGATTGGTATCCTAGTTTCCCATCTCTGAGAAAAAGATACTGGACGGGTATGGCACCGGCCTGGTTGGCTACTGGGTGTGGGGTCATTACAATGTCCTTTAAATGCATATCAGTGATCAGACCTCTACCCTTGCCTGCTACGTTTTCTGCTCAAATAAAACAAAAAGGGGGAACTGTGGAGATCCAAAACCCTAAGATGGTGCCTGGTTTAAAGCCAGAAAGCTCAAGCTTAGCTGTAAACAAGCCTTATTTGGTAGCGGCTGCCTAGCCCGGTGTGCTTCCTCCTTTTGTGAGCCTATCTTGGATCGCTAGGTGGCATGATCTGATTGGGTTTGAGTAGGCATAGAAGAGCTTGGGGGAAGAGAGAAGAAAGAAGCGGATGTACAAGGTTCCTGAATAAACTGCTTGAAGAAGAATCGTGGTTGTGTCTTTCCTGCTGGTCAGGGGGACGCAACATTATACCACAACTATTCACTCATTTATTTTCTCATTCATTTAATATTTACTGAGTGCCCACAATACACCAGTCAGACATGCTTCCAGCAGTGGGGTCAAAGTGGGAGCTGATGATAACATGCCCCTACCCAACTAGAGTTTGTGACTAATGGGAGAAGTTCAAGTAAGCAAATATTCATAATTAAATATGATGACTGCTCTCTTCAGACATGATAGATTCACCAGGAATTCATAGAAGGATAGCAGAAGAGTGCAGGGATGAAAGTGTTAAGAGCCTCATATGAGGTGTGTGAATTTGGTTTTGGAGACCCTTCCAAACATAGTTGATAAAAACTATCCCAAAGTACACTGACCACAGGAACGGAAGTCTGGGTGAAGAGGGCCCTTCTGCACTCTTGTGGACATCAGCAGGTAGTTGCTCACTGCCTCACCTTTCGGTAAGTGCTGGAGAATGTGAATAAGGTCAAGAAGATCAAACCAGTGACGCAGCCGATGATCAGGCCCAGCAAGCTGCCATGTACATGCATGGCCTGACAGCGCTCCCCCGTGTAGAAAAAGGCATGCCCAGAGGTGCACCTGTGGAACGGGACATAGACAGTGGAAACTACCTGGACCCCTGTTGCTTTCTAGCAACATGACCCACCATATAAAACCAATAACAGGAGCAAACAATTGCACACTACTTCCAGCTCATCCATAGGCTTTATACATATTAATTCATTAGCCACACCATTGCCTTTTGAAATAGGGGTTATAATCCAGCCCACTTCTCACTGTCCATTGTCCATCATTTAATCTGATGAAGAATAAGTAACTCTCAGAGTGGTATGATTGGTGTTTCACACCTGAGCTGAGAGAGAGAGAGAGAGAGACGTTGGCCACCTGACATTCAGGAAGAAGGCTTGGATCACTTACATTTACCTGACCTGGATCATATACACTGCAATGGAAGTGCCCCAGAGAGAGCCCAAGTTGGTACACTCATTGAAATGCTAAAACTCACAGACTGCATCAAATGAGAGTTACTGTAAGTTGCCACACTGCCAACTGTCTCTCAAAGTTCCTGGAAGTTCACATGAAATAATGAAGGTTGGGTGCCAGTTAAAGTTATTGACACATAACAGGGACATATTAGCTCAACTTTGGAAATGTTTCCTTTTAAAATGCTTTTTGGTGCTGGGCAATGGTGGCAAACACCTTTAACCCCAGCACTCTGGAGGCAGAAGCAGGGAGATGTCTGAGTTCCAGGACAGCCAGGGTTACACAGAGAAACCTTGTCTTACATAAAGTGCTATTTTGTATATAGAGTATCAAGGAGGGGCTTCACAGCTTCCATAATGACTTTGCTTCAAACATCTCAGCAACAGAGAACTCAATGGAGCAAGCTGGGATGTACATGAGTCCTTTTATTATCCCTGGGGTTCTTTTACTTTCTTAGTTCTTGGGTGGGAGTTGAGACAAGGTTTCATTGTGACACCTCAGACTAGCCTGGAACTCACTGGTTAGCTCCTGTTGGCCACAAACCTTCAATCCTCCATCAGGCTCTCAGGTCTCAGGATTGCAAAAGTAAGCCACCACACCTGGCTTTCTTTTACCTTTAAAAGATACCTTGATAAAACATATCTTCTCTACCCTGAGAAATTTGGGGGTGAGTCAACATTTGTTGAAGTGTCCCCAGGAACAGTCAATATTATAAGGGCAAAGTCCTCTTTGCCTCTGGTACCTAAGCATAAGCTCCATCTAATCATGCAAAAAAATCTAGAGTCAACACAACAACAAGGAAAATGCTACGAAGTGATGATCACCCTTCAAAAATGTCACAGTGATGAACAACAAGGGTTGTTTCAAGTTGAAGGATATTAAGGAGACATGGAACAAAATGCATTGTGATGTTCTGGGATAGAAAGGGGACACTGAAGGAAACGTGGTGATGTATAAATGAAGTTTGCTGTCTGGCCCATAGTGTTGTGCTGGTGTTCAGGTATTGCCTTTGCTAGTTTTTAACATGGTTGTGTGAGATAGTAACATGAGAGGAAGATTTTTAATGATACAGGGGTGTCTGTAGTATCTGGGCAGTGTACCGACATCCAAGTAAAAACTCAAAAGCAACAAAGTGGAGATGAGAACTTAGAGGAAACATGGCTGTGTGGGGTGTCACGCAGTCTGCCGCCTACATCTGCTTTCATCCTTCCAACTGCAGGTGACATTTCTCTCACTATGCATGTTTGTTTATGATGTATTCTTTAGGTTGATGTGTGAACACTAGAAGAAGAACCATCCAGCACAGGAAGTTGCACAGACAGCCATTAGTATATGCAAGTCCTGCTTCCAGCATTTATTATCTGGATAATTTGTGACAAATTAGACTTTGTACATGCATCTTCCCTGATATACCAGATGGAGGTAATAAGAGTTGTGTCACATGAGCAAAAAATAAATTCAGGTCATATTGTATATTGCTGAGAAGGACACATGATACCCAGCAGGTAGAAACATCATCATGATAATCAGGTGTTCCCATTAGTTATTGAAAACATAATAATAGAACAGAACTGATGGATTCTAAACCATTACTGCTACTACTAATAAACAAATAAGAAGGCATCTACCATCTGTGAAGATTTAAGTTTGATCTTGATTCTCTGTAGCAGGTCACAGAGCAGAAAAGCCCCTAGGCCAAAGCCCTTTAATTGTTTGTGAGCCCTGGTGCCATAGTCAAGACAAAAAATGTCTTGTATAACATAGTCATTGCCATGTTGTGTGTGTGTGTGTGTGTGTGTGTGTATGTGTGGTGTATTCATGTGCATGTTGCCAGACATAGACACTGTGAATCTTCTTTGCTCATTTTTCACCTTCTTCTTGGAGACAGGGTCTCTCACTGAGCCTGAAGCTGGGTGATTTAGCTAGGTTGTCAAGCCAATGAGCTCCATGGATTTCTTTGTCTCTCCCTTCCTAGCACTGAGGTTATAGATATGTACCACTAGGTGCTGTTGTTTTATGTGGGTGCTGGGGACCAAAACTCAAGTCCTCAAGTTGTGCAGCAAGCACTTTGCCAACCGATACCTCTTCCTCTGTCCCACCATTGTGATTTTTTGAACAGCAAATTAGACTCAGATATGCTACCTCATCCACCACCTGCCACCCTTGGCCTTGGAACCTACCTGCAGGTTGCCATACCCTTCACATTCACACAGATGCCTTTGTTCTGACAAGGGTTTGGGTCACAGGGGTCTCTGAAGTACTGTGGCCAGTTGTGGTCTTCCATGGGGCCAGTGTTCTCCACTGACCGCTTCTGTCTGCCGGGCTGTCTTTGGCCGAGGCTGCTTGGCAGGACTTCTTCCAACATGGCTTTTCCAGAGCTTTCTCCCAAGGCAGGAGGTTCCTGACTTTGAAGAAGGAGGCCTCGGGGGACCACTCTTTTGGCTGAAGTGGGAACCTCAGTCTGGCTCAGGTGGGTGAGATCTTCAGGAATCAGGCCATGGTAGTGAGAAAATCCAAGATTAATAACTGACCGCGATGGTGCCCACTTCTGGAAGCTCTCTGGGCCTCTACCTCTATCTTTCGTAAATATCACATTACACAAAAGAGTGGCTTTTTCTCACAGTGCCACCACTTATATTGTAAAATGATCCTGTCATACATTTCCTTACTGGATTTGCAAAAAGAAGCATATACTAACCAAGGTTAGCTCGAACAAGACTAAACTGAGGCTGACACACTGATAAATGTCAGATCTGATAAATTATCACAAAGATAACACTTCAAAAAGGTGAAATTTTGGTTTCTCCCAGGGACAGTTAAAGATTATAGTTTTTACTACAAAAAAATGATGTGTGTTTGAAGGGCTAGATGCACTTGCCCTGGGTTGCTGGTCACACAATAGGCAGAAGTATCAATGTATCACATGATACACTCTGTATAACTATGTATAATTTTTCTGAATCAATCAAACAACATATTCAAAACATCATACAAAAAATATGAATCCTTGACCCAACAAGATGTGGCTATTATAACACAACCTTTTCGTTCTTACAAACCTTATCGGGGGGAAAAAAAAAAGTCTTCATTTATCTGACTTGCTTTAAAATCAAGGTAAATCAAGAGA
>CAJQZJ010032225.1:2264608-2276180 GCA_907164525.1 Lophiomys imhausi
ACACACACACACACACACACACACACACACACACACACACACACACATATGGCTAGCCTGGTATTTGTGTTGGCAGGTACTGCTCAGGAAACACTACCTTCCATTATAAAGTAATGTTATTAACCAAGTATGCCCTTAACAGCTTTGTCATGGTAAACACACATTTTTCTTTTTGTTTAAAAATATTTTAAATGTAATCCTTGGCAATTTCGCACATATATACACAATGCATTTTGATACTCTGCATTGTCCACTGTCCTACACCCAGTCCTATGGGACTTCTTCCCCATATGTTCTCTTCCTATTTTCACATAATTTATTTTGTACCAGTGAATTTAATTAAGGTCTCTTGCATCCAGGGGTAGGGGGAACTACACTGTTCTCTTGCATCTCCCACAGCCTGGTTACTTTTTAATGAGTTAACAATTAAGGTTTGAGAAATATTCTTTGTCCTTGTTCAGATTTTCAGGTTTGATAATTAACACAATAACCTAAAGGTAAAAAACATTCACCACCTCCAGGTGTTGACTTTTGACTATCACCAACCTTTGCACTGTCCCACCAAGGTGTGATCCACTTCTCCAGGTTGACTGCTGTCCTCATGGACCCAGTCAGCATCATTTCTGGTGTCCTGGATCATTCCACAGATATTTGTCTTCTCAAAGGCACAGTGGTCCAACAGGGTGTGCGTTGTGGCTACGTATGATGTTGCATATGGTTAAAATGAAAGGTATCTCATTCCAAGCAGTTAGTGTCTTAAGCTACTAAGACACCACTGTTTAAAGAAGATAAAACCACAAGCCTTTCATTTTCCTGATGTTTTGTGAAATACAGCTCTTCCTGTCATTGGTTGTGTTCTCTTAGAACATAGACACAGAACCACACAACTCAGAGAAACAGGAACTCAAGACCAATGAGGCATCTAGCACACTGGGCTTTGTGTTCACTGGGCCCCTGTATACCTTTTGAGCACAATTGGAAAATGTTCCCATCTCAAAGCATTAGAGCAATTTAAGAATAGCCTGATGCAAGTTAGTATGAAAGCTGAGTTAGATATAGAACTTTAGACTCATGGAGATGGTTAGATAGTAGAATGTTAAAGTCAGGTGCCAAATACATATGGACTGGACATTGGGAATGTATGCTAAGCCATATAACTCTCATGATTGTGGCCTATTTATTTCTGTTGTTTTGTATTGTATTTATTGTTATAAGAGAAAGAACCATTGGTTGGACTGAAAGGGGGAAGCTGTTGGGGGGAAAAGATATACCTTAAATTAAAAAAAAAAGGTAGAGGATGGGGAGTTGAGGGGAAAGAGGGTGGAAGGGTGGGACAGGAGGGGGGAGTAGGGAGGGGATTGTGATTGAGATGTAACTTGAAGAAATAAAAAATAAATTATAAAAAAGATAATCATCAAGATATTTGACTAATAAAAAAAAAGAATAGCCTGAGGAAAGAGTTTTGCAGGGCACAACACATTTTCAAGCCCATTGTCTATCTTGATCTTTACATAGTTATTCACCCATTGAAAAGAAGCCAGAGGAAGTAGACATCAACAGCTCCTAATATTTGACCAATACTGTCGCCTTACAGACCATTCATGTGGCATAAGCATCCCAAGAGATGTCACTTTCTAAAGAGAGAATTCTTTAGGTTATATAGTCTATCTGCTGTCCAGACTGTTCAAGAAAAGCTAACAAGGCTGAAGGCATGCCAGTCCCCAGGCACAGAGATACTCACTGCAGTTGTACATTCGATTCAGTCTCTCTAAATCGATGGCACTGAAATCCAGGCGCTGTCCAATGATGTCGTTAAACTCAGGGATCTTGGTAGTAATGGTAGGGATACTTTCATTCTTGTTAAATGAAAATGAATCATAGTGCATCAAGGACTCGTAATCATAGGGAGTGTTGAGGTCTGTGATGGTCTTGTCATCATAAGTGTTGAAGTTGTGTTCATAGTCTGTTGGGAAGAAAACCCTCAGGTACTGCTCAGCCATGTTATTCTCTCCAACTCTTCCTCTTTGCCTAGATACTCAGCTATCTCAAAAATGGAAATATTGTATCTCCAGTTTATATATATATATATATATATATATCTTACAATGAGAATATATAGAAAGATATACATTGTTGATTATTAGTACCAAAGCATTGGTGTCATAATATGTTTTGTAAAATAGTATGTATTAGATTGTTGGGATGACCATAAAATCTGTATTAATACACATACTTATATATTATTATGAACTGAAAGTATGTAATGTAATTGTATGAGAGAGAGTTGTATATGTGTGTGGCTTTTGGAAAGTAAAATAGCAAATCTAAGAAAAGAATTATAAACAAAAAGACAGGAATTTTTTTTTTTGTTGTTGTTTTTGAGACAAGGTTTCTCAGTGTATACCTGGCTGTCCTGGACTCACTTTGTAGACCAGACTAGCTTTGAACTCACAGAGATCCACCTGCCTCTGCCTGAAAGGAAAATTTTGAACTAAGGACAATTTTCAGGATTATGTTTAAGATACATCTCTTAAAAATCAAGTACACCCATCACCAGGTCCGTCCATCTTTCTACCGGGCCAGTTTTTTACATGCTAGGATAATTAAATCCAAGGATCAAAGGGAAGGGTGAGCAGCTGTCAAGAAAGAATCACGTTGATCAAAGCCCGTGCTCCTTGGTCTAGGAAGAACACACGTAAGGAAAAATAAGATAAGAAGAAAAAAATTATTTACCTATCAAAGGTAACGTATTGAGGTGAACATTAGTAAGAAGGAGGTAAAAAGATGAGCTGCAACATGAATTGCTAAACTACATTGCTGAATCTATGTCCTGAAACTGACTAGTCACCAATAAGTTACTGTTTCAGCTACCCAGACAGGGAGAGTTGAGAGATGTTCAATTTCCTTCTTGTAGAGAGAAAAATTACACACACACACAATACATAACACAATGATCATGGTTGTTTCTATTATAAAAGCAGCTACATGTCTCATGGGACTATAACACATGAATCTCTGCTCAGCCTCAGAAGCTGAATCTTTCCCTTACCAGAGAAGAAGAAACGCAATCCTGATCCAGAGGCGGTGGGGGGAGGGGAGAGGGAGAAACTGCATCACAGTCAGTTCAGTGGCCTCAGGCTAAACTCAGGGCTGTGTGGGCTGGAGGTGACACACTATAAAAGGTGCAAATGACTCTGGGGACTCACACTGGCTTGTTTATCTTGTTAGGTTTCTGTCTCCTTGGAGAACAATAATCCAGTGATTGGAGGTAATTTAGATATACCGAATTGATGGGACGGAAACAGAGATAGGAGGTAGGTACCTTGCTGAACAACCCTGGCTCAACCAGCACTGAGCAAATCTGCAGACTGCACTGGCCAGTGCAGGTTCACTCTGATGGATGGACATCGTTTGTCTTCAAACTGCCTTTAAAATCAATAAATGGGACCTCATGAAACTGAAAAGCTTCTGTAAGGCAAAAGACACTGTCATTTGAACAAAACAGCTGCCTACAGATTGGCAGATTGGCAAAAAAATCTTCACCAACCCCACATCTGACAGAGGGCTAATATCCAAAATTTACAAAGAACTCAAGAAATTAAATGCCAAGAAACCAAATAATACAATCAAAAAACAGGGAACAGAGCTAAACAGAGAATCCACAAAGGAGGAATCCCTAAAGGCTGAGAGACACTTGAAGGAATGCTCAGCATCCTTAATCATCAGAGAAATGCAACTTACGACGACTCTGAGATTCCATCTCACACCTGTCAGAATGGCTAAGATCAAAAACTCAAATGACAGCACATGCTGGCGAGGTTGTGGAGAAAGGAGAACATTCCTCCACTGCTGGTGGGAGTGCAAGCTGGTACAACCACTGTGGAAATCCGTCTGGTGATATCTTAGAAAACTTGGAATGGCTCTACCTCAAGACCCAGCCATACCACTTCTGGGTATACATCCAAAGGATTCCTCACCAAATCACAAGGAAGTTTCCTCATCTATGTTCATAGCAGCCTTATTTGTAATAGCTAAAAAATGGAAACAACCCAGATGTCCCTCAACTAAGAAATGGATAAAAAACAAACAAACAAACAAACAAAACTGTGGTGCATCTACACAATGGAACACTACTCAGCCATCAGAAACAATGAAATCATGCAATTTGCAGCCAAATGGATGGAACTAGAGAAGCTCATCCTGAGTGAGCTAACCCAGACTCAGAATGATGCACATGGCATCTATTCACTTATAATTGGATTTTGTCCATATAGTACAGGATAACTATACAACAACCAATGAACCAAAGGGAACAGGAACATAGACTTTGTTACATGTCAATGAGACACTTTGCCCTAGTGGTGCTGCCTTGTAGGCCCCCAGTGTATGAGGAGGCTCTTGGCCCTCATATGACTGCTGAACTGGGGCGTGGGACTGATATGTAGGGACACTCCACTCCAGAGGAGTGGAATGGAAGGGATAGGGGGTAGAGGGTGGGAGGGTGGGGCTGGGAGGGGTGGAAAGAGGGCACTGTGATGGAGATGTAACCTGAAGTAATAGACATTTTTAAAAAAAAGTCACAGAGTATTATTTTCCTCAAGACATAGAAATAGGAATTTTTTTTTTATTGCTAATGAAAGTTTCAGCAAAGCCAACTATATGTGTAGGAAGGTAAGAAATTTAGACCTGTAGGCAGATATAGATGGATTCTAAGAGACCCCTAAGGCTCATAATCAGGTGATGTAGTACTTTTGCCTGTGAGTCCATTTCCCTTCCCCTACATGCCCAGTTATGGTACAATAAGCTCTGAGAGCCAAACACAGTACGTCTCACCTGAATTCCCAGACTACCTTCAGAGAAGCTTCAGCTAAGACCAGTGCTTGGCCTCAGTGCTTAGGTGGCTGACGTGAGTGTGTGAGTGTGTGTGAGTGTGTGAGTGTGTGTGAGTGTGTGAGTGTGTGTGAGTGTGTATGTGTGTGTGAGTGTGTATGTGTGTGTGAGTGTGTGTGTGAGTGTGTATGTGTGTGTTGCATGCTGGTGACACATAAGACTTTTATAAATTACAGTTTTCCTGTTTGTTTGTTTGTTTGTTTATCATTCTACATTCATGGTATTATCAGAATATGATGGGCTGGGGGGGGGACACATGCTGAGAAACCACATAGATGAGTTTGATTTAATTATCCAGCTCTATCCACCTTCCTGGAAAGACCACTGACCATTTTACCCCAAGTGAACTGTGATGATGGGTTTGGATTCAAATTTAATTTTAAAGTTTGTCCAGTTCTCATAAGTCCCTAAAAGTCAAGTTACTACGTACACACTATCATGTATGAATCTATGCATGAAACTGGAATATAGGTAAAAATTCCTATGCAAGGAAATTATTTACTCAAGACAGTAAGTGTGCTAAGAGTGAAGTCATTTCTACCATAGTAAAGTTTCATTATTTATGACTTGAAAGAATGCTTTTCCACATCTTGAACTAATTCCTACATTCAAACATGCATGCATTTATACTCATATGCATACACACAGGAACACACACTTATATACGTAAACACATACACACATGTATACACATATATACATAAACAAATATATACATACATATGCATATACATTAAAGCACATATACATACATAAAACACCGAGCCCTCTCTGATCAATCATCATGATCAAGAAAACACCCTACAGGCCAAATCTACCAAGGCACTTTCTCAACTAAAACTTTTTTTTTCCCAAGTGACCTTAACTTGTATCAACTTGGCATAAAAACTAGCTAGCATACACAGAGAGGTGCATATGTACATATACATACATGCATAAAAGGCATATACCAACACATAGCCATATACACATGAAGATTCATGTACCCGCACACATACACAAAACCCTCTGGTTTCTCTGGTCATTGTCATCATGACACCATAGTCTTCTGAAGCCACCATGTAGAAAACAACCTGATTCCCTCTGAAGTCCAATTCTCTTTACTTATCACTACAAGAAAATGGACTTTCAGATGGAGTTTTAACAAAATACTGGTAGAAGCACACACTTTTGCCGTCCAGGTGATCTCCCACGGTGAGAATCACCCTGTCCTCCCATCCAGGGACTGGTTGTGATCATATCAGCACAGTCCTTGTTCCCACTGGAGAGGTTGAATCTCCTGTGCCCAGATTCAGCCTGGTCCTCCCAACAGATGTTCTTAAAAAATCATGAAGACAGTAGCAGGCTCTTTCCCACTATGCTGGGTTCATACACACCTGGAATAATTTCATTCCACCAGATGTTCACATAATCATCCCGGTCAGTCCTTGACTGCTCGTGGTAAAATCCCAGAGCATGAAGGATCTCATGTTCAATGATGGCTTTATAATCACAGCCCGAGTCAATGGAAAGGTTCTGTCCCACATGCTGATCACCAACCATAGACCAGCACCTTTAAAGAGGGAGGAGAGGACGATGTTTTCATAGTGCCATAATTTATATATTTATATATATAAGTTATATATTTCAAATGGCTACAATTTATAAGATTCCAGGACAAAAAGAAGAAAATTAGGCTTGATTGTTTTTTAACTGAGGCCTGGGGCGATTGCTTGGTGGAACACTTGCTATGCAAGAATAAGGACTAGAGTTCAAATTCCCAGTGACCTTTTAAAAACCAACAGTAGGGGAGAGCCACTTACAGCCCCAGAATGTGGAAGACAGAGATAGGATCCCAGAATAGCCTGGCTAGCCAGTCTCTAGAGTATCCAGGTACTGACTAGGGCTTCAGGCTCATTCAAAACATTCTCTTCTGTCTGTTTGAAAATATCCAATACAATATTGTCAGTTCTGGTTAGTTTACCATTCATTTCAGCATCAAAACTTATTCCTCTCAACCACAACTTTGTTCCTAAGGACCAGTTCATTATCCGAAGTATACATGTAGGAAGCGTGACATGTATCGTTGCTTGGATCAATTCAAAACAGAGTGGTTAAAAGGGGACTTTAAAAACAGAAAGGGAAGCATTTCCATGTATTGACGGTTCATTGACAAGAAAAGAGTGAAGTAAGGGATGTTCTCAGCAAGCAACCTCTGTGTCCTCTTATGCCAGCTTAGAGTGGTAATCTGTCTTAAAAACCTTCCTTCCCTGCAGGCAAACTGATTATAACAAGGCATCAAGGAGAGAAAAATTGATATTCTCCTTCCCCTTCATAAAGCCACAGGGTACTACAAAGAGCAACACTATTGCTTTTAGATTAAATACTGTTGTTTAGTGATAGCTGTGACTAATTTAAATTTTGTTTTTAGGGAATTTCCCAATCCCCTATATGGAGCAGAAGTAAATTTCATGATTGTGAATAATATCCATAATAAAGCAAGTTAGTGAATGCAGAAGTTCACATCTTTGGGTATAGTCTGACCACACTGGGAAGATTGCCTACCTCATACTGAAGGATTCCAGGGAAGAAAAACTCAAAACTTCTCTAAGAGACTAGCAAATTCCTCCTTCATGGAATGCCTCCTGCCTTCTGTTGGCAGTTGATCATGAAATGTATCACATAGGTCTCCATGTTTGTCCTCAGCTATTTTGGAAGCTATGGAACCCTTAGGAGGGGGAGTCTGACTGGAGAAATGCTTCACGTGGGACCTGCCTTGAGGTCTTGTAGCCCAACTTCCTGTCTGCTTTCCACTTCCTGTCCATCTTATAGCTCTGAGGGGCTGGGCTTCTCCAATGGAGGTGTTGCAGCTCGGAGGGGAAAGGTTTTCCCCAATGCAAGTGTTTCAGCTCTGAGAGGAAAGGCCTCCTGGGAGTCAGGAGCCAAGTAATACCACACAGTCACACCACACGGCACAACAAACCTCACACAAAGGATTTATTGGGAAAGGCACAAGAGGGTGGCTGCTTCTGCTCATGCAAGAAGCAGATGGGAACTGAACAAGAGGCAGGCTTATATGGGAGTTTCCTGGGGGCAGAGTTATCCAGGGTGAAGATTTCCAGAGTGGAGATGGGTGAAATTTCAAGCCAAGCTCAGGGATTAGTGAGATTCCATGCTCAGAGATTGGTGTGTTTTTATGCTCAGGGATTTGTGGGGTTTTGTAGGTTTTCAAACCAGAAGTGGGCTCGGACCTTTTATCCTACACTGACTAAGGATGCAATGCCTTACACTCCTGTCACTATGCCTTCCCCACCTGTGTAAATTATATTCTTTTCCACATTGCAAACCAGAATAAAGCCTCACTCCTTCAAATTGATTACATGAGGAACTTACTCATAGCAAGAGGACTCACTGATCCACCGCCTAACTTCCTTCTGAAGGTCCCTCAGCAAGAAGAACCCCAAACTTCCCTCAAAAAACTGGTAGACTAGGGAGCCTTAAAAGACTCCCTAAGTTTGTCACGGAATGCCCTATGCCCCCCTTTTCCTATTTTTTTTCTTTTCTCATGAATTCAGTTTCCTTCTGTTACCAAACTTAGAATTGTCCACAAACAATCTCCCTTTGGCTTTACACTGTGAAATCTAGACTGATAGGAAGGGCTTTACTGGTAGTTTTCAGTGCTGCCAGGGATTACAAGTTGCTTGGTAATGGTCATATTGTCCTACCTACCCATTTTCCTAAATTGTTAGCATACTGTACCTTTGAATGCTGACTCAAATGCTACTTATCCAAAAGAAGAAGACTGAGGCTGCAGAGATGGCCCTGAAGCTAAGAAAGCCCTGAAAAATTGGATTTTGCTTCTTTCTTATAGTTTCTTTTAGTTCTCAAAATAGATGTGTGGTATTTTAGAAACTGAAGGATACATGCTTTTCTTGCTTTATAATATTTCATACTAACCCAGAAAATTTCTGGAAGATGATGTATGAGCTCTCCCCTTCATAGGGCTTGAAATCCACACAAGACTTGAGGCGGAACATCTCAAAGGCATTGAGGATGGCTCCTTTGGCATTCAGATCTGTAAAACATTGACAGGCATTATTTAGAGTTTGGAAAACAGTCATATCTTACAGTATACAGAAGACTGTACCACTGATATGAAATACACAGAAGTTCCGTGTAGATTTTTTTTCTCTTGGGCAGTAACTCAATTCCTTAGTAACTACCTTTGAAGCTAGCCACATACATGGTGCTGGTTCCTAATTTAGATGATCAATGCAAATGTGACTGCAGGGTAGTAGCTCATGAATGTGTACAAAGCTGAACTAAACTATAGAAAAACATCTTGTTTTTTCTTTTTTCCTTCATTCAGAGCTATGCCTGAGGAGAGTCACATGGCAGAGTAGAAAACAGAAATAGCTTGCAAATCACTCTAGCTCATGTATGTCAAGGTGAAGTGTCTTGGAGAGAAGCTACAGAAACAGTAGTCCTTTCTACAAACTAAAATAATACCCTCCCAAGCTGGGAATACAGCTCCATTGGTAGAGTGTTGCCTAGCATGCATAAGATTGTGAGTTCTTTGTAAACTTTGGATATTAGCCCTCTGTCAGATGTTGGATTGGTGAAGATTTTTTTCCAATCTGTAGGCAGCTGTTTTGTTCAAATGAGAGTGTCTTTTGCCTTGCAGAAGCTTTTCAGTTTCATGAGGTCCCATTTATTGATTGTTGGTCTTAGGTCCTGAGCTGTTGGTGTTCTGTTCAAGAAGTTGTCACCTGTGCCAATGAGTTCAAGGGTTTTTCTGACTTTCTCTTCTAGTAGATTTAATGTGTCTGGCCTTATGTTAAGGTCTTTGATCCACTTGGACTTAAGTTTTGTACAAGGTGATAAGTATGGATCTAATTTCATTCTTTTACATGTGGACATCCAGTTGGACCAGCACCATTTGTTGAAGATGTTGTTTACAAAGAACTCAAGAAATTAGATGCCAAGAAACCAAATAATCCAATCAAAAAAAAAATGGGGAAAAGAGCCAAACAGAGAATTCACAAAGGAGGAATCCCTAATGGCTGAGAGACACTTGAAGGACTGCTCAGCATCCTTATCCATCAGAGAAATGCAACTCAAGATGACTCTGAGATTCCATCTCACACCTGTCAGAATGGCTAAGATCAAAAGCTCAAACAACCGCACATGCTGGTGAGGGTGTGGAGAAAGGGGAACACTCCTCCACTGCTGGTGGGAGTGCAAGCTTGTGCAACCACTATGGAGGTCAGTCTGGTGATATCTTCGAAAACTTGGAATAGCTCTGCCTCAGGACCCAGCCATACCACTTCTGGGTACACATCCAAATGACTCCTCACCAAATCACAAGGAAGTTTCCTCATCTATGTTCATAGCAGCCTTATTTGTAATAGCTAGAAACTGGAAACAACCCAGATGTCCCTCAACCAAAGAATGGATTAAAAAACTTTGGTACATGTACACAATGGAATACTATTCAGCTATCAGAAACAATGAAATTATGCAATTTGAAGCCAAATGGATGGAACTAGAGAAGCTCATCTTGAGTGAGCTAACTCAGACTCAGAAGGATGCACATGGCATTTATTCACTTATAATCGGATTTTAGCCATATAGTACAGTATATCTATACTGCACCCAAGGCACCAAAGGGAACAGGAACATAGACTTTGTTTCCTGTAAATGAGACACTTTGTCCTAGTGGTGCTTCCTTGTAGGCCTCCAGTGTATAAGGAGGCTCTTGGTCTTCATATGACTGCTGAACTGGGGCGGGGGATTGAGATGTAGGGACACTCCACTCCAGAGGAGTATGATGGAAGGGATAGGGGGTAGAGGGTGGGAGGGTGGGACTGGGAGGGGTGGAAAGAGGACAATATGATGGAGATGTAATCTGAAACAATAAATAAATAAATTAAAAAAAAGATTGTGAGCTCATTCTCAGCACCTTATTCATCAGGCACACAGGTTTACACCAATAATCTTAGCACTTGAGAGGGGGGTGTAGAAGGGTCAGGAGCCTAATGCTAACTAAACAAGCTAAACAAGACCCATTATTATTTTTTAAGCCCATTAGATGAGGGAGAACACAGTTTAGAGAGGTGTGAAGATTCTCAAAGCAAAAGAAGCACATGGGGGTGTTACCTTGATTCCCCCTGGGAGAGCAGTAGGAAGTGGGCAAGGCCAATCAGCCAGCAACATACACAGTGCAGTTCTACCCATGCCAAGGATGGATTGAAAAGTACTGATACCCCAGAGAACTCAGATTGCATTTTACTTCGTGCATTCTTCTCCCATACCATCAACTCACAGAGGTTGAGAGCTCAGTTAAAAATTAATCGAACCACAGAAAATGAAATTCTTGCTTCTGCACATTTGATTTGATCTATTAACTAAAAAAAAATTTATAAGCCTTGGCAGTTTGCCAAGGTATCACACCATGGTTTTCATTTATTAAAGTACTATGTTGGAGAGTTCACAAAGTGTACATCATAGGGTCAAAATACATCATCAAGGAAATAGTCCTTAGATGGGCAGGGTGGCTCACATGTATTATTTCAGCATTTGTGAGAGTTGACTTGAGTTCAAGGACAGCCTCAGCTACAGAGGAAGATTCTTTCAGAGAGAGAGGGAGAGAAAGAGATAGATAGATAGATAGATAGATAGATAGATAGATAGATAGATAGAT